>OY979674.1:16621398-17098898 GCA_963855955.1 Luperina nickerlii | reverse complement strand
ATACATATTTATTGTCGTTTCTTATTCTGGGATTTTTCTACCTTCAACTTTACAGGGGGGGGGGGGGTTTGGGTCGTGTATGTTTGATATATACGTATATATTCATTATATGTTTTATATATCTGTGTTTGTTGGTGTTTTTTGGTTTCCATGTATCTACTTATCTTTGTTATGTACTCCCAATTTGTGTTGCTGTCTTGGTGTGTTCCTGTATGTGTTGCGTGTGTGTCTGTGTGTGTTATGTGTGTAACGTGTGCCGCAAGGAGCAATTTAGGCATATGCAGTTGTCGTCCGAGCCAGGTAGTCCCATTTTTTGCGGACCGGGCACTCCTTGCTGAACGCATTGTGGTCAGTCCTTTGCAACTTTGAGTGCGAGCAGTTGCAGCACTGCGGCTCATCACCCGCGACAAATTCAACACATTTCTCACGGAGATGAGGTCCTCCCCAGTGGCTGCACCTGTCCACACTCTCAGTGCAAAATTTGCGGCCATGTCCGAATGCTAAGCATTTCGTGCATTGGATGAGCGGAGACTGGTCCTCCACCCTGACCCTTTGAAGGTCAAGGTAAAGGGCCCCAGCCTCCATCATCCTCTGCCATACTTTGGGTCTGACCTGTATAATGACGTGCGCTGTTTTTGGGTTCCTAGTCCTCTTCTTGTATTTTATCACTATTTCTTTTTCTTCTTCTTCCAGGTCCCTGAATATATCTCTATTTTGGGAGTAGAGAGCTTTCACCACTTCATCGTCCTCACTGTCCAAAAAGACGTCTTTTAGGACGACGAGCGGGTTTTTATTTTTCATGGGCGCTGCTATTAGCCCTTTAATTCGGCTCTCTATCCTTTCTTTCACCCTTTTAAGTTCGGCCTCTGTGTCACATTCACATCCCAGTATCACTGTCTGGTTTTTTGCCTTTCGGACTTTATTTATTTTTAGGCCAGTTCCCCTGGCATCGACCGCCTCCTTCACCCTAGCGAGCACCTCGTCAGCAGTCTCCAGGCCGCCCTCAAGGTGACCGCCATCGAGTGAAGTGCCGGCCGATGCCCGAGTTTGGCTGCCGTAACATCGGCGTATGTCCGTGGGTCGGTGTTTTGCTCGCAGGCCGCTTCCCTTATTGCCTCTTTTAGTCCGTCGGTTCTGGCGGCCACCTCGCCGGCAACGTGATCGATTTTCCCCTCGAGGACAGCGGCAGCGTTAGTAATGACCAACACTCCTTTCGTCGTGTGGTCTATGTCCGCTAACGCTGTATCTACCTTGTCGCTGACCTCGAGGATCTTATTGACGACCTTGTCGACGAGGTCGGCTCCGCTATCGTCGATGCGGTCGGTCACTTCTTGAAAACCTTTTGAGACCTTATCTTCGAGGACGTTAAATCGTGTGCTCATAGTTTCCTCCACCTTTTCGAGCCTTTCTAAGATTTTATTCGGCAGTTCGGGTGATAAGGGCGCGGTGATGGTTCTTTTTGGCGGAGCTGTTTTGGGCGCAGTTTCCAGGGCCTTCATCCGTTTGCTCAGTTCGAAGAGGATCCGCAGGCTTTTATCCGACTGTTTCTCCAGGAAGGCCTTGATGTCTCTCCTCATCTGAGGGTAATCTTTGATTCGGGATGGGATATCCTCGAAGGTCTTCATGACCTCCTGGAGAAGTTGGTCGTTTGTTGAAGCAGCATAGGTGTCCGTCTGCTGCTTATAAGCCTCCATATTGTCGACGGATCTCCTCTTTCGTTCCGGTCTCCGGATGAAGGTCCTGGCGGCGTCCGGCGCCTGTCCAGACGGGCCCGCGGGGCTGGGAGTGGTGTTTCGGGCGACAGCGCCAGAGGTCCCCGCCGACGTCGGCAGTGGCATTTCGGCTGTTTCCGCTTGGGTTCTCTGAACAGCGTCTTTTCTGCCGAACGTCAGGGATAACCCCTTTGGCGCATCGTGCGCTCCGGAAGGACCCTCATTTCCCGGGTGGGCAGGCGACGTGGACTCTTGTAGTCCGCTGGTGCAAGCTACCGGCTTTCTCTTCTGGACTGGGGTGTGTATTCCGAATACCATTTTTATTTTGGGCTGTGTATGTTAATGTACCTACTACCTTGTGTGGTTTGTGTGTATAGGGCACAATGAACGGGGAAAGTTGTCTAATGTGTATAATAATTGTAAAATGTATAAATTGTAAAGAAGAAGGTAAAGAAGAAGGTAATTAAATAGGATGCAAGTTTCAAGACGAAACCGCAAGTCTTAAAAACTATGGTGACTACACGCACCGTACACTCAGGATATACCCCAGCACCAGGCGAATAGGTATATATTATTATATAAATAAATATAATAAATAGATCAGGAATAGTTTTTCTGTGATTTCTCCGGAGCCAGAAGAGAGATCTTTTTCTCCTGGTTTCGGAGAGCCCAAGCTCGGTGGGTCTATGACTTCTGGTTCCGAAGTTATGGCTCGGGGGGGGTGAGGTAACGTGAAGGGTTGGGGGGGGATTAATACAGATGGATATTTAAAGGATTTTGGAAGGCGACAGGAGTCCGCCAGTGGGAACGGAGAATGTTCTAGAGGTTCCAGGAGTCACAGTGTATCACAGGGTTTCGTTGGAGGCGGGGGGAGGGGGGGGGGGGAGGTGTAGGATATAATGTATAATATAATATAATATAATATAATAGCTCTATGGTATATAACGTATAATTTAAAAGTTAGGTGCTAGGAAATTTTTTGGGGTCTATAATGGGGGGGTCAAAAAGGGGGGTCTAAGGGTCTTATACCAATATATGTTCTAGATGAGAGGCGGGTTATAGGGGGGGGGAAAATTTGGTCAGAATTTTGATATTCCCAGCCGTTCCCGAGATATCTGGATTTTAAGTGGGGGAAGGGGAAATTTTCGGTACTCTAATATTTCTGCCTTACGAATAAGTGGCGTATGACGTATGATGTGGAGGATACGGGAAATTTGGAAGTGGTCTCAGAGGGGTAGGGTGGGGGGGGGGATTTGAAGGAAGTCTTAATATATAACGTAGATGATATATAGCTATGGTCATAGATGGCTATCTGGGCTGGGGGGGAGGGGGAGGGGCGGGGGGAGTCAGTCTGATAAGACATAAATTAAAAGATCATACCATCCATACTAAAAGAAAATCATTTAGTATTCTTCAATCATTGAAAGTACATACAAACACCATGGCAAGTATCGTTAAAAACTTGGATTTGTTCGTTATTTTGAAAGGCGCAATTGTGCGATAACGGAGATATCATTTATTGTGTCGACTCCATACAATATTTTTCGAAATAAATTCTAAGAGCGCTGTTTGCAATTACAAACCCAAAAGTTTATCATAAAAGGTACATAGAAGGTATTCCCGATCGTATCCAAGTATAAAAAAGCGTCGCTTTCAAAAAAGGATTTGAATGTCTATGAAACACGAATTTCAGCCCACTGTGTGCCGTGGCGGCGGGGAAACATAGACGTCTTGCACATTTTTCTAATAAACAAGCTCTTCTTTTCCTTTTGGAACATCTTTCTTTGTTTTTTTACCATTTTTATTTTATAAAACCGCCAAATAAATTCGCGCAATGCTTAATGTCGTCCGGAAGCCGACTAGCACAGACCCGTCGCTGACAATGGTCAAGAGGGGACTGAGAGTCTGAGTGGGGCGAGGATTGTATACGCGCGCTAGCTTATAACTAAAGGACATAAGCGACAAAATGGTTTTTGTTGTTTTATTTAGATAGAAACGATAATTTGAGAAATTCCTTTTGGTATTTTAAAGAGTATGTATAGACTCATCTACATAGAAAATTAAGAGGCTTAAATCGGTCCCGTTTGCCCATAATATGTGAATCCCTTTTTAAAAAGAGGTATGTTTGATATATTTTTCTCTGTTACAAAAGTTACCTAATCATGTATTGAAAACTGACAAAATAAGGTTTTTATCATGAACTTTCAGGTCACCAACTTATATTTTGATCCGTTTTGTATTTACTGAGAAAAATTGAGATCCTTGGCGCCAATATCTCCAAGGCGTCCTCTTAAGGCATAATAGCTGCAATCAAAGTTCCCAGTCTTATTTTAGCTGCCACAAAAACTTCGTTAATATGAGCCGTTTAATGTGTGTTAGCTGGAGTGACGTCACCCCAGCTGCTCATGTCATATCTTCCAAACGAAAGAAGATATGATTATGTATTATAGCTCAAAAATTAAGGCATAATAGCTGCCATTGGCAGCAAAATTTTCAAATCTCTGGTCAAAACACTCTATGAGTTATTAACAAAATAAACATGTGTAAGCTGGAGTGACGTCACCCCAGCTGCTCATATATATCTTCCAAACGAAAGAAGATAAGATTATGTATTATAGCTCAAAAATTAAGGCATAATAGCTGCCATTGGCAGCAAAATTTTCAAATCTCTGGTCAAAACACTCTATGAGTTATTAACAAAATAAACATGTGTGAGCTGGAGTGACGGCACCCTAACTGTTCATGTCATATCTTCCGAACGAAAGAAGATATGATTATGTATTATAGCTCAAAAATTAAGGCATAATAGCTGCCATTGGCAGCAAAATTTTCAAATCTCTAGGCCTTGCAGTTTCCACGTAATAAGCAAAATAACAGTTTCCGCGCCAAAAACATCAATTATATTGCTTCGGAAGAAGTAAGGAGCGACGTTGCCGTTCCGTGCGCTACAATACTGCAACCAAGTTTGCACTTAGCAGGCATACTATTAGAAGTCATTTTAACTTGCGCTAAAAATAATTTTAATTTTGTATATTGAAGATATAGACTGAGAGCCGACTGAACTTTAATGGAACTATGAATATAAAAAGTAGATTCATATCAACTTTGGATGGCGAGAGAACTAGGTATCTACTATTATTGTTTTTTTTTGTCTTGTTATTTCTTTTATTAAATAAGATAGAATTGGTCTATTGAATGCTATATATTACTAGCGATTGAATGACTTTTTCATGAAAACGTGACATTTGATAACAATTCTATACATAAAGCAAAACTAAAGTAACATCGAATCAGAACAAATGTCATTAAAAAAACCGGTCAAGTGCGAGAAGGACTCGCGCACTGAGGGTTCCGTAAAAATTTGTAGGTATGTATGTAAATAGTTTTAAAAATCCCACACTCCCCGACCCGGAGGTTGGATGCCTTTTGAAGGTTTCCCCGGACAAAAAAAAAACAAGGTATGTAAATAGTTTTTTTTTTATGTAACTACAAATTTATGCGTTTCGGATTTTTTCCTTTGTTTGTACTACATGACCTTGCTTCTTGCCGATTTTTTTGATTCTAGGTCAACAGGAAGTACCATATACATTTTGATTCACTTGACAGTGTCTAAATATACGTTTTTTGCGGCATAAACGGCCGTATCTTTTTTAAATATACGAAATTGTTACACTTAGATTTTTAAATTTTCTTTTGTCCTATGTTTGAAAACACAATATTGACTATAAATAACCTCAGTACTTACATAGTACGATTAAAGTGTGTAGTCGGCTCCCAGTCTATAATCTAGTTCAAACTGATAATGTAGTGCACGGAACGGCAACGCCGCTCCTTGGCTCCTCCGAAGCAATAAATGATGTTTTTGGCGCGGAACCTGTTTTTTTGCTTATTACGTGGAAACTACAAGGCCTAGAGATTTGAAAATTTTGCTGCCAATGGCAGCTATTATGCCTTAATTTTTGAGCTATAATACATAATCATATCTTCTTTCGTTCGGAAGATATGACATGAACAGTTAGGGTGCCGTCACTCCAGCTTACACATGCTTATTTTGTTAATAACTCATAGTGTTTTGACCGGAGATTTGAAAATTTTGCTGCCCATGGCAGCTATTATGCCTTAATTTTTGAGCTATAATACATAATCATATCTTCTTTCGTTTGGAAGATATATATGAGCAGCTGGGGTGACGTCACTCCAGCTTACACATGTTTATTTTGTTAATAACTCACAGAGTGTTTTGACCAGAGATTTGAAAATTTTGCTGCCAATGGCAGCTATTATGCCTTAATTTTTGAGCTATAATACATAATCACATCTTCTTTCGTTTGGAAGATATGACATGAGCAGCTGGGGTGACGTCACTCCAGCTAACACACACTAAACGGCTCATATTAACGAAGTTTTTGTGGCAGCTAAAATAAGACTGGGAACTTTGATTGCAGCTATTATGCCTTAAATTTTGGCATAGGTAGAATTGTTCTATCACATATGAGGAAGCTGGAGTTATGTACATGTTACTTGATGCGAACTGTACCTACCGTCTCCTGCGCGTAGCATACCATCACACACAGGAGATGACCCATTGCACGTCGCATACTATGACGCACAATGGTTAGTAGGCGTTACGATAATGAACAGCACCGCGCTTCTTCGCGTGAACCCAGCTGGATTATACCTATAAAACGACATCTGGGACCGCAACAGTACCTACAGTAAATACCAGTTACCTGGTCACACCGTAAAACTATTACCTTAATTCTTCGTACAGTGCGTGCCACGTAAGACTTGACCCCGCCTCTTTTCGCCGCCCGCACTCGGACCTCGTACCGCTAAAGATACTTAAAATCGTGTTCTGCGCATGTCAGACCACGTGGTGTGTCAAGTCTCTTTACGTGGCACGAACTGTACAGTACTACCATACATTTACCATGGTAATGGCTTTAGCTAGCAAAGGCCTTACCGCTTACCCACACCGTAAAGCTCATTACCATTTCTTCATACCGTACACTTTTACCATTGTAACTAGCGCCTGTCGCTTAGAATTAAAGGTGCCGGAACAATTGCGGCGCCGCAACGCAGTGTGCTCTGGCACTTACCTTCTTACCAACCATACCTTACCCATCCTTTTTACCTCCTATTACCTTATTGAACTTTTACCTGTACCTTCGATGCGATACACCATTACCAGTAACAATTACCTTAACCTTTTATGTACCATTTTTACAATTACCTTTACCGTATTAGAACAGTTACCGAACCTTCAACCAGACCTTTGAATACCTTCCATAACAAACCTTGTTACCTGTAACATCTCAATACACAATACTAAACTACTTACAACTAACTTACAAATTTCATTCTACGACTAAGGACTTGTGTGATCATATCTTGTACTTCCTGATCACAAAAGCCGTATTTACGAGACAGCTTGTCCAAGAGTAGGGCTTGGACGAACTGTCTTTACAAAAGGAAGTTGCAGACCTACCTTGTGCATCTCCAACTGCTCCACCTTCACCGCCTCCAGTTATATTGCCGTCACCAGTCGTTGAGCCATCAAAGCCTATAAAAGAACACTCAATTAGTATAGCACTGACACGAGACTAATTTAATTTTGTGAAGAGGAATATTTACCAGTCATTTCCATATTCGAGTCATCTTCGCCGAAGTTAGTTTCCTCATTGTTAGCGCCATCATCGTCATCGTCCCACATACTTTCGTTAACGAATTCAGGTTCCATTTTGGGTGCCACGGCGTTGTTTTCGTCCTCATCAGGTATCGTCACAAATTCTTCTTTCGCTGATCCTGATGGTCCGGCTTCTAATGGGTCCACACATTTCCGTTTCGCAGGTCCACTTTGTGAAGACGACGAATTATTTGACGCTATTGATGGCCTATTTGGTCGTTTAACCGCTACTGGAGTGGTGGAGGGCTTAGAATCTAAATCAGTCTCTAACTTAGTCATAACGGATGATTGCCTTTGTTGTGACGACCTCGGGCCTGGCCTAGAGGTCGGCTTTGGTTTGGATGGCGTGGAACTTTCTTCATTTTGATTTCCGGTTAGACCTTTCACTTGAAGCTGTTCCGCGGTACTAATAAACGATGCTAACTCTTCTTGCTTAACATTAACTTCACCTTGGTACATAAACTGTAATAAGTCTCTTAATGCTGAATGACTAACATCTTTTAAAAATACTGAAACAAAGAAAATACACTAGTTAGTCTACTGAAATTACGAAAACCAATGTTATAATCATGTATAATTGAATAGAAATTCATCTTACCTATGGGATGTTGTGTGGGATTCATTTTGAACATCTCTTGGAAAAAAGGAGAACATACTGATAAAACTAATTTGTGTGCCTGTAATAATCTGCCTTCTGCAGCCAGCGTAACATCTACTAGATCTCCACGCGACAGCAGGCCGTGAAAGCCTGCTGACATGTTTGCATGGAAATTGTTCCAACATAGTGAAAATTGTTCGTCCGACGCCATGATGGCGGCGACCCCGAAAGGAACCTGAAAACAAAAAATGCAAGTATAAATACATCGTCGCCACACAAGATCTATATAAAAATATATTTCAACGATCAATATTTACCTATCCTAAACTTTGTACTTTATAAATCCGATATTAGAAACATTTGAACAAAATAATAAAACAATGTTTCTAATGTAGCACTGCACGCACTGTCAGTTTCATCCCACGTCCTCCCCGTTTGAGCGTTGTTCACGATGTGATGACGCAAAATCGACGTATACTGTGTCGTCACAACGGGCGAATTGCACGAAGAATTGCACGAAATGTATTTCAGACAATTATTAAGAAAAAATTAATAATTACCTGATTTGGTATACTAGAGTCAATCGTTTTTTTGTTTGCACATTTGCCAATATAAAATATTTGATTAAATTGGGCTTATTTTGACATACACAAATTCTGTTAGCGGGAAACAGTACGTTTTGGTGTTGTAACCAGACGACGTGATGTCCTACATTAACCAACTGCGTAAAAAAGAGAAATGCATTGTTTAAGATTGTAAATAAAAAGAGTAAAACCTTATGTTCAAGAGAATAAGTTATTAGATTACAAATATGGACATGTTACTAACAATATTATTTATAAAACCGTAAGTTACTTTAAAATTAAATATGTAGGTACCTACCCAGATCAAAACTCATAGTATACCTACCGCTGGATAATTAGCAGAGAACAGAGTTTACGAATATAAAAATTGATGTAAGCAGGTACTACTACCTGTAGGAAGTTTTCTCATTATCCGATAGGTAGTTTTTTGATGTTTTTTTTAATAGCTTTGATAGGTTAGTAAGTACCTACTTACCTACCGTGCCGTGCATGTTTATCAGAAATAGGTACTTACTTACCTACTGAGGCTAACTACCTACGTACCTACCTACTTAGCTTAGGTGTCAAAATTGGGTTAGGATTCCTAAATATATATATATCTATATATAATAAAAGTAATAGTACCTATGAAAATCAAAGATTAATCGTAAGAATGGAAAAAGAAAGATTAAAATCTTAAAAAAAAACATCTCCGTTCGGTAGTAATTTAAGTGTGTTGCCGAAAAAAGTGCGTTTTTTCAATTACTGAAATACAAAAATAAGTAGATAAGTAATATTAAATGGCTGAAAATTTTTCATAAACTTATAAAATAAAGCTATAATAAAGTGGTTCCACAAGCCTTACCACGGCGTAGAAAGAGAGAGGAATATTACTATCTCCAAAACAAATACTGCAGATCAAAATAGACCTTATCGCTATGCAGTTTGGTTTATTTGTGCACGCCGATCAGGCTTTTATTAACTTAATGTTACCAGCTTATAGAACTTTGAAGCGTTTCGTGCATTTTGTTATTTTTCCACAACATTCCGGTACCGCGGTACCGTGCTGTTTTTTCGGCACATTACGGGGTCCACTAGTCTTGAATAATTATTTTAACTATTGTTGAAAGGAGATTATTTATTTTTGTTGTTGATTATTGTTGTTTGTGCGAGGGATTATTTTTAAAATCATGTTGGTTCATTGGTTGATTTTGTAATAATAGCAACCCGTTAAAGGCTCGTACACACAGGCTCGACGCGACACGCGTCACACAAAGGCACCGCAAGTCGCGCAACGAGCGGTGCCTTTGTGTCACGCGCGATTCGCGTCGCACCTGTTTGCAGGAGCCTTAATGCATAACAATTTTCGCAAAATAGTATTTCGAACTCGTATAGGGAATCCCTTTTTGAAGTGAAAACTTCTTTAGCATCGTTGTGATTTGAAATTTTATGAAACGAAAAATGCAACAGTAAAAAGAGACATATTATAAGATTTAACGTGGGAGAAAATGAGATAGGAAGCATTATACAGTGTTTTTGTTTTTTATTATTACAAATGACATCACATTTTATCCTATGCTACTTACTAATTTGTGATGATGATGATGATGATGATGATGATGATGATGATGATGACGATGACGATGACGATGACGTTGACGATGACGATGATGATGATGATGATGATTTCGCGGGCTGATGATGATTTCCGAATTTCGCAGGCTACCCTGGCGCTTTCGCCTTAACGTGGGAGAAAATGAGATAGGAAGCATTATACAGTGTTTTTGAAGGTTTCACTTCTACAAGAAGGCCAATTCTCGTAATTTAAAACGTTCAAAGTCTAGTCGCAGTCTCATATCAGCGACAAAGAAATGTCAAAAAGTTGTCAAAATGTAGGGAAATTTGAAGTATTTTTTGACAGATTGAGACTGAGATCAGACTGTGAACGTTGTTAAAATTAGTAGAATTGTCCCTCAGGTGTGAATTGCACACATGTTTTTTTTTATTTTTAGGAAGAACCTGATGGTATTCTACATAAAATTTACGCGTTTAATTTTTCATGTTGTTTTGAGAAAAAACAGTGAAGTAACATTTAGAAATTCATGATGAGTAGAATATTATGAATAGGTAGACCTACCTAGAGAATATTATGACTACGTAGTAGTATATGATTATGACCAATTGCAGGTCCAGACTCCGGACCTGGTGAAAGCCTGTGAACCTGGTGAAAGTCGCGGGTATTCGGTGTACGCGAGAACCACAGGACCTATGTATATGATACGTAAAGATTTTTGTACACACGTAATCAAATATTATTAAAAATAACTTCTATAGTTAATAGTATCAATATTTTTCATTTTAAAATACCTTATGCCATGTATCCACGAGGGGAACAAGTTGCGCTACAGGTCAATTTTAGAAAATAAATGCAAAATAAATTATTCGCTATAGGTATAGGAAGAGCAATACTGTAAACATTGGACTTTTTGTTTGGTACAGGGCATCCTCCTTTTAACTTTGAAGTTTCGCACTCAAAGACGTCTTCTTATTTGTTTTTTTGGTTTATTTAAATGATTGAGATTGAGAGTTTGAGAGGCAGTTGGCCTCCGGGTCCGGCTCAAATCTATGGTATAAAGTAGTATTTATTTATTCTAATTAGGGCGGAATAATTTTAAATTGTTGACAGTCCTTCCATACAAAAACTATCAGACGTCAATTTTATTCCATGAATAAAAAATATCGGTCGATTGAAAAATCTGCCCTTAGACTGCAATGTTGTCAGATTCTTTTATCTGAATGTTGTCACTTTTTATTTTATTAAAGAAGTTATTTATTTGTTAAAAAAAGACTATAAAATTATTTTCTAGATAAAATGGAGATTACAAACATTTATTATCGATGCATTTAGATTGAAACCATACTACGCAATCGGATTCCTGTCCGGGGCGACTCTAGGCCGGATAGCAATGCCAATATGCACACTCCTTAATAAATTGCACGAGAACGACAGAACCGGGGGGAGGTACCTATAATAATGTATGGAGGGAGGAGAATAATGATATGCTGGCCGATTCAGATTCGATCAAATTTTATATAAGTACATAATTTCAAATCATAAAATATGTTAAAGTTAAATAAATACAGTGGACTGTGGAATGCACGTAGTACGGACTTTCAATAGAATAAGCTAATCACTATACTTAGGTATGGTGTTGTTATTCAATTACCTTAGCCATGGTTTTACCAATCATAGTTATCATAACATAAGTTTTAAACAAATGAGTAAAAGAATTGCAGAAGGCTAATGTTGTGTGCTTTACCTTACTCCACGGGCGTAGCCAGGGGGAGGGTTTTGGGGGTTCAAACCCCCCCCGAAATATTCAAAATTATTATCATCTTCCTGCCCTGCATCTTCCTGACCTTTGAGTGTGGTCGGCACAGCATGCGATTATTTCTAATCATTATTATCATCTATTACCTTAAAATTAAGAGAGTATAAATTATTGCATTAACATTTTGAATTTGCCGCGCTGTCACCTGTCGCCGATAATTTGATGACACCGCATCATATTCGGTAATCTACGTATGTTTTCGTGCACCGCTCGGTCGCCAGTCAGCACCAATTACCGCGAATGAATTAGTAGGTACAGTGCGTGCCACGTAAGAAGAGACTTGACCCCGCCTCCCCCGCCTCTTTCCGCCGCCCCTATGACGTCCGGTTCCGTCCCGCACTCATACCTCATACCGCTAAAGATACCTAAAATCGTGTACTGCGCATGTCAAACCACGTGGTGTGTCAAGTCTCTTCTTACGTGGCGTGATTCTAGTGTGACGTGTCGGACTGCAGTGAATGAAGTATTTTGTCGTTTTGTTAACATTACGCTGTGATTTTAATAATAAACTTGCCTGACTCATACAGAAGTAAGTAAATAAAAATAACTAAATAGTATATTTTTATTCATTCTAGATGTGCAGTGTAGAAAAATAGAAAGGTTACTTTTTAAATTAAATCGTCAATTTGTCAGATGTAAACGGATTCTATTTAATAACTTATTCAAAATTAGAAATAATTATAGTACATTTAGTGGAGCGCCGTAAGGCATAAAAATTGTAAAATCTCGGAATCCAGGGCCTGTCAATGAATTTTCATAAAAACTGTTCTACTGCATTGTTAAAAGCTCAAATAAAAAAGTTAAAGAAAAAAAATTGGCCGATCTTGATTACAACAATTTATAACAACAATTTACTGAAAAATGAGAGGGACAAGGGGAAAAAAATGTTTACAGTAAAGATTTCAATTTCATAGCGAATAAATTATATTTGCATAGTAACTTTAATGTTAATTTATAAATATTTAGCAAAAAATAACGAGTTACGAAAAAAAATAATTAATTATCAACTAGGATATAGATACATTTCTAAATTATTGTTCATTATTTTCGTCGTCATCGTCATCGATCTCATTGATGTGGATTGTAGGTGAAGGATTAGTACAGCTGTTACCATTGCATTCTAAGCAAGCTACAGTGCAATTTAATCCACTTTTCCTGCACCCGCAAGGTGCTCCGCATCCTATTTTGCATGTGCAAAAAATCATTTTTAATAAGGCTTCTGGAGCGGGTAGCTGCGTGATTGTTTGGGGCATCAGTATTCCGCATTCATATTTCCAACCCCATTCTTCTGGTGATATTTCTCTTCCGAGCCATGGTGCAAGGGTTGACTCAATCATAAAGGCTACTACAAACAGGCGCGACACACGATATAATCGCGTGCGACACAAAGGCACAGCTCGTTGCGCGACTTGCGGTGCCTTTGTGTCGCGTGTCGTGTCGCGCCTGTTTGAAGGAGCCTTTTTTTTTTCAGGATGGGATATCATCAAATGACTCTTCCCGCTCTGGGTGGAGCGGAAGGGAGTGTCAGACTCTTACTGACTAAAACCCACCCGTGTTCCTTCCTTCGCCCTTTATGTTCCGGGCCTGCGGTAACCCTTTCGGACAATCCCGCTGACCCGGCAGGCTTCGGCCCTGACGGGTCCCTTCGGTTGATGCTGACATCTCTTTGAGGCGCGCGTGGAACACGTACGCGCCGTCCGGCACGGGCCTGGTCCTGATCGAACGGTGAGCTACCCATTACTCTCCGCCCGCAGGCCTGCGCCTACGGTGGCCGGGAGTCGTCGTGCGGCTCCCGACGCCCGGAGCGTCTCCCGCGGCGGCTGGGACGGGAGGCTCTCTCAGCCGTCCCGCCGCCTCCTTCGCTAGCATGACTGCTTCGCAGAAGGAGGCGACTGCCCCCCACTCCCTCTCGCCCCGGACCATGGCTTGAACCAGGCCCGGACGCGAGAGGTCGCCGCCGCTGCCGATCGCCTCTACGAGGTCACGGCGGTGCTCCGCCCAAGCGGGGCAGACCTCCACCGTGTGCTCCACCGTGTCCTCTGGGCGATCCTGGCAATGGTGACACCCGGGCGTTTCCTCCCGCCTGATTATGTGCAGGAACCTCCCGAAACTTCCGTGTCCGGTGAAAACCTGCGTCAGGCGGTAGGTGAGGGCGCCGTGACGCCTCTCTAGCCACTCCTCAAAGAGGGGTCTTACCGCCGCTATCGTGGCGTGCCCTGTTTGAAAGAGCCTTTATTGCGTTAGTTGTTAAACTCCCCCCACCCCTCACCTTTGTACCTGCAGTCCCTTGAGGCCCAAGGACAAGTTTGTAATAGTTCACCTTTTCAAAATATAACTTTAAAGTTAAACTAATAAAAATAGAAGAAAACTCCGAAAGATTATTAATTATTTATTTTAATAATTAAAAAATTGAGATCGGGCATAATTTTTTTTTTAACATTTTTCTATATACTGTTAATAACACATTTCAAAAATTTATATGAAGATTCATTGACAGGCCCTGGATTCCGAGGTATAAATCTTACGGCGCTCCACTAATTGGTTTTAAAAATCTAAAAATCGAATGGATGCCTGTTGCGTGACGTTATGTTTCAGTTAGGTATTCTTTTAAATATTACTTCAGTAATTTTTCTTATTTCTTTATAAGGAAACCATAATTTTTGAACAAATGGAGAAGAAGAAAAGAAAAGGCGATCAGCTTAAGGGTATAGACTACTGGAAAAAGTGGTGTGGACAAGCGGTTTACAATAAAGAATGAATCTCATGAATAGGTATACATTTTGGGACTGAAATTGATGCGGATCAAGTAGTGGATATATTTAAGAACAAAAACAGAAGATTGATTCTCTAATGCGTTTGGGTTCATATAAATATAAACGTTATTTCATAGACATTATTGTTGTTATATTTTCTTAAACCCCCCCCGATACAGAATTCTGGCTACGCCCGTGCCTTACTCTGATACTCGATCAGAAGATGAAAATAAATATAGGTACTATAAATTGAATAACACTATTCACATGCTGACATGTTATCATAGTGACAAATTACAGTTTTTTGACACTAATAAGTTTGTTAGTAGCTTTATCTCTGTCTTGGGAATGTTGACATATGATTGCTATGTTGATAGCATATAATATTAATGATTCTGAAACATTTCTCCGACGTTCATTTCGCCGTTGAACGGTTCACCGATAGAATGATTCACTTTTCATTTTTTCACCGATAGAACGTTTCAATGACGAACGATTCGCCGACAGAACGATTCACTTTTCATTATTTCACCGATAGAACGTTTCAACGGCGAACGATTCACCGACAGAACGATTCACTTTTGAAAATTTCATCGATAGAACCTTTCATTGGCGAACGATTCGCCGACACAACTGTTCGTCTGCCACTGGGGTATAAAACATACCTATATTTTATACCCCAGTGGCAGTGGTGTGGCAGTGGTATTTTGTGTGTTACACAAACAACAGGTCTACATGTCGAATAGGTATTCGACATGTACACCTGTTGTTTAAAAACACCACTGCCACTGGGGTATAAAATATAGGTATGTTTTATACTCCAGTGGCAGACGAACAGTTGTGTCGGCGAATCGTTCGCCAATGAAAGGTTCTATCGATGAAATTTTCAAAAGTAAATCGTTCTGTCTGTGAATCGTTTGCCGTTGAAACGTTCTATCGGTGAAATAATGAGAAGTGAATCGTTCTGTCGGCGAATCGTTCGTCATTGAAACGTTCTATCGGTGAAAAAATGAAAAGTGAATCGTTCTATCGGTGAACCGTTCAATGGCGAAACGAATGTCGGAGAAATGTTTCAGAATCATATTAATGCTAATAAAATAGCTAATAAGTATAACAAATTGTATATTATAGCCTGAAGCGCGAGCGCGTCACGCACGAACAATCACACTAAAGGCTCCTGCAAACAGGTGCGACGCGCGACGCGAATCGCGCGCGACATAAAGGCACCGCTCGTTGCGCGACTTGCGGTGCCTTTGTGTCGCGTGTCGCGTCGCGCCTGTGTGTACGAGGCTTAATATTATAAAGGCGAAAGTTTGTGTGTGTGTGTGGGTTTATTTTTGTTACTTCTTCACGCTCAAACGGCTGGACCAATTTTGATAAAAAAAAATTATCTCGATAGTCACGGGAACGACATTTACGCGGGTGAAACTGCGGGGCGCAGCTAGTAAATAATAAAATCGATAGAATTAGCATAAGAAATATTACTAAAATCTCGATTATAATTGTTAATGTTTGCTTGGTCAATCTCTAGCATCAGTGGGATGACACCATCGAGATATAAGTACTAACGTACTTACATCTCGATGGATGACACTGACAGCTCGGCTGTCCCAAATCAAAACACAGTAAGGGACTTCGAACAAATTTTACAGGAGGGCAAAAAAAGCTGATTTTCTTATGCCTTACCAAACTATGAATCTACAGCTTAATATGATTCTTGGAGATGGTAGATAAGATTAGTGTCTACAATTTTGCATATTTAAACTTCAAAAATATAATTTGATGCACGTTTTATAGCACTTACTAACTTTGAAATGGGATCCAACACTAATTATTGCCCATGGAAACCAAACCAAAACACAGTATGAGATGTTACTAGGTTTTTGAAATTGTAATCAATACTCATCATAAATTATGGAGACCAAACCAAAACACAGTAAGTAATGTATAAGATTATACATTATAAGGTTTTGATTTTTATTGAAAACTTTTAGCTATTATGACAGACTGAAGTTATGATAAAGAAAATGAGTAGGATAAATATTCTAAGTTGCTATCTAAAAACTATTGCAGTAAAACACATTAACGAGAATTAACCATGTTTATTCTTTTAAGTCTTAGAAGGTGAAGTAATTTAATGTGAAAAGTTCCAAATTATAGTAAAAAACGAGGAATTAAAAACAAAAACAGATAAACTCAAAGAGGTACGAAACAAAAATTAGTGTGTGTGTGTGTATCTGTATACACACGCAAGATATATCATTCGTTTACTAAGTCCGGAGACCTGTCATTAACTGGTAAGTCTTGCCAAAATTTCTTTCTGGACTCTGGCATCAATTTTACCAGCTCTTTGATTATTTCCTCCTTTTTGGATGTTTTAATGCCACGAGGTTCGTTCCTGGAAGCGGGCCACACTGAAGGATCAAATTTTTTTATCATAAAGTCCAAAGGAACGAACGGCTCATTGAAAGAGGTTTTATACAACATCTGACGCATACCTCGAACGAATTTGACCTGAACGATTGAGTTCAACTGAAAATTCTTTAAAGGGTCGCTATTAGATCGCGGTTCTCTTTTCTTTTTCGGCCAATCGTGGTAATTTTGGGGCTCTACAATCCTTATTTTCATTCGAGCTTGACGGATTAAACTTTTCAAGTCCTCAAAATCAAACACTGCTTGATTACGGTGCATCTTTTTCTCTATGTTTCCATGCACTGAGTCTGCGCTCATGTGGGTATGTCCTTTAGTAAGGTAGCTTATTGTTAGATTTTCAATTTCATTCTGGCAACTATTCAAAATAATTACCAAAGCGGTATAAAGATACCAGTTTTTATTTTGGGCAGTACAATTGTCTGCCCATAAATGAAAATTCTTTACGTTTCTTTCTGAATCAAGAAATGCCCATATTGCATCAATTATGTTATGAGCTTCCCGTCCGGCTATAGCTTCGTGCCATAGAACACAAACAGCTTCATTCTTACTTTTCGGCTGAATCGGAGCGAACGTCAAATTGAACGTGATCAATCTACTCACAAAATGTGATTCTTTGATGTTCGGCATTTCAGGTAACAGAATAACTTTTTGTAGGTCCATTGAGTAGTATTTAGTATGAATAGAGTTACTGAGTTGGGATTCTGATTTGTACATGTTGATAGCAGATTCAGCTTTAATTTTGTGCTCATTATAAGAGTCGTTTTCCGTAGCCGTACCATCACTATTCTTATGCATTTCACACTCTACGCACGTGTCACTTTTGGGCATGAAAAGTGAAACTCTCATATCTTTCAATGCCTTTCTATATGTTTCGGTACCACAATCAAAATCGGGATACTTAGTGCGAAAGTCCGTGTGCATATGTGTGATCGTCAAATGGCGTGGTAGGTAGCGAGTGATCGGTGCATTGTGTCTTCTGTAATGACTCTGAATTGGATGGTAGCTCATTATATGCTCCTGGATGGGTTGTCTTTGAACCACTTTTCTTCTACCGCCTCTTTTGTCTTCTAAAACC
This sequence comes from Luperina nickerlii, assembly GCA_963855955.1. Lineage (NCBI taxonomy): Eukaryota > Metazoa > Arthropoda > Insecta > Lepidoptera > Noctuidae > Luperina > Luperina nickerlii. Next base: position 17,080,686 of record OY979674.1, on the reverse strand, counting down.
AATGCGCCAGTCTTCGTAGCTTTACTCAATTCCGTTATCACCGAATCATTCGTATATCCAAGTGTATTTAGAAGGAATTGTCGACAAACTGGTTTATATGTTTGATTACCGTCGATCATTTTGGGAAGAGCGTAGTATCGAGATTCAGTTTTGAGGTAGACACTAGAATCTTGGTTGGTCTTACGTCTTTTTACTGAATGAATTGTGACACATTTATTCAAAAATGGGCGTCTGGATTTACATGGCAAATCCCAGTAATTATTCCAAATATTCTGGCGTTCCTCAGGTGTGAATTTCATACATTCTCGTGTACATTTGCAATCTTTAGTAATCATTGGGTGTTTTAGTTTTTGCTTATTATTATTGTTTGTTATTATGTTTAATGGAATGGGATTTAATACGTTTTGTTCTGTCGGAGACGTAGTAGTTTCCTCGATTGTCAGGTAATCTATATCCGGATCGTAATTATCAGCAGAAATGACAGGTCCTGGATAAGCGGCTATAAAAAAATGAAGTGAAGTTGAACATGGGGGAAATGAGGTTTCGGGAGGAATGTTTTCTTTGGAAATTCGTGCAGAGTTTTTTTGAGTCATTATAAATTTTCGGATACAGCTCTCTTCGTCGGAGGAATCTGAATTAGGTATTATATCAGGACTAAAATCGGGATCAACCACCGAGTCGTCACAACTTTCTTCGAGGTCAGATAGAGTAATTAAATCATTTGAGTCTGTCTGCCCTTGCATCTGATATGCTTCTTCACGTTTACTGGTGCCTTCATCCAAACTGAAAGAAAAATGAAAAAACCATGCAAAGTTCAAAGCGCATTCATGTAAAAAATTACCTTACTCCCACTCGTGCATAATTTATCTCAAACCATCTCCAAGCATTGAAGTTATACAGTCCGCTTAAAACACTCCACCCTAATCTAAGCAAGTCGCGCGGCTGTATTTGTAATGAAAAGGCATCCGCTGGTTGTCGCGCGGCTGCAGCGCTACTGCGGCTCTGCTTGCGACGTAATCCTCCACATTACGCTCGTAGAAGTTTTAACGCAATTAAAACACTTCTAAAGGCATATTTACGTTAATGAAGAAAAACTAACACTGAATTAAATAAATTTAAATGTGCATGCATGGGTACAAATATTCGAAGTTAATAGTATTGTATTTGATGTGTACCTACTAACCTGTTATTATTCTCTCCTTCCGAACTTCAAATCAAATCATCCGCGTTCTCTTTGAGAGCAGCCTCAAGGATTCTTTTACTTCTACTCATTTTGCTGTAATATACACTTAAAAATCGTTCAAAACTCAAAATGACTTAATACAAACGCGGAGCGCACGCAGACAACAAAATCACGTCCAGTCTAATCTAGTGATAGCTACGTACTGGTGATCGGCGCGACGCTATAAATGAACTCACGCGACGCCCCGCCCCTCTCCCGAAAAAATAGCGGCAATTTGATATTTTCTCACTAATTTAAACCCTAATTCCTGGAGATAGAAACTCCGACGGGTGTGTGCTATACTGTGTAATTTTTAGATTTTATGGTCTTTTATACATGTTAATTCCCAAATCAAAAACCTAGCAAGTGGAAATTCCCAATCCAAAACACAGTAAGTACTTGTGCCTTGCTGTGTTTTGAACTGGTTATCAGCTCTTACTAGGTTTTTGATTTGGGGATTGCGGTTTAGTTTGTGCACTTACTAGGTTCTATGGTATCACTAAATTGGGAATGGAGGCCTTTATTGAAAAAAGGGTTTTTGCATATTGTGGGCATTTACTGTGTTTAAAGCGTGGTGTAAAAATCTTGATTTCGACAAAAATGTCCCTTACTGTGTTTTGATTTGGGACAGCCGAGCTCACTCCACGCAAGTTTTCACGGTGAGATGTTTACAGAATCGACATGCAGATGTGTACAGTGCGTGCCACGTAAGAAGAGGATTCTGAAACATTTCTCCGACATTCGTTTCGCCGTTGAACGGTTCACCGATAGAACGATTCACTTTTCATTTTTTCATCGATGGAACGTTTCAATGACGAACGATTCGCCGACAGAACGATTCACTTTTCATTATTTGACCGATAGAACGTTTCAACGGCGAACGATTCGCCGACAGAACGATTCACTTTTGAAACTTTCATCGATAGAACCTTTCATTGGCGAACGATTCGCCGACATTGAAGAGAGCGGCAGGCGACTAAGGCCTTTTGCACATTATAAGAAACTTTTTTGTGTCTTATGAGAAATGTCTTATAAGAAATTCAGTCGCAATGATTGTTATATCAGACCATACATATTACAAGATATTTTTTCTTATGTCGGATAAGACACGCGCATACTAGTCATTTTGTCGGCTGCATGTTCGATGTCGTGCCTACACAAGACGTCTTGCTTAGACACGACCATGGACTTATTATACAAACAGGACTGAGCACTCGTCCCAAAAAAACGTGCCGACAGAGATGGCAAATACCGAGGCTGTTTGTCTCTTTCTAACAGGGTGACCAAACAATTTTTACACACAGGAGACTTCAAGGACTGACATTCAATACATTTGAATTTTAATGCAATATGCGTGCTTTGTATCACACAGACATGTTAATAGTTTTCAGTTTAAGTACAATATTTCCAGGGCTGGAAGTCTCGACAGAGATAGCGACAAATTCGCTAACTTTCAATCGCTGATTACTCACGAAAGAATTCGGTTGCAATAACGATGCTTGCGGAAAATGCAAGTCTATACATCAAAGATGCGATTATCACAAGCATCATTATTGCAAACGAATTTATTCGTTAGTAATTAGCAAAAGAAAGATAGCGATTTTGTCGTTATCTCTGTCGAGACTGCCGGCCCAGCTAATATTATCGATTCATATTTCAGTTACGTGAACGATACTTAGTTTATTTACCATGCCATCCCTACCGCCTTAATCAGTGCTAGGGCTAATGGTGTAGGATAAAATTCGCTTTTTTGATACCATATCGCTAGATAAGTGCTCTAGCCAGCGACATGGTATCAAAACGCGTCATATGTATACCTAGGTCATAATCATAAGAGTAGCACAAGCAACCTTATTGCGTTACAACCTCTGAATGAGAATCTCTTTCACTTTGGCAATTATACTATACCTATCTGTGGTGCTTCGTAAAAAAAATGTCGTATTGACTCTATACTCCATCCGATTAGGTAGTTAACAAAAGTTAAACAATTTTGACATGTATTTTTAGTTAATAACACAGTTTAAAATTAAAATGCAGCTGAAAACAAATTTAAATACAACAAAAACGATTACATGATCAATTAAACAATTTGTTTAAACAGTAGTTGTATTTAATTAATAAGCGTTTATTAAATGTAAAAAGACTTGTCAAGATTGTTTACCTTTAGTTAACTACCTACTCGGATGGAGTTATATATGGTCTTAGCAACCAGGCCATAAAACTATTTCAGAAAAATGTCTTAACAATGAGTAGGTACCTACCTATGATCGATTAGATTGTCTGAGATTGGTGGGATCGGTAGGTAGCGCAATTATGGTGTGTGCAGGTGAGACAAGGTTCTTTCCTTCCAGCGTTCACCCTTGAGAGCAGGTTTTAGGGCATTTAATTAGAGGAAAAATGGAAATAAAACCAAGCCATATATGTATACATACACCGTGAAATTTTAATGGTTGTTTTCCCGCAGCGAAACAGTTTTGTCTTAGTAATATAATCGTTTCATAAATAAATAAAATATTAGAAACAAAATTGTATAATTAGTCCATGGACACGACATCTACTCAACTATGTAAACAAGTTTGCGCGTGCACATTCGGCGCGGCTGCGTTAGCGAAAAGACGTGTAGTGTCCACGCTTTTATTTAAATTAAATTTTTATCAGCTTTTCACGTGGGGAAACAGCTTCTCTAAATTGCGTATTTTGACGAAATAATGATGACTCCAAATGTACTAGCACCTCGTCAAAAGTAGTCTTGGACATACGGAAGTAATTAAAAAACTTTTGTTCGTCTTGAAGTAGTTCTGGTACCAACTTCGTATATGCCCCATCATTGATTCTTGTCATATTTAATGGATGTATCCAACGACGCCTACAACTACGGCGTTTTCTTCTATGGTACAAGTATGCAATCAATAATAGACACTGTCGTCTGTCCATTTTGTACACGTGTATCCTCCGTGAATTGTGGCTACAGACTGAGGATAAGACGAATTGCATGAATGTGTACGATACACCAGACAAGACATTTTTCTTGTCTTGTGTCCGTGTCTTATAATGTGCAAAAGGCCTTAAGGCACCGCAAGTCGCGCAACGAGCGGTGCCTTTGTGTCGCGTGTCGCGTCGCGCCTGTGTGCACGAGCCTTAACGCTAGCCTTAAGCTATATCTCTCTTGCCAACCTTATCAAAGATTTTTAAAAAGTTAATAAAAACTAGACTAATTCAACAAAAACAGGGTCTTAAATTATAAACAGTTTGGTTATCAAACTGGTGCAGGAACTCAAGATGCTATTGATACACTACTTATGGAGGTCAGAAGTAAACTAAATTCAAAGCAAATGCTAGCAGGTCTCATTTTGGATCTAAGTTCTGCTTTTGACTTGATAAACCACGACCTCTTGGTAGTTAAGCTTGAGCATTATGGCGTGAGAGGCAAAGCTGTACAACTTCTGACATCTTACTTAAAAAATAGAAAAATGTTTGTGGAAGTAAAACAACTGAGTCGCGTTGAAAATAACAATGAGAGGAATGTTCCTGACAATGCTTTTCATCGGCAAGCAATTAGGTCTAAATTAAAAAATACTAGTGTAGGAGTTCCTCAGGGATCTATATTGGGTCCTATTCTCTTTAATATATTTATTAACGATGTAATAGATTATGTGGAAAATATTTTAGGGGAACATTCAAAGTTAGTGGTATTTGCAGACGATACTAATGCTATCATTTCAGCAGATAACATTCAATCTCTTAATTTGCGAGTAAATGAAGCTTTAGAGGTATTTCACAATTGGTTCACTATCAACGGACTGAAAGTGAACGCTAGTAAAACCAACTTAATCCTATTTCGTACCACTTCCAAAATTAAAAGTCACCTAAATTGTGCTTTGGAGGGGGTCCAAGTCAGTATGGTTGAGGCAGTAAAGTTCTTAGGAGTACACGTTGATTGTTATTTAAATTGGAAACCAGAACTTGAAAGTTTGAAAAACTCCATCAGCTCAGCATGTTATGTACTGAGAAGCCTACGAAATGATATTGACATTACACAGTTAAAAAAGTCTATTTCGCCTTAATCGAGTCAAGGTTACGATACAGCATCTTATGCTGGGGAGGCAGCTACGATTACAATATACGGAAAGCATTTGTGTTGCAAAAAAGGGCCATTCGCACCATATCAAACCACGTGGTTTCTTTCTCAAAAGTCTCTACGTGGCACGCACTGTAACAGCATGTTCTACAATGCGTGCCACGAAAGAAGAGACTTGACACACCACGTGGTTTGACATGCGCAGAACACGATTTTAGGTATCTTTAGCGGTATGAGGTCTGAGTGCGGGACGGGACCGGACGTCATAGGGGCAGCGGAAAGAGCGCGGGTTTACGTTGTGTCGAATATTAAAAATTATTTTATATAAATACGGGCAGCGGGGTAGGCGGGGTAGTTTCAAGTCTCTTCTTTTGTGGCACGCATTGTACTCGTCCTTAATGACCCATCAAACGTATTAATTGACATTCTCTATTATTTAAAAAACTTGTCTGGTCGATGTCTCAGATCAGCATGACTGCATGACGAACATAAAATAACAGCTTTATAATCTCTCAGAGATTATTGGATTAACCCAGAACTTTCTTTTCTCTCTTATGTTCCTCAAAAACTGTTGCCTACTAAAATTACAGCAATTTACGTCAGGCACTGATTAATTTGACAGGACTAAACTAAAATGTATCATCTGTCCTTTCCTTAATGAAATAGAAAGAAAAAGATGCACTGAACTTAGTTTAGTTTGTGAACAACAGAATCGGCACCATTAGCTTTCATTTTGACAGTTCACCAATAGCAGACAAATTTTTCGAACATAAGAAGCAATGGATTAAAGCAATATCCTTCAAAATGATTCAGATAGAGATTGATATTGGGCCCTACAAACAGACGCGACACGCGATATAATCGCGCGCGATACAAAGGCACCGCTCGTTGCGCAACTTGCGGTGCCTTTGTGTCGCGTGTCGTGTCGCGCCTGTTTGTAGGAGCCTTAAGGCTCTTTCAAACAGGCGCGACACGACACGCGACACAAAGCAAAGGCACCGCAAGTCGCGCCTTTGTGTCGCGCGCGATTTGCGTCGCGCATCGCGCCTGTTCGTAGGACCCTTTAGGGTGCTGGTATACGCAGCATTCACAATAATCACAATAAAGACAACGTAAATTATAATAGAAAATTGCATACAGTTAGTTTAAAGCGGTGTTTTCCAACCTTTCTTATGGTGCGGCCCCCTTAGTAGGTACGAAAAAATATTTCGAGACCCTCCGCTTGCTTGGAATTCAAGTCTGTCACTTTGGGTTGCTTACCTTTTTATTTCAACAGGATAAGTACCCACAATAAACCGCATAAGTTTGGAGTGTTTGATTCTACTTGCAATATCCTACTTGCGAGCGAGTTAACATTTTCGTTGATGGCTCAAATAAAAGACAAACAGAGAACTAGGTAGCCTACATTTTGAAAACGATTTAATTCTATGTGTAGCAAAAACGGATCCGTGATGGGAAAAATTTGTGAAAGAGAAGCATGCGCACGCAACCAGGCAACCATCACATTAAGGGCGCATTCTACCAAACTTTTAGGCCTAGAACAAGTTTTTTTTTTTTTTCAGGATGGGAAATCATCAAATGACCCCTCCCATTCTGGGTGGAGCGGAAGGGAGTGTCAGTCTCTTACTGACTAAAACTCACCCGTGTTCCTTTCTTAGCTCTTTATGTTCCGGGCCAGCGGTAACTCTTTCGGACAATCCCGCTGACCCGGCAGGCTTCGGCCCTGGCGGGCCCCTTCACTTGATGGCCTAGAATAAGGCTTATCCTCAGAATAAATTTTGAATTTTTGACAGTTTACCATACTTACTAGAACTGTCAGACGTCAATTTTATTCCACGAATATAAGATATTTGACTTTGGTAAAATTAAAGGGGATGCGCTAGCCCCGATATTCAAATCTTACGCTTTTTGCAATTAGCAGGTCAGTGTCATATTAATTAAAATATGATTCGCGAGCGTAACAAACATGACTTTACGAATCATATTTTGTTCAACATACAACCTGACACTGACCTTAATTTCTATGGGGCGCCCAGCAGCCTAATGGCGTAACACACTATCAATCTCAATCTGTATCATTTTGAAGGATAGGTACCTATTGCTAATGTAATGTAAATGTTTCATAATAATTATAATAAATTTAAATTTGTCTGCTCCATAACGTTAATAACGCTATGAATGTCGTCGAACTGTCAAAATGAAACCCATTGCTACTAATAGTGTGTTACGAAATTACACCCCCCCCCCCCGCTGTTCCTCGTCACACTAATGATGGATGTGACTTGTAGGTATTTGTTGCATTGTGTTTCGAAGCCCTAACGTTTCATCAACTTGCAGGGACATCAGTACGTACAGACGCCAGCACATCAAGCTACTACAATCTGTCAAATTTCTTTAAGATTTTCAATTTTATCGCCTAAGAATAAGGTTCAAAGTTGATTGGGATTTGAGAGTTTCGGTTAGTTTGATGTGCTGGCGTCTGTATAGGACCCTGGACGCGACTGCGTTAAAAATTTCCGCCAAAAAAAATCAAAACTCAATATAATATTAAAAATGTAAGGAATATCAGATGAACAATTTCAATTGTCCAGAATCATGTACCTACTGGTAACGGTTTGCGAGTCGATGTCCCCCGAGTGACACCCTGTATATTATTTTTACTGGCTTGCGCTGTCCCCCTCTTGGGCAAAGGCCTCCACTCCATCTAATCTTTCGCGAGCCCGCGCGCCCTCCTTCCGGTTTTGACGGAACCTGTCCTATCCAGCTCGTCCCGCATCTCCTACGTGGTCTGCCGTGATCTCGCCTCACTGTCTCAAGGCACCAATTCTGTGCTATTTGGGCCCACAGCTTGTCATGTGGCATGCGGCAGACATGTCCTACCTTTTTTATATTTTGGTTTATTAATGTTATCTATTTAAATTTAGATAAATATACTTACATTGTTTGAGATAGTTTGTTCTTTCTTTGCCTTACAATACCAACCCACCTTGCATCTGGGCTTTTGTTCCCTTACCACCAGAGGGACAAAATCCTATATGTACCTAACAGTGCCCAGTCCGGGCCCATTTAAGTTGAGCAGCCTTTTGAGCCACGTGAGCTATCTTTGTTTTGGAGCGTATTGTGTTTCGAACACGATCCGTTAATTTATCGCCTAGTATACTGCGCTCCATTGCTCGTTGGCAGACCTTTAGTTTGGACTTCTGGATGTTAGACAAAGACCAAGTTTGTGCACCATAGGTTAAGACGGGAAGAATAAACATGTCCATGAGCCTGCGTATCAGTGCCATAAGCAAGTCACCCAAATAATTCCTTCAAGGACCCAGAAGCTCTTCCTGCATTTATGAGCTTTAAATTTTAAAGTAACGGCACCCCCCTTTAAGAGATTTCGACCTTCTATGGGTCGCCCACACGTTGAAAAACTCTGATTTAAATAGTAGGATATTTGATCAAAGAAAGTGTCACAAACAGGTGAGGCCTCAGCAGTTGCGACTGTGAGACTTTTTTAGGGACTAGTTGCTTTGTTGTCCTTAGGTGTGAATAGGGATGTTGCCTGGGTAAAAATAAATCGATTCGATTTAGTCCCTCAGTAAGATTATTAAAAAATATTGAACACGTATTTTTTGTTTTATCAATTAGATAAAAAATTACAAAGATATATCACATCAAAGTTCAGGAGTGGGGGGCTTTGACGTAATAACGTGCTAAAATTTGTAGCACGGCGTGACGTCATACGAAATTTCCAAGCGCTGTATCTTCGTAATTTTTTGTTTGCCAGACAAAAGAAAAAATACGTATACAATATTTTTTAGTAATCTAACTGATGGACTAAATATATTTTCTTAGTCAACTACCCTATTATACAGAGACGGCGTAAGGTGTACCTTACGACGGCGTACCTTACGCCCCGTCTCTGTATAATTCATGCCTTAGACACATATTTATTATACTAGCTTCTGCCCGCGACTTCGTCCGCGTGAATTTCTTGTTCCCCCGACCCACTCCGTCGCATCTCATCGCCTGCCCGCGCTATTACTTCGTTTTTGCTTAGCGTTCTTTCTGACTGTTTTTCTTTTTGCTCGGCTCCTAAAGGTCATAGCGTGATGTTAAATAGCCTATAGCCTTCCTCAAGAATTGGGCTATCAAATGCAAAAAGAATTTTTCAAATCCGACTGGTAGTTCCAGAGATTAGCGCGTTCAACCAAACAAACAAACAAACTCTTCAGCTTTATAATATTAGTATAGATTTAAGTGTGGTGGTACACTTAAATATAATAAATATGAAGCTCCGATGTAATAGCCTTGACAGTATGATTAAGCAACACTACATGGGTTTTAAACATTCGGGAATCATTTCCTATCACTATTAACAGAATCACAGACAGGATTCAACAAAAATTATCATCGGCTGGTAGGTATTTAGCAACACGGATGACGATTACCACAAGTCGTGGGTTGTCTAGTTCCGACTGCGAGTGTCACTGTCACAGGAGTTAGTGATGTATCGGCTTTGGATGTGGTTTGTTGCGCTTACGCTGGTAGCGCTATGGTATACGCCGGCGCAAGCTGTAGTTGGAGGCGCTCCTGCTTCACCCCCCGAGCCTGATGCTGCGGTGATCTTCGCCCAGCGGCATGGATTCAGCGCCCGTATCGAAGGAATCAAAGATGACAAACTTGGATATTACAGCTTCTTTGGGATAAGGTAAGGTTTTAATTCAACTTACTTTAAGTAGGGTGAGTGGGGGGAAGATAGAAAACGGGGTAACACAAAAAGTTGTCCATAACGTCAGACTTAATGCAGTTTTTGCAGTTATGACAACATTGTTAAGATCGCCATTTTGTTACGTTGCACATATCAATCAGCGTTTACCGCTTTGAGTGAATGGTTGTGTGAAAAATGCAAATGTCTGCGCAGTGACTTTTACGCAAATTAATCGAGTGTTTTAATCTTACCCCGTGTTCTGTAACTTTACTTACGAGGTGAATACGAATGTTTTATTGGAATATCTACTCATTATTTTTAATTCTTAGTTGTGTTATTACATCCAAATATGGCTATTTTTCGTATTTTAGGATTTATTTCAATTTTCCATCTTTACCCACCAATATTTGACGGGGTAAGAAGAACATTTAAAAGTTTCGACCTTACCCCGTTTTCAAAAGTCATACTAATAGTCAGATGTTCTCAAACTGTTCATGATAAGATAAGTATACAAAATAAAATAATCGGTACCTACCCTTTTATGATTTTATGATGTTCTTATAGAATATCGTTTATGCAAATTTTGAATGAATTAATTTTGTGTATAATTGATTAGTGATTACAAATATTATTATTATAAATACCAACTTAGGACTACCGAATGACTATTCAATAATTGCATTTTGTCAATTCAGAATCACCATGCCACGTAACTACGTCCGGACATCGGCCATAGAGAAAGTAAAACGGAAGGAATCTTTATAATATAATACGTCATAGTGTGAAAGAACAAGACATCCCGAAAAATCCGTGCCGAAGTCGAGATTATTATGTTAAGAATTAAGGTACAACTTCGTAGCCAACTGCAAGCAGCAGCAGCAGGCGACGTGTCGCCTCGACACTACTGGTTTCTATGTGTTTCTATGAAATACCTTCCGTAGCTAGCGACACGTTGTTTTCATAGAAATATATAGACCCCAGTAGTATCGCAGCGACACGTCGTATTCTGCTGCTGTCTGCAGTCGACTACGAACTCGTACCTTTAGATGTAATAAAGATTAAAATTGAATCTTTAAAGATATTGATCCTAAATATGGCAAATTAATGTAAGATAAGTGATTTGTTATTGCTTTTTTGCCTTTGAAGAGTCTTTTTATGTTTTTGTTATGGGCATGAAGCCATACATTTTTTTTTTCTAAGTTGTTGCTTGGATAACTATTTAATTTTGAAATATTGTTGCGCGCCGCAAATAATGCTTGATACATGGCGACATTAGTTACCACTAGCGCCATCTAGTATCGGGTAGCGGAACTAGTACCTTGGTACTAGGACCTTGACCCTACTTGACCTTTTTGTAAGTACTAGTAATTCCGAGAACTATCGACGTCGAGTCAGTCGGGACCGGTATGTACTCGAACGTTCTAGATGTTTATGTACTAGCTCTGCGGCACTATATAAGGCCGGGTGGGCCGCGAGACACATATAGTTTCGATTAAGCGATAAGAGCGATAACATCGAAGGCGATATTCGAGTGCGACTTAAGAGTGATCAGTAAGTGCAATTGTGTTTCTTATTAGTGTGTTTGAATTGTAATTAGTGTTGTGATTAAAGTGTCATTTTTTTTTGGTTATTAAATCGGCAGTTTTTATTGTCACGAACCCCAAGCTCGTAACAATTGGTGTCAGAAGCGAGGTTTAAAATGCCGATTTTACCCAAAGACGACATAGAGGGTATCCGTACCCGGAGTCAACGCCAGCAAGAGACGGATCAGAGGCGATTTGGTGGAGCAATGCCACAGGGGTCGGAAGGCCAGCTACCGACCACGGAGGCCGGCCCGTCCACAGCTGCTCCAGCATCAGTAGCACCAGACTTTGCTGCCCTGATGATGATGCTGCAGGAGCAGTCCCGCCGACAGGAGGAACAGGCCCGCCGTCAGGAGGAACAGGCACGTCGACTGGAAGAACAGCTCCAGCGGGACAAGGAGGAGCAGGCCCGCCGACAGGAGGAACAGGCCCGCCGACAGGAGGAACAAGCCCGCCGACAGGAGGAACAGGCACGTCGGTTAGAGGAACAACTCCAGCGAGACAAGGTGGAACAGGCCCGCCAACAGGAGGAGCAGGCGCGCCGCCAGGAAGAACAGATGCTCCTTATAAAGGACCTTCACGCTACCTTCGGGAAAGACATGAAGGAGGTGAAGGATAAGGTTGCTCAACATGACAACCGCCTGTCGGAAGCTGAAATCCGAATCGACCAAGTGAAAAACCAGATTGACAACGTGATGGCTGACGTGAAGCAAACTGTGATGGCTGACGTAAAGAAAACGCTGGATTACCTTAAACTTGGTGATGGAATCGCAGCTCCCGTAGCTACAACACCTTCGCTACGTGGATTCAAAGTGCCACCGTTCGACGGAACTTCTTCCTGGTCGGCCAACAAAATCCAGTTTGAGGCTGTTATGAAGGCGAACGGGTGGAATAAAAGTCAGGCCATGACTGCCTTCACCCTGGGCCTGCGTGACCAGGCCTTAACTGTCCTGGAAGCTCTCGGTAAGGAAGTGACTTACGAGCAGCTCCTTGAGGCATTGGAGGCTCGGTATGGCGACGCTCACCTGGAACACGTGTTTCGGGCGCAGCTCAAGGATCGCGTGCAACGCAGTAACGAAAACCTGCAGCAGTGGGCCCTTGAAGTGGAGAAGCTGGTTCGTAAAGCTTACCAGTCCGTACCTGCGCTTATTGATGGGAACCTGGTGCAGGCATTCATCGACGGCATCCGCGACCTGGAAGTTAGAGCTGCTGTGAGGCTCGGTCACCACGGGACGCTGAAGGACGCCTTGGCCCATGCACTGGAGGTTGAAGCGGTGCGGCAGGATCATCGTTCCCATCGCGTCAGGGAGGTTGCAGCGGCTACAGTTCGCGACCGCAATAAAGGATACAGCCCTAGGTGCTACGGCTGTGGGGAAAGGGGCCACCTTCGATCCAGTTGCCCTAAGCGAACTGCAGAAAGAGAAGACGGCTGGACTCGAGAGGTTAGTGCGGCTAACAGCACCGCCCAGCAGCAGCAGGACGGCTTTGTGGTTAAACACCGCAGCGGGAAGTCTCTTGGCAACACAGATGCATCGTCAAGAAGACCTTGTCCTGAAGACTGCAAGCACTGTACTAGGCAGGAAAGTAAGGAAGTGGTACCTGTGAGGATGCTTAAGACAGACCTCAACAACGAGTGGAAGGAAAGCCTACAACGTGCACAGCAGGAAGATTCAGACCTCAAGCCGATTCTGGAGTGGATGAAGGCCAGAGCTCCTAAGCCCAGGTGGAGCGACGTCTCAGCGATGAGTTCGGTCACAAAAAGCTATTGGGCCCAATGGGACAGCTTGGTGGTTCAGGATGGAGTCCTGTGCCGTAAATGGGAAAATGCTCGGGGAGACAGCTGTCATTTGCAAATGGTTGTCCCTAAAGCTCAAGTACCGGATGTTCTATAGCTGTACCATAATGGTTGTTCAGGAGGTCATCTGGGAGTAAAACGGACTCTACTGAAGATACGAGAACGGTTTTACTGGATCCACTGTCGGGACGATGTCGAGGATTGGTGTCGCAAATGTACAAGTTGTGCAGCTGTAAAGGGACCTCAGACTCGTAGTAGGGGTGCATTGAAATTGTACAATGTTGGTGCACCATGGGAGAGGATAGCCCTTGACGTTGCGGGGCCGTTTCCGGAGAGTGAAAGTGGTAACAAGTATTTCATGGTTGTGATGGATTACTTCACGAAGTGGCCGGAAGTCTTCGCCATTCCAAATCAAGAAGCTTCGACAGTTGCGGATAAATTGGTTCATGAAGTCTTCTGTCGTTTTGGAGTACCTTTGGAGATTCACAGTGATCAAGGAAGGAATTTTGAGTCCCAAATATTCCAGGAAACTTGTCGAGTTATGGGTACTCATAAAACAAGAACTACTTCCTACCACCCACAATCGGATGGAATGGTGGAACGATTTAACCAGACACTGGAGAGGTACCTAGCAAAAGTTGTGGAAAATCGGCAACGAGATTGGGACAAGCACATACAACCGTTTTTGCTGTCATATCGAAGCGCTGTTCACGAAAGTACATCGGTGACGCCTGCTTTCGCAAACTTCGGAAGAGAACTACGGCTACCTGCAGACCTGATCACCGGAATACCACCTGATGCCCCACGCAGTGTAACTGATTATGCGAATGATTTGCGGAACAAAATGAATGACATTTATGAGCACGTCAGACAATCGGGCCAGCAAATGTCTGAAAAGATGAAAACCCGTTATGACCGCAAAATGAACAATAAAGGGTTCGACGAAGGTTCACTGGTGTGGTTGCACAATCCAGTCCGCAGCAAAGGGAAATCTCCTAAGCTTCAAGCTAAATGGGACGGGCCGTACCGGATTGTGACAAAGATCAATGATGTAACCTACCGGATACAGAAAGGTGCAAGAGGTGCTCCTAAGATCGTCCATGTGGATCGACTGGCGCGTTATTATGGGGCCAATAATGCTCGGGACGAGCATGTCTAAGGAGGGGGCAGTGTTGCGCGCCGCAAATAATGCTTGATACATGGCGACATTAGTTACCACTAGCGCCATCTAGTATCGGGTAGCGGAACTAGTACCTTGGTACTAGGACCTTGACCCTACTTGACCTTTTTGTAAGTACTAGTAATTCCGAGAACTATCGACGTCGAGTCAGTCGGGACCGGTATGTACTCGAACGTTCTAGATGTTTATGTACTAGCTCTGCGGCACTATATAAGGCCGGGTGGGCCGCGAGACACATATAGTTTCGATTAAGCGATAAGAGCGATAACATCGAAGGCGATATTCGAGTGCGACTTAAGAGTGATCAGTAAGTGCAATTGTGTTTCTTATTAGTGTGTTTGAATTGTAATTAGTGTTGTGATTAAAGTGTCATTTTTTTTGGTTATTAAATCGGCAGTTTTTATTGTCACGAACCCCAAGCTCGTAACAATATTTTATCTTTATGTCACTTTTATTTGTTACGTATTGCGCTACATTTGTAGACTCAGATGAAAGAAAAATGCAAACTCTCTGTTTTGTAATATCTCGGTAAGTATTAGGATAAAGTAAAATTAAAGGATATATTTGATTGATAGCAATGTTTTATTTTCAGTATAACCTTAAGCAATTAAAGTGGAAAGTTTGAGAACCTCTTTGTCAATCTTCCCCCGGTGGGGTAAGATTGAAATATATAAAAATATAAAAACGTTATATCTTTCTTAACTAAAGGAATTTTGACACTTCAGTCAGTTCTCAGTTTTTAGGGCACTTCAAACTATAGACTAGTGACCACCAACAGCGTCTGAGAATCATTTAAACGATTTTAGAAACTATTTCGATCTTTCCCCATCACCCTTTCATCTTTCCCCTGGTTCATTTTCGTGATAAAAACATTTAATTTAATTTTTTTTATGCTTTGGAGCAGATTTAACAGGATGTTATTAATATGATAGAAAAATATACTCTGTGCTCTTTACTCAAACAAATAATTTTTCAGCATAAGCTCATATGTACTGTTCTACAAGACTTCAAATACAACACTGCTCATCTCATCAAAAAACCGTTCGATCTTGCCCCCACTCACCCTAATACTTAGTACAGATTGACCTTGGTACTTGAAAGTGATTAATGTATATCCTTACCGTCCTAAGTGTCATAAAGCCGTAGGTCGTATGTCATCAAGGATTGAGATTTTGGCGATCATAGGATCGCTACCTTCAAGGATCTAAGGAGCAATGGTTATGAAGACAAAGCAGAGCGTAAGTTATTCCTTGAACTCTGTATTATACGAAGCATTATAGGATTTTAACCGACTTCAAAAAAGGAGGTTCTGTATTATATAAATGCGTTGTAGTACAATCCATTATGAATCCTACGATGGGTGGATATGATTTGATGAGAGAACTTAACTTTGTCATGTTCCTAACTTCTGACCAGCCCAGTCAGCAGCTTGTGTTCCTGTCTTATTGCATTTATAAGGACGAGCAGGTACTCATGTCGGCCACAAGTTGTACAAAGTTTTACCAGCTCGTCCTTGAGAGGTATAAATGTACCTTTACCATCGATATGAAAAGAGGAAGAAGAAGGTCCAGTGAGCGTATTACAACTGCTGAGAACGATTCTATGGATTATTATAGCCAAATTGCAATTACCAGTAAAACCTTATTTCCAGTTTTAGCTGACCTCGCATTGTATAGGTTTTTGGTATAATCAGAAGTCAGCTTATACTGGTTATGTGCTTGATGTATACCCGGGTAACCTCAAACCATGCATGACAAGACCACTGTTTGAAACTGCCCAAGTAACATTTAAGCGGAAAAATATTATATTTACCAGCGCATTACCAGCTATAAGCTTAATAAATGATGTACAAGAGTGTAAAAATATGTATAGGACTGTACTTTAGTATAACTGTACAACTGTATACAGTATAGCTGATTAACGGCTGTATAGAGCCAAAATTTTTACCTTTAGCTTTTAAATAGCATTGGAAAATGCTAAAATACAGACCGCGGCGTAAAAAACTGCGTTCAGCAACTTTATAAGACAATAACTGTATACTGCTCTCAAATTATACTTTTATATAACCTACTTCTGCACAAGAGCATTAAATATTGTTATAGCCTGAATATTGGTGTAAAATTACTCTATTGTTCAGCCTTCAAGTTAAGCTTGATAATAGCTGTACAACGGAAATCTAGGATACTCTTAGCAAGCAGTTCCCTTTATAATAGTTTAATTCAATTCTGTCTCATGTAGAAGAGTTTAGATTTACTCCTTTTTAAAGCCTTATGCGATTGGCGTACATTTTTCCCTTTTTACAGTTTTTCGTGTTTTAGAAGATTAAAGTTATTATTATAGTGTTGGCATACACAATTATCCAGCTTATCGATTATTTTGAAACTAATATAACCTAAAATCAGTCTATTTATTGGATACAACTAATAACAACACGGAGTCATAATTTTGATCAGTTGCCAATTTGTTAAGTGAACAAGAGTTAAGATACAAATATATATAAAATAAAAATACATTAAACTGTTGCACTCTGTAGTGTTTGCTTCAGTATTTAAATTAGATACAATACATCTCTATAAATAAAAACAATACATTGTTTCTTTTCGCTATCAGTAACTACTTCAAAGTCAAAGTCAAAGTCAAAGTCAAAGTCAAAGTCAAAGCATTTATTTCAAATAGGCACATTAAAGGCACTTTTGAACGTCAAAAATTACAACAAATAGAATTGATTCTAGTCGCCCATTCCAAAGGGTAGTTTTCGTATGGAGAAGAATGGGCAAGAAACTCCACCGTTACTCTTTTAAAATGTTTTACAATATTTTGTATACATTAATTATATCATAATAATATGTGAAGACGATGCACCTAAAATAAAATTACTATACCACAATAGGTAAAAGAATTAAAAATGAAACCATTTGGTAAATTATTATCCGATTCCTTGCTCACCGCCTTACGGGCCTTGGATCATAATGAGGTTTTCTATATTTTCAACTGAACCCTAATTAACTGTATTAATGAATATGAATAAGAATTTAAGGCAGCTTCTACAGTACTTAAATACTAATGTACAGACAATGTTACTCTTTAGGCTGAGATACGTTCTTAAATAACGACTCTGTTATGCAAAAAGCTGTATTAAGGGGTACTAGAAGAGCAAGAGCTGTATAAACTAAGAACGCCATTTTATAATAATTTATAAATTGCATTGCAATTTTACGAGATATTTTTTTGTTTGTTTTTGAAATTTCAGTACAAAATTACAAAAGATTTTAACTGTATAGTACACACAATTACGTTTACTATCAATAGAACAGTCCGGGTTACTCTTAAAACTGTTTTCAGATTTGATCACATATTTGTTGTTACAGAAAAAATGTATGTATATTCCTTATTTCGAAGGGGCGTGAGTTTTGAGCTTAAAACTAGTATACATACTCACATAAAAATATCAGTCGCAAGCATAACAACAACGATAAACAGGAAAGAGTACCTACTTACCACTTGGTTATTAAATATTTTTTCACTTATCTTCAGATATGGCACATAGTAAATAAAATGGAGAATGAATTCAACCACGAACACAATTATAATATATTTATTCTTTTATTAAGATTTTCACAAGCCTGAGTCTGTATAAAAGAATAAAAAAGAAAATTAGAGAATGGAAGCTGTATAAAAGTATCTAAATAGTATCTTAGCCAGCCAAATAGTACAGCTATTATGCAGCTGTTATACAGCTAAATCTACACTTAAAGCTGTATAATTTTGGGGCCCATTTCAGAGTTACAAGGGCTGTATAGCTTGCTATACAGTCTTTATACAGCACGTTTAACAGCCTGCAGTAAACAAATAGTCCATAATACAGCTTTTATACAGTTTAAAATGTTACTTGGGTGTGACTACACCTTCATCTTTAGTAATATCATTGATGTTCTAGAAGAGGGAGATAATAGTAAGAATAGGGAAGCAACTATACCTAACTAACATCTCCTGCCTATTGAAAGAAAGAAAGAAAGAAAGAAAATACGTTTATTTGCGGCAAACATGACGCATAAAAATAAAAAAAAAAACACAAACAACAGAAAGACAAAGTAACAATTTGGGAGAGAGTATGCGTCACATCTACGCAAAACGGCCAACGCTCAGCATAATGCTAAGACCCTATACGAGACAGAGCCCCAGCGCTGGTTTTCAGCGACAGCCGGTGATTGACGCCTATTCGCCTTCTATTACTATAAAGAAAAAGTAGTTGAATCCATAACCATTTTGGACATTTTTTTTTTTAATAAGTCCAGTATTAATAAAGCCTTATAAATAGTTACGCCCGATATAAATCGAATAATAATGTCAAATCTAATTGTACGTGAACAACAGTTTGGCGGATGCTGATAGTGGTTTCCGCTGTTTTTGTGGCCGGCAGATTATCCATGTATGTACCTAGTAGGTAGGTAGGTACTACATTCATGTTGTTGGTATCAAGTTGTTATTAGGTAGGTATCAAGTAAAATAAAATTATTTACTTTTAACAATTTGACCAAACCTGATATCGCGAAAAAAAAATCTGCTGTTCTCTACATTTTGACGAGTTATACGAACATAAATGTAGGGAACAGCAGATTTTTTTTGCGATTTCATGTTTTTCCCATAGTAAAAGTTGTTCATAATGATGAGTACAATGACTTCTTAAGAGGTTTTTGGTGCTTTTCCAATAACCCTGTAAGTATATAATATTATATCAAGTAGGTATACACAGTAGGTATCTAAATTATGTAAGTAAGTATAATTTAACTAAAACATAATAATTTTTAGGTATAATATTTTTAAGGTATAATTTAATTAAAGCAAAGAGTTACTAGACCAACTGTAAGAATGTTTAATAATAACGTAGGTATAATAACGTAATAGAATATTGTACACCTTATGGGTATGTTACAGTGATACTATTATAACAACTTTAAGATCTTTTTTTACATGTAACAAACAATAAACGTATGTATTTGAATTTTAAATTTTATCTATTTGATCAAGTCATTACTTGATCAATTTATGTATAGTCTATGGCGATTGAGAATAAGCATTTAAAATTTGACTGAGCATGGCCTCACTTTTTTTACTTTATTTTTATTTCTTATATGACCTACTTTAAATTGTTTTCTTTACTTTTTGCTCGGGACGCTTTTTACGTGTCTAGGTCAAATCTAGGTACACGTCTTTCTAAATCGTTCTCATCTAAAATAATTTAAATTTGAATGATGTTACCTATATCTGTAGGTAACTTTTCTATATTTTGAATTAAAAACGTGTCCATGCAGTTTTTTTGCCCGTTCTTGTCCATAGGAATGTACCTACTACGCTTTGAAATGGGTGGGCTAGGTACTGACTTCATCTTTTTGACTGACCGACTCCATGGTAATTCAAAAGTGGCTATAATTAAATAGTATACACAGAAAAGGAAAAAAAAGAAGAAAAATCTGTAAGTTACAAGTAGGTACCCAACCAAGTATTGAGGCACTTTTGAATTGTCTAGAAGTCGGTCAGCCAGAAAATATGAAGCTCGTTGCCCATTCCAAAGCGTACCTATTAATGGAGAAGAACGGGTAAGAAACTCCATGGATACTCTTTTATTAAGTATATTTTTACAGCATTAATGCATTATTAATGTTGAATTTATAATTGTATGTAAGAGCGACGCGACGAAGAAAAAAAAAGTCCGATAAAAGTGTCCAGAGTACAGCAAATAGTGACACAACAACAATCCAAAATAAAATAATTAAAAATAAGCTGAGGCAGCTAAGTGATGACCAGCCTCAACTGACGGCGCCCGTTCACGAACATGACGAATGGATCAGCACCAATTAGCTCATGAACTTTATCAACAGATATGCAGAACCACCGGTGGGTCCCCAAAGGTTTCAGCGGCCCATCCGCCGCTACCTAGCCGGGGAGATGTTGGCCAACCAACAGTGCCTTCCATGTCCCCAACCAGACCCTTACCAGCCAAGGCGGATCATAGGCCATGAAGACTGCTTGTGCCTTAACGTGTACGCCCCTAAAATGCCTGCTACGGAGGAAGGTGGGGATATCAGCCAACATCAATAGCTGTTCCGTTGTTAAAGAAGAATTTTGTTAACACTGAATTGAATGTTTCTGACATTCTATACCTATGCATTGCAGGAAGCCCAGTTGTCTTTTTCATCCATGGCGGCAACTACAGGTCTGGATCGACAGCATCGTATGGTGTAAGTTTTTTTTTCTTGCTATGTCTTAAGAGGGTTGATCCGTTAGAGCCACGCTGGAGTCAAAATTGATGATTTCCGACGGACAATAAAACCATAATCTGTTTAATTTATAGATAAGATATTGACGTCATATTAATGGGAATTTCATAATCTAGTGCATGGCTGAAAAACATTTTCATTTATTCGTACAGTTTTCTCATTAGAACAGTTTTTATGCAAGCCTTTTTTTAAACTAGCGATCGACGGTCTACGCAAATGCAAGGTATTAGTAAAACCATATACGACAAACTTATAACAACGTTGCTTTATAAATAATAATAGCATTTATTAGTGCATGGCTGAAAAAAAAAAACGATTACTGTAAGTTTTCATTCAAGAAAAGTATATTCAAAAGTGTCAATTTTAGCCACTTTTCGATATTTTAAACGCGTTAGTTTAGGATGAAATCTGAAATATTTATATGTTATTTTAGGCCTAGTAAACGAAGACATTTACGTTCTAAAACATGGTACAAATATTTTTTTAATAACTTATTTTTTTATTTTACTATGAATTATTTAGTGCAGCTATATAATCGGCGCGGAATCACGCCAGCGCTCAGTGCCGGCCGAGGCCTTTCAGAGGTAGGACGTGTGTCGCTCCCGTAGCCGCGAGTCGCGTAAAATATTATCGTACTTTCGCGAGTTTTTAGCGCGACTAGGACATGTTGATACGTTTTATTATAATATATTTTTATTATATTACAAAACTTTGGTGAGTACATATTTTAATGTAATGGTGTTCTATTAACTTAAGAAAGATTAAATTAGACTTCTTTATGTATGTTTTCATTTTACTTTTTTTTTAGATATGGCTAACAAAAGGCGCTATATGGGAACAAAAAAAAAAACGAAAATTTGGCCAAGGCTAATGAAGCTAAAAGGTATGTTACCGAGGTTCTCTACTTATAAAAAATATATTTTTATTAGGTGTAATTAAGAAACAATATACTTACTACTTTTTGAAGTAATTTTTTTTTTATTACTTTTTGTTTGGATATTTTTATGAAACACAGTAGTAATAAGATAAAGTTAATATCCAATTCGTTGTTATAGGCAGAAAAGAGAAGTTCAAATACTTCAAAACCAGGACTTAAATAAAAATGCTGTTGTAAGTTTTATTTTTTTACTTTATATTTTACTAGCTGCGGCAGACACGTGTTTCCTTGGTTTTGATTGAGCAGTTGTTAAACCAAAACTAAATAAGACCTTTCTTCATTATTTATTTATCTCAAGCCGACAATCGATCGCCTGTCATGGTGCTTACTTTTTGTGTCACTATATTATACCCTACATATTATTTTCAGAATCAAGAAAATGAAAAAGACAGTGATAAAACACTGGAAATTCAGGAAAACTTGCAGGCATTAGAAACGGCTTCAATTCAAGATCCTGACGCAGGGAATCTTGTAAGAATGACTTGGTCTTTATAAACATATTTTAGGACAAATAAAACAAGAACCTTCAAGAACAAGTGCGTATTTACAGTATACTTTCATAAGTTCAGATACATGTTGTACATTGTTTCTGATAATATTAGACTTAAAAATATATTTCCAAATTTTATGTTATAGGTAAATAGTGGACAAGAAGTTGAAAGGGATACTGTACTTCAGACAGAGAGTGCACTTTGGCTAGAGCTACGACGTTGTTTATTGACAGCCTCTTCATTCTGTAAAGTGTGCAAACGGCGATCGACTATTAGCCCAGCCCCTTTGGTTAAACAATTTCTTTACTCATATTCCTTGGACCATATCCCTAGTATTCAACATGGGAAAGTAAACGAAAAAGTGGCCATAGAACAGTTGCAGGTACAAGTTTAGATTTTTCTAACAAACAATTTATTTTTATATTCTTAAATTCTATTAAGGCGAAAGCGCCAGGGTAGCCCGCGAAATTTGTTTTTTTTGGGTTTTTTGCAATTTGCTGGTCAGTATTAAGTTGTACGTTGATTAATATATGAATCGCGGCCGTAACTAACATGTATTTACAGAATTATAATCATTAAAGTCATCAACACAACTCTCTAAGACCACGTAAGTCCAAAGAATAACTGTTTCGTGAAATTATCATTCTTGGGACTTACGTGGTCTTAGAGAGTTGTGTTGATGACTTTAATGATTATAATTCTGTAAATACATGTTAGTTACGGCCGCGATTCATATATTAATCAACGTACAACTTAATACTGACCAGCAAATTGCAAAAAACGTAAGAAAATTTGAATTTCGCGGGCTACCTTAGCGCTTCCCCCTTAAAAAGAAGTAATTAGAGTATTGAGTTTCAAATTATTATGATTACAGGTGCTTCGCCGGATGGACTAATCGACGATGATGGCATCACCGAAATTAAATGTCCTAGTTCGGCATTTGGATTAGAGGCAGATTTTGCTATTAGCCAAAAAAATATTAAATTCTGGAAAATAGATGGATCTGTGAATCGACGCCATGACTGGTTTTATCAGATACAGGGGCAGCTGCATATAACTAACAGAAATTACTGTCTGTTTGCTGTGTGGACAGGCAAAGATTTTAAATTGAAGACTGAAAACATAATCAGGGACGATAAATTTTGGAGCGAAAATATGGAACATCGGCTAGTCAGCTTTTACAATAAATGCCTGTTACCCGAAATTGTTGATCCCCGAAAAGCTAGGTCCATGAAACTTAGAGACAACAAATATTAAGATTTTATTTTACACGAAATTGTTTTTATTTACTTTAACCTAACTAATAATAATTTAACTGCTCATTTATTACAATAAACAAAAAACTGAATCCCCGCTTACGGAAAACGAAAACATTCCCTACTAACTAAAAACTGGCTAAGTATCAAGATGATTCTAAGCGGTGTATGATACGCGCTCCAACACAGACGGCTGTGTGTGCGTTTAACTGTATAGCTGTGTGAGTAAATTTACCTAAACACGAGGCGCGCCGCTCTGGAGTAACGCTCTTAACACAAAGATAACATAGCAATGGAAATAAATCTCTAGTTAGCCGAACAATATTATCTATGACAACACAAAACGAATGTGTTTGTATTGCACTATGGAGGGCGGTGTGTCACCGATTTTATTGATAAGCCCTGATATCATTTGACCCATATTTTTTAGAAGGGCACACCATGTTTATACGTTAGATAAATATTAAAAAGGTTAGGTAGGTATGTACAAATATAAAATGGGTTATCTATTATGCACGTTCGCTTTCAGAAAACGTTAATGGCATGTGGTAAACATTAGCATGTTATTTTGAATAGGCAAACAGGTGATAATACCCGAGTAAAATTATACCTACTCCTGACTTGAAACAATTTCTGTCTGAACACAGTGAACACACCCTTTTTGCGAACGCGATGATTGATCTTCATGTAATGTCTTGCATTGGAATATAAAGAATCTAAAATAATAAAAGACTAAAAATAATAAAAAAGTGGGGCAAACCAAATTAATTATTGTTGATTAAGGAGCTTAGTACCTCGAAAATAAATCGTAGCGACTGATCTACTAAGCCAGGGAAAGTGATGCAATTACTTTTGAAACGCAAAAGAAGAGAGATGGCTATAATGTGCGTGCGCTCGGAATAAAACCCGACGTATGTGCCAGAACGAATTTACTCCTTTATTAACAAAATAAATGAAATAAATTAAAACTACTTTGAGTAAACTTTGATATGATGATTCTTTGTTTTAAAGTAAATTCCTTTGAATAACTAACTCTTAAGCGTTACGCCGTGATGTCGAAAAAAGTAATAAAATAGATATAACTATGTAATTTTTTTATATCGAGAAAAATTCATTGATTCGTGTATTTTTTTTACATGATACAAGAACAAAGAGTCAAAAAATATAATTATACCAAAATGATAAATCCCTATTTCACATACTTAACAAATGACACGAAATAGAAAAAACACATTTTTTTCAATATATCACTTTAATCTCAATTTTAAATCAATTTTAAAGGTTGACTGGTAGAAAATGCCTATGGCATTAAGTCCGCCTCTGTACATTTATGTGCTTGAATTATTAAATAAATAAATCTCAAATTGAGTTGGACTTACGAATTGTTAAGCTCACGGGTAAGATTCAATTCGAGACCGAAAATAAACGGGTAGTCCCGAAGAATACACGTGAGTAAACCTACAAATATGACGTATCTTACGAAACCAATAACATAAGACTATCATATTTCAAAAACATAATCTAAAGTTTTAATGGAACTAGCTAGACAATGCAAAGAGAATGCAGGTCGTAGCTGGCTAAGCCCCGTTATGCCGAGAAGTCCAAGACGCATGGAAATCAATGCTAAATGTGTACACAAACATGCTAACGTATTTTTGGTGTCACACACGAGCATATTCTTGGTAAGTATCCATTCGTTTACACGCTTAAGAGGGTTGATCCGTTAGAGCCACGCTGGAGTCAAAATTGATGATTTCCGACGGACAATAAAACCATAATCTGTTTAATTTATAGATAAGATATTGACGTCATATTAATGGGAATTTCATAATCTAGTGCATGGCTGAAAAACATTTTCATTTATTCGTACAGTTTTCTCATTAGAACAGTTTTTATGCAAGCCTTTTTTTAAACTAGCGATCGACGGTCTACGCAAATGCAAGGTATTAGTAAAACCATATACGACAAACTTATAACAACGTTGCTTTATAAATAATAATAGCATTTATTAGTGCATGGCTGAAAAAAAAAAACGATTACTGTAAGTTTTCATTCAAGAAAAGTATATTCAAAAGTGTCAATTTTAGCCACTTTTCGATATTTTAAACGCGTTAGTTTAGGATGAAATCTGAAATATTTATATGTTATTTTAGGCCTAGTAAACGAAGACATTTACGTTCTAAAACATGGTACAAATATTTTTTTAATAACTTATTTTTTTATTTTACTATGAATTATTTAGTGCAGCTATATAATCGGCGCGGAATCACGCCAGCGCTCAGTGCCGGCCGAGGCCTTTCAGAGGTAGGACGTGTGTCGCTCCCGTAGCCGCGAGTCGCGTAAAATATTATCGTACTTTCGCGAGTTTTTAGCGCGACTAGGACATGTTGATACGTTTTATTATAATATATTTTTATTATATTACAAAACTTTGGTGAGTACATATTTTAATGTAATGGTGTTCTATTAACTTAAGAAAGATTAAATTAGACTTCTTTATGTATGTTTTCATTTTACTTTTTTTTTAGATATGGCTAACAAAAGGCGCTATATGGGAACAAAAAAAAAAACGAAAATTTGGCCAAGGCTAATGAAGCTAAAAGGTATGTTACCGAGGTTCTCTACTTATAAAAAATATATTTTTATTAGGTGTAATTAAGAAACAATATACTTACTACTTTTTGAAGTAATTTTTTTTTAATTACTTTTTGTTTGGATATTTTTATGAAACACAGTAGTAATAAGATAAAGTTAATATCCAATTCGTTGTTATAGGCAGAAAAGAGAAGTTCAAATACTTCAAAACCAGGACTTAAATAAAAATGCTGTTGTAAGTTTTATTTTTTTACTTTATATTTTACTAGCTGCGGCAGACACGTGTTTCCTTGGTTTTGATTGAGCAGTTGTTAAACCAAAACTAAATAAGACCTTTCTTCATTATTTATTTATCTCAAGCCGACAATCGATCGCCTGTCATGGTGCTTACTTTTTGTGTCACTATATTATACCCTACATATTATTTTCAGAATCAAGAAAATGAAAAAGACAGTGATAAAACACTGGAAATTCAGGAAAACTTGCAGGCATTAGAAACGGCTTCAATTCAAGATCCTGACGCAGGGAATCTTGTAAGAATGACTTGGTCTTTATAAACATATTTTAGGACAAATAAAACAAGAACCTTCAAGAACAAGTGCGTATTTACAGTATACTTTCATAAGTTCAGATACATGTTGTACATTGTTTCTGATAATATTAGACTTAAAAATATATTTCCAAATTTTATGTTATAGGTAAATAGTGGACAAGAAGTTGAAAGGGATACTGTACTTCAGACAGAGAGTGCACTTTGGCTAGAGCTACGACGTTGTTTATTGACAGCCTCTTCATTCTGTAAAGTGTGCAAACGGCGATCGACTATTAGCCCAGCCCCTTTGGTTAAACAATTTCTTTACTCATATTCCTTGGACCATATCCCTAGTATTCAACATGGGAAAGTAAACGAAAAAGTGGCCATAGAACAGTTGCAGGTACAAGTTTAGATTTTTCTAACAAACAATTTATTTTTATATTCTTAAATTCTATTAAGGCGAAAGCGCCAGGGTAGCCCGCGAAATTTGTTTTTTTTGGGTTTTTTGCAATTTGCTGGTCAGTATTAAGTTGTACGTTGATTAATATATGAATCGCGGCCGTGACAAACATGTATTTACAGAATTATAATCATTAAAGTCATCAACACAACTCTCTAAGACCACGTAAGTCCAAAGAATAACTGTTTCGTGAAATTATCATTCTTGGGACTTACGTGGTCTTAGAGAGTTGTGTTGATGACTTTAATGATTATAATTCTGTAAATACATGTTAGTTACGGCCGCGATTCATATATTAATCAACGTACAACTTAATACTGACCAGCAAATTGCAAAAAACGTAAGAAAATTTGAATTTCGCGGGCTACCTTAGCGCTTCCCCCTTAAAAAGAAGTAATTAGAGTATTGAGTTTCAAATTATTATGATTACAGGTGCTTCGCCGGATGGACTAATCGACGATGATGGCATCACCGAAATTAAATGTCCTAGTTCGGCATTTGGATTAGAGGCAGATTTTGCTATTAGCCAAAAAAATATTAAATTCTGGAAAATAGATGGATCTGTGAATCGACGCCATGACTGGTTTTATCAGATACAGGGGCAGCTGCATATAACTAACAGAAATTACTGTCTGTTTGCTGTGTGGACAGGCAAAGATTTTAAATTGAAGACTGAAAACATAATCAGGGACGATAAATTTTGGAGCGAAAATATGGAACATCGGCTAGTCAGCTTTTACAATAAATGCCTGTTACCCGAAATTGTTGATCCCCGAAAAGCTAGGTCCATGAAACTTAGAGACAACAAATATTAAGATTTTATTTTACACGAAATTGTTTTTATTTACTTTAACCTAACTAATAATAATTTAACTGCTCATTTATTACAATAAACAAAAAACTGAATCCCCGCTTACGGAAAACGAAAACATTCCCTACTAACTAAAAACTGGCTAAGTATCAAGATGATTCTAAGCGGTGTATGATACGCGCTCCAACACAGACGGCTGTGTGTGCGTTTAACTGTATAGCTGTGTGAGTAAATTTACCTAAACACGAGGCGCGCCGCTCTGGAGTAACGCTCTTAAATCATGCATCTTTCTTCTTACCTAAATATGCGTGCTCAGTGTGCTGGTATGTTACTAATATTATAAATTTATTTCAAGGGACAACATTTGGTTCAGAAAGACACGATATTGGTAACTGCCCAATATCGCCTAGGATCACTTGGGTATCTCAGCACAGGACAAAGAGATGCTGGAGGAAATGTTGGTCTTTTTGACCTGCATTCTGCTATGATCTGGGTAAGGGTAAAACTATGTGCCTACTAAACTTATCGTTAAGTTAAATACGAATTCCTTCATAATACATTCTAGCCCCTACTAATGAACGTATTAGGTATATCAGATGAATAGTTAAACACCGATTTCTCTCTATCAGTAGTCAGTAATTTGACTCCGCTTTCATATCCGTCTGAAGGATTAAATATTACTGTTCCTTTGTTTTTTCAAAGCAATTAATTACAAAAATTAATTTTAAATATGGAATAGTTCCAGTAACTTTAACTTTAGATAATTTCATGAGGCTCATTGATAAATCTAGACAGAAATATAATTTAAGAACCTGTGGTTATTATATTTACAGGTCCAAGATTATATTCAATTTTTCGGTGGTGACGCGAAACGGGTGGTTGTGATGGGTCAAGGATCTGGTGGCAGTGCTGCGTCTCTCCTAGCAATGTCTCCCGAAGGTCGCACGGCTACGGGAGTGGCTGCACTGTCCGGTGCGCCTCTGTCTCCGGGGGCCGTGAGACCTGACCCAGCTAAACATGCTGATGCACTTGCTGAACGTACACAGTGCCCGAAAAAACCAGCTGAAAGTCTCCTCATATGCTTAAGGCAACTGCCTGTAGAAGAACTCGTGCAGGTACTGAATACTTACTTAAATAATTAATAATATGTAGTTTAGTTTTATTATTAAGTAACATTGAGTTTGCCAAAGAGCTATGGAACGCAGTATTCTGGATGTAAAAGACAGAACAAAATTCGGAACTTCACGCTGCGTTCCAAAACTGGTATAATTAGACGTAGGCAAAAAGGGTGCCAAGCTCAAATGGGATTAGGCGGGTCATAAATTCCGCCGCATGGAGGATGACCGCTGGGTAAAAGTCTCCACACAGTGGGTGCCTGAAGATGGACGGCACCACCGAGCGCGAGGTCGGCCTAGAAAGCGATGGCGAGATGACGGATGCGTACCGCGACGGCTGGTTCGAGGAGGCGCGGGAAAAGAGTTCCTGAAGAGAATTGGGGGAGGACTTTGCTCAGCAGTGGGACAGTATACTTAGGCTAAACAAAAAAAAACATTGTTAGTACAGACGCCAGCACATCAAGCTACTACAATCTGTCAAATTTCTTTAATAGATTTTCAACTTTATCGCTAAAGCATAAGGTTCAAAGTTGATTAGGAAAATTTGACAGTTTCGGGTAGCTTGATGTGCTGGCGTCTGTACCTATCTTAATAAAATAATTTAGTTTAAAAATTATTAAATTTTAATGTTTACAGGCGGATGAGGATTTGAATATGGACATGGTAGATACACAAAGATTTTTGGAAGAGATCTCAGGACGTTCAGGTAAGTTACGACAGAGCTTGAGAAAAACAATATACCAGCAATGGTGTTTCATTTCAATATTATAACTAGGTATATAAGAATTAACTATATACAAAAAAAAAATACGAAAAAATATTTAAGTACGTAAGTATGTACCAGAAAGCTATTAAACACATCTGCCTAACCCTTTAAAGGGTACAGGCGTGATGTTATGTTGTGTGATTGCGTAAGCAATGCATACATATGCTATAGCAGCAATCGTTGATTTGCTGGCATTTATTGAAGAGTTCCGTCGTCTCCGAAACTCATCATCATCAAATTTTCCCATTTCGGAATAAAGCCTATTAACTACCGGAATAAAAATCGCTGGTTCTTGGTAGTGAAAACAAAAGTGTAATAAGTCCATCAGAAAAACATAAACAATAAGTATTCAAAAAATAGACAAAATGTATAAAAAGAGGCTTCAAAACATAAAGCCTAGGGCAGACTTGCACATTCTCCCCTTTTTTAAGAAATGGGCAGCTTAATCAGCTTTTGGAGGGGCCTCCTGAATGTGCCGGCCTCAGTGGCGACATCGGCCACTCGTACTATACCGTCTCTGCCGGGGAACAACCTCACGACTCGTCCTTTGGGCCATGAACCACGCGGTAAATTTGAGTCACATATTACGACCACATCTCCTACCGCAATTGACGGCGCGCTGCCTCCTCCCCTTCTGGGTGACAGCGAAGGCAGGTATTCTCGAACCCATCGCTGCCAGAAATGATCGGCTAGTCTGAGTGCCCTCCGCCAATGACTTCTGCTCGAGAGGTCCGACTCCTGAAGCGTGGCTGGAACGGGACGCCCTGGTGATCCATTTAGGAGAAAGTGAGCCGGGGTTAGTGCTTCTTCAGCATTAGGATCGAGTGAAATAATAGTTAGGGGCCGTGAATTTACCAAGGCTTCAGCTTCAGCCAGTACAGTTCTGAGTACCTCATCAGAGGGAGTCCGCTCATGGAGTGACACTGTCAGCGCTCCCTTGACACTTCGGACAAGGCGCTCCCAAGCTCCACCCATAAATGGTGCCGAGGGCGGGATGAAACGCCAGTTTATAGACTCGTTGGCAGCGTATTCTTCAACCGCATCACCGTATAACTCTCGCAGTTCCCGGCTGGCCCCAACAAAGGCAGTGCCGTTATCGGACCAAATCTCCAACGGGGTTCCTCGGAGTGACACGAAGCGGCGTAGGCACATGATCGCTGAGTCAGTCGATAAGCTGTGCACCAGATCCAGATGTACGGCGCGGACGACCAAGAATGTGAATAAGGCTACGTAGCGCTTCTCCTTTCTTCTGCCAACCGTGACATAAACGGGCCCAAAATAATCGAGACCGGTGAATGAGAAGGCTCTTTGATGACGAGCTAAGCGAGCTTCTGGCATATTTCCCATAAGTGGTTGGAACGGTCGAGCACGGCGCAATTTGCACAGCTGACAGGTATGGGCTACGAATCGAGCAGCGTTTCTGAGTCCAATAATCCAGTAACACTGGTGAAGCTCGTTGATTACCAAATCTAAGTGTGAATGCGCGGCCTTCTGATGATATCTATGAATCAAAAGACGAACTGCCGGGTGTTTACCACACAAAATTATTGGACGCTTAACGTCGTCTGATACGGCTGAGGCGGCAACAATGCGGCTTGACATTCGCAGCTGATTATCATCATCAATGAATGGTGACAGCTTGAACAGGCGGCTATTACGAGGCAACGGCTGTTGGTTCTTTATTCGTAAATAATCTTCTTTAAAGGAATCGAGCTGAGACTGCCATAAGATGTGGGTTTCGGCCAAGCGTAAATCATTTGCTGTTATTCTCGCTGATACATTGAGGTTGTTGGGAACGTTAGGAGAGGATGTGCAAGAGGGAATAAATGTACATAAACTTCCTTCAAGACGAGTTAAATTGGCGACAACGCCTCGTCTTTGTAGACTACGCATACGCAGTAAAAAAATGAATTGATGCGCTTTTGCTGTTGCTCGCACCATTCTCAACCACGAGCTGAAACGCAGCGGATCCGCGGAGACTGGTGCGGGCAGGTCAATATCAGTGATAAGATGAACATGATGTTTAAACTCCTCGCGGCCTAGACCACTGACATCGATCAAGGGTTCAGTGGGCCAGTTCGAGGAGAGCAGGAAGGCAGGACCTGAGATCCAACGAGATTCTGGAGTTAACTCAAAACGTTTGACCCGAGTTGCATCATCTGCCACGTTTAAATCACTCGGAATCCAACGCCATTCACCTACGTCCGTTAGCTCCAGTATCTCACCTACTCTATGGGACACGAAAGGCTTAAAGGTGCGAGCGTCGCTGCGAATCCAACCTAAGGTCGTCATTGAGTCACACCAGAAAACTCGTCTCGTCGGTTTGAGTCGGTGGGCTTCGCATATAGACGTAGCAAGACGAGCAGCCATCAGAGCACCTTGGAGCTCTAAACGGGGGATTGAGACAGGCTTGAGGGGTGACACGCGAGCTTTGCTACATATAAGAGAGAGTCTAACTTCACCGCTACCGTACAGAAACCGCCAATAAGCGACAGCGGCAAAGGCAGACTCACTGGCGTCTGAAAACACATGAAGTTCGCAGCCTGCTAATTCGAAATCAGACAAATTATAGCGACGTGGAATTCGTAAAATAGAAACAGAGGATAAATCCTGAAACCACGACTTCCACGCAGTGTTGTCATCTTGAGAGAGCTCCTTATCCCATTCCAGACCCTTACGCCAAGCGTCTTGAAACATGATGCGGCCTCGAACAACGATTGGCGCAATGATTCCAAGAGGGTCATAGACTCGCATCACCAGGGCTAACACCTCTCGCTTGGTGAGCTTCTGTGGCAACACACCCTTATTGATTCCCGTATTAAAACCAATCACGTCACAGGGGGGTTGCCAGATAAGGCCAAGCGTGCGGACATGACTAGCCAGGTGACCTAAATCTACGTCATTCACAACGGGCGCCTCTAGCAAGGACTCTTTTGGTAACAACGAGAGCGCCATGAGATCGTTTGATATCCAGCCTCGCATCTCAAAGCCAGCACGAGAATGTACGTTGTAAATGTCCGCAGCCAGCTTGGCTGCTTCATGAACGTTGTCTAAACTAGTGATGCAGTCATCCATGTAGTGATCGTGTAGAATTACTCGAGCTGCATCGGGGTATGTATCCTGCCACTCTAATGCATTTTTATTTTTGATATGGATAGCAGTAAAGGGGCTGGACGCAGCGCCAAAAATCATGGATGACATGCGGTATGTACGTATAGGCTCATTCGGATCGTCGCGCCACAGAAATCTTTGGGCATCCCTATCATTTTCAATTACTTTGATCTGAGGGAACATTTCACGAATGTCAGCTGTTAGAGCTACTTTGCCCTCACGGAAGCGCATGAGAATACCTAGTAGGGGTTGCAAGAGGTCTGGACCAGTCAATAACATTGAATTTAATGACACGCCGTGTGACTTGGCGGCTGCGTCGTGTACCGTTCTCAACTTGTTAGGTTTATTTGCATTAACTACTCCGAAGTGAGGAAGGTACCACAACGGAGACCCCAAGTTAGGAGGAGCTAAACACGGTTCAGCATATCCCTTTGACAGCATGTCATGGATATTCCGACGGTAGCGTTCAGCATAGTCGGGATCTCTCACCATCTTCTTTTCTAGACTAAGGAACCTAGACACAGCTAACTTGTAACTATCGGGAATTTCCAGTTTATCAGCCTTCCACAATAAGCCTACTTCAAAGCGGCCACTGGGCAGACGGCGCGCGGTACGCTCGAGAACTTGCACGGCGCGTTCGTCATCGGCACTACGAGCTTCCTGTTTAGAGATGCCGATTGAATCAATTTTAAACTGCTCCCTAATAAGACCTTCCAAAATGGACTGATCGTTCGCTATTTCAGGTTCGCTAACCGTGATGTGGTTGATAACGCCGACCAGTTTAGTTTTGCTGCAACCGAAACCATACAAAACCCAACCTAAAGCAGTTAAAATAGCTACGGGTTGTGTCTTGGTTCCTTTGCGCGTAGCTTTAGCAAGAGATAAGTGCCAGTTGTCAATGCCTATAATCAGCATAGGCTTAACGTCTCCGTAGCAAAATTCATTTGAAATGTCTGCAAGGTACGGATACTTACGCACGCTCTCAAGATGCGCTGACTGTCGCGCAGCGCCCAAGCCGCTCATCGACCTGGCTCGCTTCACGGAATGAATTTCATTCGAATGACGGCCTTTAATTCTGAAATCGACGTACTGAATTTTAACATCCATACCTAGACCACCGACACAGTCTAAATGAATGTGTTTTTCTTGGCCCATGCAACCAATTTGAGCCGCCAGCTTAGAATCTATAAAAGTGCCTGTGGAACCGTCGTCCAATAAAGCGTACGTATCAACGCTACCAGAAGGTCCCGTAACGGTCACGCCAACTATTTTCAACAACGGCCGAACTGCAGGTTCCGCGGCTGATAAGGAGGATGCGTGAGCCAAGACAACGTGATCCGAAT
The DNA here is from genome assembly GCA_963855955.1 of Luperina nickerlii. Classification (NCBI taxonomy): domain Eukaryota; kingdom Metazoa; phylum Arthropoda; class Insecta; order Lepidoptera; family Noctuidae; genus Luperina; species Luperina nickerlii. The sequence continues at coordinate 17,046,431 of OY979674.1, read as the reverse complement.
CGTCAGACGATGGCGCGGCGGTCTCGTCACAGGCTGCGGGCGTGCTACACTGCATCGGCGCGCTGCACGTCGGGGGTGCGACCGCGTTGGATGTCGAAGGCTCAGCGTCGTATTCCACGTCGACATGCGCGGTGACTGCACGCTCAAAGTTCGACCCGTGTAATAAAGCATTGTGACGCATGTCGCAACCTTCTACTGAACACACTCTTTTAATACAAGAAGTTTTATTTTTGTGCCAACCTTTCTTTAAACATCTGTGACATATTTTATTTTTCTTAATAAATTGCCAACGATCATTTATTGTCATTTTGACAAACCTATCACAAAACTTCAATTCATGTTTTTGTTGACACAACGGACAAATATTATTTGTCGTTGGTAATTTTTCTGTTGAAATCCTACAATTTTGATGATCAGTTTCAGCTACAACGTTCACCCTATCCCTGAAACCTCTGTTATCAGTGTGAGGACGCGCTACAGTAGGCAACAAGCAGTCAATGGCGCCTCCGAACCTACACTGTAAGTCAGCTTCACGAGAGAGGAAGTTGGCAAACATTTCGATTTTAGACAAGCTGCCATCGCACAAATGAGCGTAATCCAACCACCGTGGTCGCAATAGCGGTGGCAGCTTGCTCCACAGTGCCTGAAACAGCTCGGGCGAGCGTAAGTAGTCCGGCTGATTTAACAGGCGGATTACTTCCACACAGTTTTGTACACGGCTGGCAAAAATAAGAATATATTTGCTATCGTAGCTTACCTTAGGCAGCGCACGTATCACAGATACTTCATGCATCACGACGAGCTCGGGGCGGCCGTAGCGCGCGTCGAGCGCAGCGAGCACCACACCGGGGGCGCGCGCCGCCGCCAGCAGGCCTGCCACTACATCGCGCGCCGCTCCGCGCAGCGCATGCGAAAGCCTCGCTAAATTATCGGTTGCCGAAACATTTTGAGCCGTATTTTCGTACGCACGTTTTAAAGCTAGCCAATCTAAATAGGACTTGCCGTCGAACGTAGGCAAGTCAGTCTTCGTAGGAGTTTGCTTGTTAACTTTGTTGATTAATGTTCCGAGCGAGTTGATTAAGCGAGTCACTCCTCCATCCTCATGACGATCTTGGTTGAGAGCGTGTGTGGTTGCGACAGCGTCTTTGCTGTGGGACGCTCCCATGCCCGGTGCCTCACACTGGGCTGTATCGCCGTACCTGAAATGTGGGTTGGCACTTAAAAAATCTCGCTCATCGGGATTAGGCACTACATTTTTTACCCAATCCTGAATACTAGCACAGCTACGCATGGCGTGGCTGCCGCGCTGGCTGGCGTCCGCCTCTATGGCGGCGAGCTCAGCTTGTAATTGAAGCTCAGCGACCTGTCGCTCTCGCTCCAGAGCTTTTTGCTCGGCGGTGAGTTCAGCTTGTAATTGAAGCTCAGTGACCTGTCGCTCACGCTCCAGAGCTTTTTGCTCTGCAGTTTTTTGCAAATCAGCCAAGCGGCGCGCGTGCTGCGCCTGTGCCGCCAGCTGACGCGCCACGATGGTGGCGGATGAGCGTGAGGTAGCGGCACTGGCCGGGCGGGAAGGCGCCGGAGCCGCGGCTTGAGGGGGCAGTACCGCGCTCTGAGGCGTGGTCGGGGCAGTCTCCCTCGCCGCAACTTGGGTGCCGTCTCCTGCACACTGCACGGCCGCTTTTGCGCGTTTAAAACTTGCTGAACGTGTTTCCATTTTTCCGTAGAAGGACCAATATTAACTACCGGAATAAAAATCGCTGGTTCTTGGTAGTGAAAACAAAAGTGTAATAAGTCCATCAGAAAAACATAAACAATAAGTATTCAAAAAATAGACAAAATGTATAAAAAGAGGCTTCAAAACATAAAGCCTAGGGCAGACTTGCACAAAGCCATTTCGAACAAAAAAAAATTTTTGCAAATCCGTCTATTTACGATGGAGTTATGCCCGAACATACATAAAAAAAAAATAGAAACATCCGAATTGAGAACCTCCTCCTTTCTAGAAGTCGGTTAAAAAAACCTCGCTGATAGCATAACTTCCTCCTTTTTTAAGTTGGTTAATAATGGGGAATTATGTTGACCAGGTGCTGGTGCCAGAGTGGAAGGTGCAGACGACTTCCGAGGTTTGCCACCAATAGTCGCTGAAGCTCCCGCCGAGTCACTCAGTAAGAAGCAGAAACGTGTACCACTTCTCACTGGTGTTACCTCTGCCGAGACCTCCCGAGCTGTGTATGGTAAGAGTTTTAGTCATATGATTATATTTTCTGTTAAATTTTGTAAACTCTCAGCTCATCATACATTTGCTTGACGCAGTTATTGAAGAAGCAGCCAGTATTTAAAGAGGTCAAAAAAATTGTATCCTATCTTTTTTGTCGACAGGCAAATACAACCAATTCTTGACGAACCAACTTCAAAACGTGAAGGACTTCTTAAAGAAAGACTTGATTGGTGGTCTTCAGAATGTGGTGCAAGGAGTCGAGGGTCTGATCCCTCTAGCTGCTAATGTGCAAGCCGTGCTGCCTATATCTGACTACTACCAGGGCTTGTTCGAACAGACCTCTAATATCGTTGATGGACTCTCCGAGGTTGCTGAAGCCACAGGTAACATAGATCGACGTTTTTAGAGTATTTGTTAAAACATGCAAATTAATCTAAATGATGATCCTTTGGGTTATGTTTAAATGTAGGAATAATTGGAACAAAAAAATTTCATCATCATCATCGTTTCAGCAAAATGACGTCCACTGCTGGACATAGGCCTCCCCCAAGCACCTCCACTTCGACCAGTTCCAACAAAAATACTTAATCTTAAAAAAAAAACTAGTTAGTTCAACCTAGGTACATAGTTAAATTCAATCTAAATATCAACTTACGTGAAACGATTAACAGATATTTTGAATTTTAGAGTCACGTTCAGTATAGGTAAGCGATAGCCAAATACCAATTATTGCTATCATACCAAATAAAATAACTACGAAAACTTAAAATATTTAAAATTAAAGAACAGACGCCAGCTGCAATTCAAATAACGCACCATTCGGACCCCAATAGCCAGCCCCCTAACTGAAGGGTCGAACCCTTTTTATTCTTTGTAAGTAAGGATTTTTTGTTGGGGTTCGGGCTTCTAGCAACCAAATCGATATTTTGTAACACTTCTTGGAACTGAATTTTGATTTTGAAATGACTGAATGCAGAATTAGGTAATACATTTTGCTAAAATGTGCATCAGACAGTCATTTCCAATATGTCTTTTGTTTTGAATATAAAAAACTCCTATGTTTGTAGGATTGGCACAATGTGATGTAAATATTAAAAGTATAACATCATCCGTTTCTTAGAATTGAAATCATGTCCGTATATAAATTGAATAGAGGCACTCTAGATAAATAATTAAATCAAATTAATGAGTGTCTTATCTCTAATAGCGAACTCATAACACCCATTGAGAAAACAATTGGAAAGGTAATGACATCGCGAGAAATATGATAATGGGGATTACCAATACAATAATTAATTATCAAATATGAATAATAGGAAATACATAAGTAGAGTACCTATTCAAATCAAACGACTCAATATATAAAATATTAAAGGAGAGAACATTACTTAAACATGATGCAGTCAAAAAGAAAAAAATTAGCATACCTAATCAGCTTGTAATGTTCCCATTGCGGGACAAAGGCAAAATGTCAAAAAGAAACAACAGTACCTACATTTATGTAATAAAATAATTAAGTAAGCAAAACTGCATTTTACCCAACTTCCGAATTTATGACATGATGGTTTTCTGGTAAACACCGTTTGGCTCGGCAAGATTTTAAAATGAGGCATTACCATAAGTAATGTAGTACCTTAATGATAATTAACTAACTGTTATTAACAACGTACTCCGTAGGTGATGCTCTGTTCAATTTTCCGGCGTACCAGACTGTCCAGCAATGGAGTAATGGCGGTGAAGCCTTCCTCTACAGTTTTGAGCACGTTGGAAACCTATCTAAAGGATGGCATTTCTTACCTGGAGTAGCTTTAGCTGGTCAGTATTACCTAAAACTATTCAATTATATACATGTTTTCCTCGACAACTGGTGTGAAACTTCGAAAGTCAATGCTTTTAGACGTACTTTGCTAGGCTACACAAAGAGGAAATGCCTGGAGGACGTTATTTTGTCTTATCCTCGAAACTCCTCTGGCATAATACCTATGACTTTTGTACCTATTAAAAAAATGTATCACGGATGTACCCACAGCGTATTATATGCTGTATAAGCATGTGAAGACTTTCGAATGAACGCAGCTGCAAACTTGCTTAAACAGTAAACTTTAAAAACTTTTACAGCGAAACCCGGCGAAGAGCCGATAGTTACGCCCAAGAAAAAGCAAGGTCCCTCCCACGGCGACGAACTGGCATACATCTTTGAGCCTTTAGGTCCTGATGGTCAGCCAATGGGTGGCGAAGTCTCGAGCACGGATGCTCGAGTACGCGATAACTTTGTGGGCCTCATCGCAAAGTTTGCACATGGACCGGAAGAAACCAAAGGGAAGGACACTTCGAACGGTTTTGGTGGTCCGTTCCCTAAGAGTGCTGATCAATTTTTGAAGATCGGTGAATCTTTGACTATCGACAAGGATTTCAGGTGGGTTCAATACCTATTTTTTTACTTTTAGTTACTTAGCCTGTTTCATTTTCAAAAAGACAAAAAGTCTAGTAGGTACATAATGAGAAAATGTATGTAGGAAAAAAACATGTAAAACCTGTAAACGTCTATTTATACATTATGTTCTATTTTTTTCAGATTCTGTCAGATCGGTCTATGGGGTAACATGGGCGACAGATTAACAGGGGCTCTATGCAAGAATCTTCTCGGCAACTTATTAAACCTACAACAACTGCCGAACTTACCAGGGCAAGTGCCACTACAGTTGCCTGGGCAAAATAATGCGCCATTGTTACCAGGACTGTTAGGCCAGCAGCCGACCAGAGCTCCTCAAAGGCAGCCACAGAGGCAGCCACAGAGACAAAGAACTACTCAAGCACCCTTTAAACTCCCTTTTGATTTTTTATTTAAATAATTTTTAAGTGTCGCATATTTTGTTCTGTGAGCTGTGTAACTAAATAATTTCGATGCCGTAGGTAGATCATGATAAACAGGAATTCTACCGAAATATAAACAATAAAATAATAACGCTTGTTTTATATTTTACATAATTGTTTTTAGACAAAATATTGTGTAAGTACTAACATTACCAATGACGATGAAATTCTTGGATTTATTTGGAAAATTAAATTTAAATGACGCAAGTAGCGTCATTTATTTTCACATCTGCAGGGACAATTCCATAGATCGACCGACCTGTGTTATCACAATAAATTGCCTTCCTATTGTGGACATTGCCGTTGCAAAAACAGGAAAACCAGTTTATCGGGTGACCGTACGGCGTAAGTACGTTAATAGCAGACTTCTGCTAATAGCAGGCATCTGGAATTATATCAAGAACTAAGTATATTTTTCCTTCAGTATTAGTCAAACATTGATCAAGATGAATCGTGCTTGTGTTGTTATTTTGTTCCTTGTGTTCACTCAATACTTGATTGAGACGACTCAGGCCAAGCCTGAACCTCAACCAGCTGCTGATGGGGCTACTTGTGGCAAACACGGAGACCCTGTAAGTACTGTACTATTTTATTTTGTTCTCAAACATTTCGAAAACTACGTGTTTTGCGGGTCCTGCCACTTCTTGTTTGGCTTGCCTTGCCTTTGCATTAAGATTTCTATTACCTATTTGTTTATTTAGTGGTATCGTGACCTTTAAAATCTTTTAGTCCGTAGACTTAGCAATCTAGCCTGGTTGATAGATTCAATTAGTTTTGAATTGTTAGCAAGGTTAGTCTTATAAGTTAAATTCTGTCGTTAATCCTTTGTGGCAATTTTTAAGAATATGAATGTGGACCCTAGCAAGAAACTGAGGTAGCAATAGGTATAGATACTTAAAAAAGAAAGAAATAATCATCAATAACTTTAATAATAATCAATAATTTATTTTTTACAGTGCAGTTCCGACAGTCAATGCTGCGCCAACACTCGCTGCCACAAATACGCCAAAAAATGTCAAGTTAAACTAGATCTTCCAAATAAACAATGACATGAATAACCTTGTAACAACAGCAAAATAATGGAAGAGGACCAATTTGTAAAAATTTTGATTAAAGGATTCCAACGATATTTTGTTTTCAAAATTATTCCTAACAATGCCATGCTTCTCTCATTCGTACCCTTTGTGCTCTGCCTACAAAGGAGACTGCCTAGCCCGATCACCTGGCGAGTACCTACACTATAGAAGCTTTCAGTTAAATTCTTTAGTTTTATATCATGGAATTTTCTGATATGTGTAATATATACTCCATACTTACCTACTGTTGTTAGTCTATGGTTAGGTGAGGTCCATATTGATCTTAGTAATTTTTACACACGGGTCCTTCGTTTATGTCGTAGTAGGTACTCGTAGTAACCCCATTTGTTAACACATTGAAGGACACTGAACGAGACACAATAGAAGTTTTATTGTTATTACGTCGAGGGGCGTTAAGTGTCCCGCAAAACTTTTGTTAAGGGCAGTACAAAATCTTATACTCAGGGCTGATTTTACCAAAGTCATCTTATCTTATAGACGTGGGGATCCTTGGCTAATGGAATAAATCTTTGTTCGTATTAAAAATAAGTAAAACAAGTTTCGAAACCGGATAAAAAATACGGTTGTCAAAATAAACAACTGCTTTACCGTTAGTGAAATGTCTGTTCACAGTATGAATTTATAATTATTATGTCAATGTTAATAGTGCCTTTATGCTAATTTTGAAATGAATGTCTTATGTTGGTGTTGTCTTGTCTATTTATTTTAAAAGTATAGACAAATTACCTACCTAACATGTTGATATATAAAATATAGACTAGGTAGGCCTTTACATTGTTGAGATAAGGGGTCTAAAAAGGCCACTTTGGCAGAATCATAAAAGGATAACATTATGAATCAGTTAACTCTTAAGTTAATCGAATCAAATCCCATTGATGAAGGATTTTTCAGTATTTTTTTTGTCTGTGCTAAGATACTAATCAATCCAATCCATATCTCTTTGATTGTACCTACATAGTGCAGCGAAAAAAGAAAAACACGGACTGTCTTCGCCATATTTTGATTCATAACGTTATCTTCTTACGATTCTGCCAAAGTGACCTTTTTAGGCCCCAAGTTGTTTGTACGAGTGCCTATTGCTTACTGTTATGTATTCATGAATATATGCACTATAGTCCGACTTTTAATTAGCTGCAGTAAAATGACACTTCATAATAACTCATTTCGGACTGAGTTTAGAGATATGCATGTCAAATGAGTTTCATTTGTTACACTATTCTGTACTAGAAAAACAAGATTTGGTTGATGGCCGCGATAAAACAAAAAGACGCCAATTTCAGTCATTTAGTAACACATAAGCTGTCATTTTACAGCAGCTAATTAAGATTCCGACTATAGTTAGTTAACAGCACCTTTACTTGTACAAATAGTAACAGCTGCTAGTTCAAAAATGCAATATCAATATCTTTAGGGTCTTTACGAAATTCAATCTCAATCGATAGGTAACGCGTTCGGAATGTTAGTCGACCCAGCCCACAGTCGTATTGTTGATAACCCTGTGCGAAATGTCAACAAATCCTGTCTTCTTATCTATTTTCGTTTTGGTAGTAACTTTCATCGCTACTCTTTTAGCTATTCCTATCCTTTCCATGTTGCCGTTGGTAAGTTTAAAGCGCAGTAGCCTGCTTTTGCTTTACTATTGGCAGTGTTTTCTGCATTTGTTGCAACTTTGCAACTGCAAGGATATTTATAATCAACCCTATTTGATTATCTGGTTTATCTTTGCCACGATTATTATCTTTTGGGACAACTCCGAGAACCTCAATGCACCGCCTTCCTGAGTGAAGTCTTTACTGGACTACTTAACTACTGAATGTTTACTGAATGTTTTTCATGTTTTGAAGGGTCTATTATGTACAGCACCTAGATATTATATGTCATCAGATTAAATTATCATACAATAAGTCTTCGTCAAATGATTTACAGAAAACCATCGGTTTTCCCCATAATGTAGGTCAATTTGTCACACGTAATTGTTTTTTAAAGTACCTAACGTACTTAGGTATTTAGAATAGATAAGAAATCGTTGGTTTCCAATGGCATGTCCTGTTTAACAGATTAGTTGAAAAATATGTTGATGAGGTTACTTAACTGTATTTGGTTTGTAAGTCTACAGGTTGTTGAAATATTTTTAAAGTATCTATTTGGTTACTGTTACTGAATAATACAATACAGCGCCATCGCTGTCAGCGGGTAGCGGCTAGCGCGTCAAAAATCATGGCTCTCTGCAATGATGGTGCTAGGCTTTTGAGTGGCTCAATGGATATCAAAAATGCAAGAGATCAGCTACACAATACTACAGTCCTGGCAGATCAAGTCTGCTAACTAAATATGAACAGGAGCCGAAATTTGGAATTTTCTCTATTAATCAAACACTAATTGCATTCTTCTTTTTAGTGTGTCGATGGCAATCTATGTTGTACTTACAGTCAGATCAGAATCTGGCTACGAGTTTGGCACCTTCAGTAGCGTCCATCAGCTCTTGTAGCGTGCAGACAACAGGACATGCTGGACATGAAATTAAGTGCCCCAATGTATGTAGGACAGCACCACATTTACACTTCCAGGGCGGAGTCATCTGTGAATCACCTGAGCAGGTTTTCTTTGCTTCGGCCTACCTATCTGAAGTCTATCTAGACTTCCAGTTAAGCCAAGGCAACCCATGTCCAGTAATTGCATAACACATTATCAGTAGCAATTTCATTTTGATAGTTCAACAACATTTATTGTGATATTTACTTTGTTGAGCAAACAAATTTTTCGAACATATGAAGCAATGGATTATCCTACAAAATGATTCAGATTGAGATTAATAGTGTGTTACGAATTACGGTCGGTTACGGTCCATGTGCGAGATTTTCAGCAAAGAAGTTAGAAAAAGACCCTACTGTATGTATATTCGGTCTGGCCAATGATGTAGGTAGATTATCAATTTTATTGTTACCTAACATAGATTGTAAATTACAATTCACAACGGCTTCTGTTACTCATCGGCCATGATGCCAAGACTTCCGTGATTCATTGATGATGATATTTTTATAGAAACAAAGAAGGATTTTACTTTAGCTCTGATCTACGAGTATGTAAGGAGAAGTTTGAAAGAGGCACCGCATGCCGCCGTTGAAGTTGAGTGGAAATCGGTCGTCATGGAATGGGCATGAGATGCAGATGATGAAGAAATAAAAAATAAAAATAATGTATTTAGTGAGGATGTTTTTGAGTATTAATATGAATGGCTTTATAAGCAAGACCGAAGATACAATAGATGGATTGTATGAAAGATGATATGGCTAGAAAGGGGATGACTTCAGAGATAAGGGTTACTGGAGATTGTGAGAGATAGGTTATGGCGGCTTCATCTTCCATACAGATGAAGCCGCCGCAAATAATTGAGCTCCTGCCCTTATCCCAATTTGAAGAGTTGAAGAAGCAGTTTTCAACATTTCGGTTTTTTTTTTAGTCAAACAAGTAGTTTGTGTAGGTAGTTCCTATAACTATTTAAGAAGATTTCAAACTGCGAAGTTCTATTACTTAGGTACGACGAGTTTTTGTGACTGTCGATATTGCTTTGGCGAACCTTTGGCATTACGATGAAGTCGATGAGCTTTCATTACTTACAATAATTACTCACAAAAACAACGTCCTGTGATCTGAATATTTTCACGTCCGTTATCGCTGGTCAATGCGGGTGCCGTTAATGTGAGTTAATCAGAAAGTATATTTACTTGCAACCACGAACCTCCGTTAGTATCAACCTTTATTTCTCTACAATGCGTCGCTTTTCCACAGTTATACTTTTCATTGTGTTTACACAATATGTAATAACTACTGCTAGTACTGTACCTAAGGATGTTGAGGAAGTTGGGGCTATTGAGAAGATAGATGTACCTCTACCTGAGATGCCTGCTGTAACTCAACTAAATTCTGTGACGGATGACTTAAAATGCGCTAAAATTGGAGAACCTGTGAGTATATAAAACGTGCTTCTTTGCATATATAGGTATATGTACACGGTAATATTAGATAATATTACCGTGATATTTATGTCAAGTGCAAGAAATTATATTGAAGATAGTTGAAGAAGTCAACGTTCTATTCTGTTATTGATTGACCATGATCTTTATGAGAGGAAACATTCGTAGATTCTTCTTATACTTGCTAAGTATGCACCCGGTGGTTGACTAATCTTGATGTTGGATGTTTTTTTAGTCAGCAAAACAAACAAAAGGACTAGCAGGGCAATTGCGTAACACATTATCAATCGGAATCGGTTTCATTTTGACAGCCCAACAATATACATTGCGTTATTTACGCGATGAGCAGACAAATTTGTCGAACTTATGAAGCAATTGATTAGAAATTTGCTTCAAAATGATTCAGATTTCGATTTATAGCGTGTGACGCAATTAGGGTGGAGATTTTGTTCTGAACTTCTGACTATGCAGATTTTGCAGTTTCCTGATGAAATTCTGATAGAATACGAAGAGCTGTTAAAGAAGATAATATTCTAATAGAATCAAGCGTGTTCTGTTATTTACTTAGTAAAGAACACCCCTGTTTCTGAAATGAACTACATAAGAGAAGTGAAAATTGAGTACGATTAACAATTGTTTTCTCATTTCTCCAGTGTACGTTCCACGGTGACTGCTGCTCGCGGGCTTGCCTAGGCTACGCAAAGAGATGCGTGACCTGAAGATGTTGAAGAAAACAACGATTTATACATAGAAATGGTTACTTACTGTTACTTATTCTCTCCTTACTTACTCTAGAAAGTATACTTTATACCTAAGATGATTACGATTATAGTAAAAAAAGAGATGACGTGATGAAAGACATTTACCATCTGGCGATTGTACAACACCCAAATATGGATTAAAATACTTACTTTTTATATTAAAGCGTTTTTTATTTAATTCTCTCGGTGTAGTTTGTACAGTTAGATGATCTTGTCTCACCCCATTCACATAGCTGGACAGCTGGAGCGCCAATTTTGCCAATTTACATAAATAAGGTTTGTGAATAAATACAATCCCGAGGGTCCACCGTGTAAAACCAGATCCGTCCTTGCCACACGAAGTTACTGGTCCGGCGGAGCATGAAGTACAATATAAAGACGCAAAATGATGAAATGAAAAATACAACTCTTGCGTTTCAATAAGGGATTTTTGAGTTTATTATCCTTGTTGCTATGAAGGATCTCGATTCGGTTGTTGTGAATGTATTCAATAATAAATAGATTTTTAATCTGATACAATGTTGTAAAGGATATCGTCGTGGGAACTAGGAGATATTATAAAAAGCGACTTTTCAAGTTAATGAAGACAATCTTTCATACATTTATTCAAATTAAGGAGACATTAATAATTATAAAAATAACACAATTGCATTCTAACTTAACTAAAACTATACAGAAACTAAAAAATTGCGTCGGAAAATTTATCTGCATCGCTGTCGACTGGTAATGTACCCAAGAGACTGGCGGCATTACCACGTTGTACGGCGATGCTTAGCCTCTGGCCAAAGTAAAAGCCAGCCCTTGGGTCACGGGAAGTGTCAACCAGCCGTTTAGAAATTTCTTTAAAAAGACCAGGAGCACTCGGACCCCACGGACCGAGAGTTTCAACCCCAAACGGCTCGAAAATATAAATTCCGATATTTTCGCCGCTTGAGGTTTTCCGCAGCCGCAGCAGCAGCGCCAGCACATACATACATTTTTCAACACATTTGCTCGAAAAATGCATTTTCAACACATTTGCTCGAAAAATGCATTTACAAAGCCTGTATACATTGTTCGAAAGTTAAAAATTACGCACCATACAACGGAACGTGCGGTAAAATAGGTACTCTCACCTAAGTACCTATTTTACCGCACGTTCCGTTGTATAGGACCGTGCGTTCTCTTTACGGTTTTTTTTTAATTTCCATAAAAAAAATATAAGAATTCCACCAAAGAGTTTTACATTATGAGAATAAACAACCTGACTGATCGAACCTCCTTGGAAGCGCTTTTGCTCAATACGTTGTCTCACTTTAATACTAAAGAGTAAATGAGACGAAAGATGTAGTTCTAATTTTCACCACGTGCATGTGGCGCCATTTGCAAATTCGCGCCATTTTCATATTAGAAATTTCAAAAATTGTTGCGACTTTCCCACTGTTAAATAAACAAAATAATAATATGAGTTCAACATACTAAGTGTGAAATTAATAATGTCAGTCAGTCAGTTAAGCTTCCAAAGCAGCAAATTTCACTGAATTTCAATAATTGTTCAAATTTTACTATTAATTTCCAAGAGTAGTGACCTATCTGTTTATTTTCTTATTTGCTTATAAAAAATAGTCAAATGAAAAAGTTTGTTTAATTATATACTGTACTATTTTCTCGCAAATGTGTTGAAAAACATTGTATGACACACGTGCAGAAATTGGTATTTACAAACTCGTGACTATGGTAAGCCCTCGACTTCGTCTCGGGCTTACATTCGTCTACTCGTTTGTAAAAACCAACTTACCGCACTAGTATCATAAATAACTATTACAAAGCCTGTATACATTGTTCGAAAGTTAAAAATTACGCACTATCCAACGGAACGTGCGGTAAAATAGGTACTCTCACCTAAGTACCTATTTTACCGCACGTTCCGTTGTATAGCACCGTGCGTTTTCTTTACGGTTTTTTTTTTAATTTCCATAAAAAAATATAAGAATTCCACCAAAGAGTTTTACATTATGAGAATTAACAACCTGACTGATCGAACCTCCTTGGAAGCGCTTTTGCTCAATACGTTGTCTCACTTTAATACTAAAGAGTAAATGAGACGAAAGATGTAGTTCTAATTTTCACCACGTGCATGTGGCGCCATTTGCAAATTCGCGCCATTTTCATATTCGAAATTTCAAAAATTGTTGCGACTTTCCCACTGTTAAATAAACAAAATAATAATATGAGTTCAACATACTAAGTGTAAAATTAATAATGTCAGTCAGTCAGTTAAGCTTCCAAAGCAGCAAATTTCACTGAATTTCAAAATTGTTCAAATTTTACTATTAATTTCCAAGAGTAGTGACCTATCTGTTTATTTTCTTATTTGCTTATAAAAAATAGTCAAATGAAAAAGTTTGTTTAATTATACATATACTGTACTGTTTTCTCGCAAATGTGTTGAAAAACATTGTATGACACACGTGCAGAAATTGGTATTTACAAACTCGTGACTATGGTAAGCCCTCGACTTCGTCTCGGGCTTACATTCGTCTACTCGTTTGTAAAAACCAACTTACCGCACTAGTATCATAAATAACTATTCTACATAAAATGAACCTAAGAAAAAAATCGTGGTTATTGTAAGATAAAAACCAGACAAAAAAACCTAGGTATATAAATTCTGTGACTCAGATACCTGTTTAAAAAAAAGGGATGTAGGCAAAAGACGCGACGCAACTACGGAGCCTGCTGTGTGTTGAATTTAGATCGGGGAACTCAGCTCTTCATAATTTTGTTATTTTCTAAGGACGGAGAGCTTGTGCATGTTGCATTACGAAATGATAAATACTACGTAAACTGACGATGAAAGAATCCTATCTATTTTAATAGTGTCGTAAATAAATCATACAAGAAAGAATAACGGAATCAATTGATCAGTAAAAATACAACACGCTCAAAACAACGTCCTGTAAACAATGTTTACGATTCCTCCGTTATCGGGCGCCATGCGGGTGCCGTTAATGCGAATGTCAGCTGACCCTATATCAGTACCCGGTCCCGAACACTGAGCTCCGTTAGTATCGACCTGCACCTGACCACAATGCGACGTTTTACTACCATTCTGTTGTTCCTTGCGGTCTCAACATACGTGACGTGCAGCATTGTAACCAAGGATGTTCCGATAAAAGATGCAGAACAAGAGAACAAACCTGCAGCACCCGAAGTGGCACCAGTGGCGCCGATTGAGGAAGTCGCACTACCAAATATTGTAACTGAGAACGCGGCATGTGCTAAAGTTGGAGAATTCGTAAGTTTTTAGAATAATTTTCCTTGTTTTGTTTTTGTCGATGATGGAAAGTCCGGCTGGAATGCGAAGCGCGATAGCATTAGCAAATAACATGTTTGATACTTACGTGAATTTTAAATTTAACAACAATGAAATTTCATGTTAGATACTTAAGTAGTTTTATATTGTACCCAGTATCTATTGTCAAAGCAGAAATCTATTAATTTTAACTGCTGCGGCCACGCGGCAATGTAAATAAATCTGCCTATAACAAGGAGGGTGATATGAGTGTCATAAAACTGGCTACCGAGGGAAGAACATGAAGTGATGAATATGTAACAGAACAGACAAAAGGTCCGAGAGACCAAGACGTAACGCTAGTGTCATAGATTTCAAAATATAACTATAACAAAGGCGAAGCTCGTTCAACCTATTTGAATATGAAAATACTACTAAAAGAATACCTACCTATTTAAATAAATTTGCTATTGCAAACATTGTTTCATATTCAAATAGGCTGAACGAGCTTTACCTTTGCTAAAGTTATATTTTGAAATCTATGACACAAGCGATACGTCGGACCTTTTGTCTGTTCTTGTTGTTACATATTCATCACTTCCTGTTCTTCCCTCGGTAGCCAGTTCTATGACACTTACCACCCTCCTGAACATAGAATAGAATTGAATACTCTTTACAAAACATACAGCAACAACAACAACAAACAGCGACATACAGCTGATACTTTTGTAGTTCTGATGATGCTCTTTTGTTGGATTTTTTTAACCATAGCTATTATTTTATTTTTCAGTGTATCAACCATAAGGACTGCTGCTCAAACGCCTGTCTAGGTTTCATGAAGAGATGCGTTTCCGGTAGAGAATTTGTTGAAGAAGATGAATAATAAGCGCATTGTGTCCGTCAGCCATTATGTATCATTATGACCTTACTACTACGGTATTATTTGTATATAAGATGGTTCGGGAGACTGCATTCAAATCAATTAGGTACAGGTACAGGTCTTATTGGAACCGACACATGCATAGGTACTTTTTTTTAAATTGTTTTAAGTATTGATCATTAGTGGACTTGACAATAAAGTATTTATTATTTATATACCCATGTGTTTTATTTACTTTAAGAGTGCCTAATGTTAAGGTAAATAGGTAGGTACCTACCTATTTTAACTTTCAACTTTCAGTAGGTTATGAATATTATTCATTGATTTCAACAGTAAATAATACAAACATCTCGTATGAAGGTAGTAGACTAGTACCTAGTACGACGGTGACACTGAAAGTTCTTAGAAAATCAAAAACTGATCAAACTAGCAAGTTCAAAAAAAAAAAATGTGTCAATTTACATCAATACATCGCTGCATCGGTGGAACCACTGATAAAAGCACTTTGCCCACTCGTCCTTAGGGGTCTCTTCGACGACATTTTCAAACGCAGCCACTGCTTCCTCGGCGTCCATAAAACGTTTTCCTCGAAGTTTTTCTTTTATTTTCAGAAATAAATAAAAATCGCAAGGTGCGAGGTCGGGGCTTATAGGGCGGGTGACCCAGTAATTCCACGTCTGCCGTTACCTACCAAGTAGTCGATTGTTTGCTTGGCGGTGTGCGACGAGGCGTTGTCGTGGTGAAGGAGGATCCTACTGCGAGGTCGTTTCTCCCGAACTTTTTCCAAGACAAGTGGCAAACAATTGTTAGTGTACCTACCACTCTGCAGTAGGTAAATGATAAATGATTTGATAAATGATATGACTGTTTTTCGATCCTCTAAAACAATTGTTGCGTAATGACCGGTCCTTTCGAAGAACGAGGCCACCATCTTTTTTCCCACGCTTCGACCTCTCTTCACTTTAGTTGGCAACTCCTCGAAAGGAAACACCCAGACAGCAATTATTTGCATTTTTTTCAGCAATTTTGAATTTGTTTTGTTTATTTTTAAGGTTTTTTTTTGCCAAATAAACACAATTTTCAATCTTTACTTTCAAACTACGTTTAAACTCATTAAACCTACGTTTAAACTCATTAAACCAGTTGTAAACAGTGGCACGAGATGAGGCTTCATCGTGAAAGGCCAATCGAAGTCTATCATAACTTTCTTGTTGACATAAATGACATCGAAAGTCATAAAAAATCAGAAAATTTTCTCGTGCTGACGTGACACATACAATTTTCAATTTTGCCGCCAAATCGTAAACAAATGAAAAATGAAAAAAAATTCATACACAATAACATTGGCAAAGAGTTCCATTTTCATTATATCGTTTACAAGTGGCCAGTTCTAAAAACTTTCAGTGTCGCCCTTGTACCTACCTATATAACATGCAAAATCATCAAGGACGGTAGGCAGTGATTAATACACTCATTGGCGTATCTATAGACGCTTTGCTGCGGAGATACGATATTGTGCACTATTTATGAAACAACTATTAATTTTTTCACATCCTGCCATCTAACGGTGGCGGTAGGAACTACTTAGTACGCTAGCAAATGGTACGAATTTACCCCGTTTGGTGGTGGTGGTGGTAGTGTTTTTTAATGTTGAGGCCGTTTTTGTAGGAGTAGTAGTTGGATAGAGAATAGAAACAAGTTACATATTTTTAAATAGGTACGTGCATGACATTGGAATGTTGCAGGTTAATAAAAAATTATTTTTGCAGGTTAATAAAAAGAAAAACCACACTAGTGCCCTCTTTTGGCATGCAATGAAAATAAACATAACAGAACGTTTATTTTTTAATAGCTTGAAAAAAATCGAATAAATTACTATTCCTTAGCTTTCCTAGCAGGATGGAGGGGATGGTTAAGGTGTGATAAGTCCGGTAGGTTGACTGAACACATCTTCATCAGCCTAATGCCTTCTTCAGTAATACTCCACAGGTCCGGATGATTCTTCTTGAAGTCATTGTACCATTTCGTAACCTGTTAAAAATGAACAACATAAAATTAAGGAAATATATAGGTAGATAAATGCCAATTATTAGATTTCATTTCTTTTGCACGACTCTTATTGCGAAGCATTAGAGAATAGAGAGTGCTTTAGGTACCATCGAAAACTTTTTTGCCCTTTCTGCAACTGTTGCTATTGTTATACTCTTGCTAGTACACAGAACCTACTTAATTTATATACCATTGTATAGATAATTTAACAATGGAGATTAATTATGTACTTTTCGCAATAGAAACTAAAAAACATCAAAATATTTATTAAAAAAATCCCGTCAATCGTGTAACCTGAAAACATTGTAGCTTGCGAAAAAATATGTAAGTAAGTAGGTAAGTATATTAATTGAGTCAATTTTTTTTTATAAATTCTTTTCATCCATAGGAGGAACCCTATTGAAAATGAATCTTTTATTCAAAGTAGTTTAATTATAATTAATAAAAAACTAACTAATATATTATCTATATCTAATTATCTATGGTTTTTTAAGCGATCAAATGAGCACTATGAGTCGTGCACTTTTGGATTTTTTATTTAAGTAAGTAGGTACCTATTACAAGTATAATTGGATTAGGAATTCTCGGGCTTGGTAAGGGTTAATTGGGGGTTGAATGATCCGGATGGATTCATTACGGCTTCGTTACGGTTTATAGGTACTGACTCCTTAGAAAAAATTAAAAAAGCTCGATGTAACTATACCATTAAAAGTAGGTAGGTACAGTCATCGCAAAAATTAGATTATCATTGTTTTTTTTTTAATTAAGTAAATAAAACCTTTACCTACCCTTTTGTACTTTGAAAAGTCAAAGTCAATAACTTCCAGAGACATGGTAGAATTAATGAGAGGGAAGTCAGCAATGGTCAAATGGTCAGCGGCAGCGTAGCTGGTACCGAGGCGTTCCAAATACGTGTCAAACAAGTCCAGGACCCGGTGGACGCGCTTCAGACCCTCAGGAGTACGCTTGTAGTCGAAATAGATGGGCATTATCTGGAATGAAATGTGCAAATATTTATACAGTTTATTTTCAAATTCATGGCCGTCCGCATGCATTTGAATGCACGCTGCATTCAAATGCTTGCGGACGGCATTATCAAAGGTGAATTTAGGTTCCAGTAGGTCGTGTTTTATTTAGGAGAACTAGGAATCTCCAAGGACATGGACGTGCCTTCAGGTACAGCATAGTCTGAACACCCAGCACACTTCGCAGTGTTTTATTAGGGTCATCAGAAAATCGTGAGGGATAAAGTAGAAATAGGTACGTGTGACAAAACTTACGCAGTAGGCAAGTATATCAGGGTAGTATGTGCTTAAGTTGAACATAAGCCGATGGTTGACTAAAGCCCTGGAAATGTAAAAATAAAAATACTTGTAATTAATTAAGAATGGCTTTCATTTTGACAGTTCAACAACATTCATTGCGTTATTTACGTTGTTGAACAGATAAATTATTCGAACTTATGAAGTAATGGTTTAGCAATATCCTTCAAAATGATTGATAGTGAGTTACGCAATTAGGGTGTAGCTTAGAAAGAAAGAAAGAAAAATTGTTTACTCTGCAGAAATTAAGATTAAATAAAGAATTGAATCACAAGAGCCAAGAAGTTGAAACAACAATGCGCCTGATAGATCTCCTACTTACATTTAGTTATTTGTGTTAGGTACCTACTTGAAGTTAAGTCCCTAAAATACCCATTATAATGTAATATGTATTAGAATGATAACAAGTTAATAATTTAGCTTATTACCTTGCTTTAGGGTCTTTCGGGTACAGAGGAGAGTCAGGTTTGTATTTATCGCAAATATACTGTATGATCGCGACGCTCTCGCTCAGAAAGAACCCATCGTCTTCAAGTACTGGGATTTCCTTTTGAGGGTTCATCTGAAAATTGAGAAGATAAAATATAAGTACGTATCTGGAGTAGAGTATTTTTCAATTTAGGAGTTCGTAAAGATGGATGCAGGCCGTCCACCAAACAGAGTGGTTATAAGTAATAGCAGGCCTCCGTCACTCCATGTACTTGCGCGCTATAATTACCTACCGCCCGGCCGAGCGGTCTCGGGCCGTTTGCGGACCATATTCAGTGCGGTTTTCGCAAGCGAAGCGCACGCACATTATTAAATTTTAATCATTCCATTCGTTTGTACGGGTACCTACAATGCCGTCTGGTGCCTTATGTGCAGTAGATGGGTGCAAATCAAGTACAAGAAGGGGTAAACACCTAATATTTTCCATTTACCTGTCAATGAAGAAAGTTAAGTGATAAACTATTAACATTTTTTGTCGTTTCAAAATTATTACAGTCAGCACCAATTTATTAAAAACATATTTTACCTTTATACGATACAATTTTAAACTACCGAACATATTTACAGTTCTCAATAAAATAGACACAAATAGTTATGTTAATTTAATTTTATCGAAGAGGCAGCCCTGCGATTGCTGTGGGATCGCGCGGTGCGAAGCAATCACAACTGTACGCTTGAGCATTTAGACACATTTTAGCATGCAGCGGTTGCTGACGCGACGGAGTAGGCTATTATAGCAATAGGTATTGGAAATTTTCTACTGAGTGAAGTATCTGTTACGTAGTAACTATTTAGTAATCTGTGGTAATAGTCTTTGCCCATTAGTCACTAGCGAATCTCAACTAATGCCAATGTCAATATTTTTATCAATTTAATCTAAGTACAAGAATATGGACTAGGTCGATTCTGTGGTCTCAACCTCAATTAGAATGAGCTTACTAATTATTTGATAGTTTTTCAAGTGAACCGCATGATGTCCATGTTTATGTGTATCTGTTATTAATTTATTATGTTTAATTACTGACAGCTTATCCTATAGTATTCTATAGTTAATTATAACGTTGGTTTGTTCAACAGTCTACTATAATCTTTTGTGATAACAGCAATGAAATATTCGTTATGCCCATCCTAGCCGCTATCATTTTCATCACAATCATCACTCAGTTGAAAGATGTCCACTCTTAGGTACCTACATTACACATAGACCTCCCTCAGCATCACCACAACTGCCGGTTCTGTGTCTCGGTCGTCGGCACACCTAGTTGCTATACCGGTTTCAGTCATAGATTAATATAAGTATTAATAGTTTCAGTTCCTTCTTCTGGCACACCAAAGAAGGCTCATTGTGTTTCTTACACTGCGATATTTTTTATACCTTCCCATATTCCTCCGTCATATGGTCTCCATTATAAAAGCTGACGTCGACCTTCTCGTACGGCACCTCCAACGCCTCCAGGACTTGTCTGCAAGTTAGAGACGGCGGTCCATCCTCCAGGTAGTATAGTTTCAGCACCATGGTTCTGAAAATTAAAAATAGTGCCTTAGCATTTCTGTTAAGTTAGGTACTTACTGGTATTCTTTGGGTCTTTGTTGTCATTGCTCATAAGTGTGAAACGGTGCGTGAACATTTCTTGTTTGATAAATAAAATTCAAGGGACAGTTACAATCATGCTCCAGCTAGATATTTTACTGTTTAAATCTATTAAAATTATAAAACAAGCTATTCGCTTTCATTGTCGACCCGAGGGCCGTACATCATCATCCAGCAATAGCTGCCTTCCTGTATCTCTTGGCCACGCAGCGTATTGATAACTTACCCTGATAAGTCAAGGAATTCTATAAGTCTATCAATTGAAATTAACTAAGTATCAAAAGACGGTGACAGGCTTCTGGTGTCTCATTAGGTAAGTGTGAATGGAAGTAAGAAAACTGATAGGGGTCTAGGGATGCCGATAGCTGATTGAACTAGCTTGGTTACTTGGTATCTGAAAAAGGATAAAATGTAGGTAAATGCGCAATATTTCACGAATCAACCGATGTATTTGTCGATTTCAAATAATAAATAGGTACCTATAACTGTCAGAAACACTTACCTACCGGTTTTATTAGTAAAAGCTCCGAGGAACGTGTTCAGCGTTTGAAACAGAAAACGAATCTGAAACTAATACTGGTGGGAGGGCCGGCCTCCGAGACACGAACAACAACTTCCTTTCACTTGCTTGTTATGTATGTAAGTACTTAGGTGCCTACTACTTGCTAGCCCAGTGTACAATGACATGTGAATTAGGTAATTTATACCCAGTTTTGTGTATCGTAAGTCCTACTTATCTAGTACTTTTAATCAACGTATATGCTGTATTACTAACGTGACCATTCATCCCGCTTTGGGCGGGACAGTCCCGCTTTCAGGCTGTCTGTCCCGTTGTCCCCAACCGGAGCAAAAATATCCCGCTTTTACAAGGGGACCAAACGATATTCAATTCAATTTATTCATGAACAATTTACATTGTATCTGAATATAAAACATAAGTCAGCACAAAACATAAAAACATAAGTAGTCGATAAATTTTAATTACAAAGACTATCATCGACAAATCATGTGATACCGACATTTTAAAACTAATTTGCTCCACCGACAAATACCTACAAAACAAATGCGTCTTCACCTACAATGTAATGTTAAAATTACATAATACTTAGCTAAAATATTATTTTTCATATCCTTTTCTTTTTTTAATATGTAAATACCAATTAAATTTTTTTAAATGTTTCATTCCGCTAGCGTCCCGCTCTGACAAAAATAAATGGTCACGTTATGTATTACGCAATAATATGCAAGATTTTATTTAAAAAGCCAACCAAACTGTGTTTATGAATGTAAATATAAGATTACTTATCTTTTGCACTCAATAGGACTTGTTATCTATCACCTACACAGTAAAAAAAAACTGAAAGTTACCCATATTTATGATGCATTATTCGATTTACTCCCGTGCTGCAGGTACAACTTATTCCAGTGCAAATAAAATAATAGTGGCAATAGATCAATGACTGGATAATTGATGAAAATATTAGGTAGGTACTTACCTATTTAAATCAGTAGGTACCTATTATCAAAAAAATTAAACCAACGAAAAAAGAAACCTTTCAGAGTAGGTAACTAAGCACAAAAACCTAATTTTGAGGCGTAAAACAAACAATCAACGAAAATCAATAAAGCTGCCATCATTATACTTTACGTAATTATAAATTGCCAGTTTGTTTGGCGCTGCTTCGAAATTGGTTGCTTACATTAATTAAATGATGGCAAAAAATTACGTACATTTATTTAATTAAGGCAAGAACACGCGCAACATTTTTTAAAACTTTGTGATCATTTATTTTTGACGCTCACTGTACCTACTCACATCCAAGGTACTAACGGTCGGTCGTGAGTTTGATATTAGCAGAGTAGAAATCTACTTTAATTATCATTTCTGCAATTGAACAAAACCACATAATAATGGGCTAGACAATAACCCTTAGAAAATTGTGCGATGCGCAAGCAATTGTCTTTTTCTACTAAATATGGCTAAAAACTTCCCTAAACATATAAATTCTGAACATTATTGATCATACATTGTGCAATATACATAAATATACATTTAATTTTAGCCTGCCTCGACAGAGCCTCAGAATGCATCTTCTTTCTAATTTTCATCGATATAGCGCACATAAAATTCTAGCCTCCGAGTAAAATGGCTATGTGATATCCGGTGAAGCTCGCCGGATGTCACAGAACCATTTTCGGATTTTTCGGATTCGAATTCCGGTCGAGGGACATGACGAACAAGTGTTTAGGACTTCTATTGTGAGGTTTGTTCCAGGTAAACTCAAACATCAGGTATCGCTAAGAGTGAGTGAAGGGTTAACTAAAGACAGATTTTGAAATAAACCCCGAGGTCTCGTGACTTCCTCGAAATTATAATAAATACTGGAAGACAAAGCTCAAATTGTCTTTTACAATCTTATAGCTTGTCTTCTAACACAACATGCGCTTAAAGTTGAAGTGTTTTTATTTTCTGCTCCCTTCTTTGTTATTTAAATGTAGTGCGACAGTTCCTGTCCACACTGCGAGCGAGTTCGTGGAGGAAAGCCTTCGCGTTCGAGTGCGACGACAAGATGGGTACGTGTACGACAAGCCGAGTGTATCATTTGACCTGCCGCAGAGTAGGTCCACACCTGCACCCACTCAAGCACCGAATGTTGACAGGACGCTGACGCAGCAAATGTTTTACGCGGTCCCCGTGCCGGCTGTTGGCGACACCGTCAACGTAGGACAGACTGCGGGGACCGCAGCCACTGCTGCGACCGCCGCCGCCGCCCCCACGGGCGCCGCCAGCGGTGGGTACAACTACAAGTCCTCCGCTACTGGTAACGCTAACGCCGGCTACAGCTATGGCACATCGTCAACCGGGGCTCAGGTTACCACTGGGGGCACTGTGTCGCAAAGTACTGTTACCAATACACAAACTGTCACTAACATCGGGTCGTCTCAAGGTGGTTCAGGGTATCCATACAACGCGCCGTCACCTACTCCCTCCCCGACTCTCCAGGGCTCATCGGAAGTGTCGACAAGCGCTCCAAAATATTTACCACCGTCAGCAGGTGGTACAAGTGGAAGTACTTCAACTGGTGGTAGTGTGAGCATTAGTGGCGTTTCTATAACTTCTGGTTCCGGACAAGTCTCTACCGGCAGTGGCAACTACATGCAAACCGGATCTGTGGAAACTCCATCTGAGACATATTTGCCACCGCTGCGCACATCTAATACTGCGACGTCTGGTCAGACCGTGACTACAACATCGACTAACAGTCAAATAAGCTCAGGTGTTTCAGTATCAGTACCAAGCTCTGCCTATTTGCCACCGAATCCTTCATCCCCACCGTCTCCGGCCCCGTCTCCAGGATATATCAGACCTGAACCGGAGTCCGCGCCTGCACCACAACCAGGTTATATACCACCATCAGGAACTAATTCTGGAACAGTGTCCACACCTGCCTCGATGTACTTACCACCGACGTTTTTTTAACAGTTTCGTGCGTATTATTAGAATTTTAATTTAATTGATTGTATATATTAAAATATTTGCAATAATTAATAATAAGCAGTTTTATTTATCTTAATCAATTTGATCGGCGCGGATGTAGATGATAGGTACTCTTACTTTCCAATTTTGCAATTAAAAGATTGCGCAGTTATTATTATTATGGATTATAAGTTATTATAATTATAAGTTATTATTATTAAGCACAGCAGCCAGCATAACCGGCCTATAATGTTCCCACTGTTGGGTCACAGGCCTCCTCTCTGTGAGAGGGAGTGGGCCGGCCGGCATTCCACCAGGCGGGCCCGGTGTGGGTTGGTGAATGTTAATGTTTTTGATAATGATTAGGTTATTATTAATAGTTGTGCCATGCATATGGTATATTGCACGAATATTATAAGTTTAAGGGGCGATTAGATTACAACAAACTTTACTTTAAAATATTGTATTCGTATATAACTACCGAATAACTAATCATATAACAGACATAATGCCTGCTTACTTATTTAATACACACATCAAAAGTGTCTAGGGATCAAGCATTTTTATGCGGATTTCTTGAGATTGAGATGTGGCTTTGTAATAAATTTATGATTTTATAAATTTATATGGATCCTTTTTGGTGCATTTCATAATTTGAAACAGGAACTTATAGTGTACTCTGTGCAGGAACTGTTAATCAAATTCGAGTAAAAGATGAAAATCAGCTGTCAATATTTTCCCTATAAAAACCTATTATTGATCGAAGATAAAAACATACAACGCATTGAAGACATTATTAGTGCTACTGTTTCCCTACTACTGATTAAAACCAACCAATGCACGACCGCACACCGCAAGAGTTGTAAGACAGACTCTCGCCGCAGCTAACATCAATGTCCTGCTCTGGCCTGCTCAGTCGCCAGACTTGAACCCGATTGAGCATGCATGGGATATGCTACAGAGAAGAGCTCTGCCGAATATGGAGGGTATCCAGTCGCAAGACCTTTTTTTGTTGTTGCAACGAACATGGGCGGCCATTCCACAGCGTGATTTGGATGAACTCATTTTGAGTATGCCAAACCGATGTTTTTGTGTTGTTAGCTTCGTTGTTAGTGTTCGCGGTAGAAACATGGATTATTAATTGTTTAAGTTACCCAATAAAATTTTAAAGAAAACTGTTATTTCAGTCTTTTTTTCGAACTTTAATGTTAGTGGTTCAAATGTCAAAAATCCCTTTATTAGGAAAATGGCAAATTTCTTTATTAATGCAAAGGTGACTTGGTTTATCGTTACTGTGACAAACGAAAACACTTTATTTGATGAATCCTTAAAGAAAATTTTAATTAATATCAATCAGGAGAAAAGTTATTGCAAAATATATGTTGATCCCTAGACACTTTTGATGTGTGTATTTTGAGTAGGTACAGTATTTTGTATTAAATTTTTTATTTAAAAAGTAACATACATTATTTTTATTTTATTTGTCAAAATCTTTTATCATGAAGAAACGAAACGTAAATAACCAGTCAGTCAAACGTCAAAAGCACACAAATGTAAAACGTCATACGTCATACAAAAATAGCATCAAAGATGAAAGTTATTTTTAATATTTCTCTAAAAATTGATTTTTAAACTATTTTACTCCACTTTGGAATGAACGATTTATGCCTAAATGCAGAGTATCACTTTTTGATGAGTATTTAACTATGTGGCTGTAGTGTGTGCATTTGAATCAAAAATTTACATAAGTTATGTTTCTACTAAAGCAAACATTACAATTTTCTCGAGTAGGAAGCAAGGTAAACCTGAGGTAATTATATGTATTACTTCATCAATTGTATAATTATTTTATTTGTGTGCCCAAAGTTGATTTTTCCAATAATTAACACGGTTGTTCAAGGTTCATGACCTTCCTGGGTTAATTAATATTCTTTGTCCTGTTATGTATATTATAATACAATTTTAATGGTATTAGAGTAGTGAGAGGTCCACCAGTGAACATGTTGTGTCTGAAGAGTTGTGTGATAAAATAAGTGTCAGTGTCAGCATACACAAATCGTCGCCTGTTTCCAGAAGTGCGGGGCCGCGCTCTGCTGCCGACCATGGTGCACCTCGACGTAACAGGTGCTCAACTATACCCAAACACTCTCGCCATAAACGACCTGCCTAATGAAATACTTATTTACATATTTTCAATGGTAGATTTTGAATCCCTATTGGCAGTTGCTAAAGTTTGTATGAGATGGCAACAACTGTGCCTGACCCCTTGCATTTGGGACCACACGCGTCTCATAGTGTGTATGAAGAACTATGTGAGGATAAGTGAAAACATTGTGCCTTTCGTTGCCAAGTATGTGAAGAATGTTAAACTACAGTATTTCAAGTTGTATTCGCAAGTGAGGGCTTCCTTAATAAGCTATTGTCCTAATCTGACTCATTTAGAAATAAGCATATCTCAAGTTGATAGCTGTATCTTTAGTGATCTAGTTAGCTGGCCAAACCTAAAGTTTTTGAGTTTTCGTAACTCACTCATATCAAATCCAGAGAATGCAAATGGTAACTTTGTTTATCATTTGCCATTTGAAAAGTTGAAATATCTTGAGATCCTTATTCTGTCCAATTTTGCCCTAACCCACGATAGTTTGTACAGCATGTTGCAGTGCACCAATTTAGTCAGTATTAATATGGAGAAAATGAAGAATATTCCAACAGATTTTCTTGAATCTCTTCTGAGAACCAAGCAGTCTACACTAAGAGCTTTACATATATATGGAGATACTTTAAATGATGATATAATCCATAACATATCCAACTGTAAGGTACTACAAGTACTACACATCATGACATGCAAGACTCTTTTCGATTCAAGTTTGTTGCACTTGTATAGACTAAAGAATTTGCATTCATTAAAATTACGGCATGGTTACTTTTCAACAAGTGCTCTCCTTGCATATTTTTCTAATAATACTTTTCAAAAGCTGACTTACCTAAGTCTCTCTCGCTGTCTTCATGTCACTATGCAGGTAGCAAAGGCCATAAAAACAAGTGCACCCAATCTCAAAGAACTTTCATTCTATCTGTGTCCATTCATCATTGCCCCCAACTTCATTAGGTCAGAACTAGAGAAAATGTTTAAAATACAGTTGTTACTTGATTGAATTAGTTGTGATTACTCTGAAGGCAGCTTAGGTCCGTCCAATTTTCATTTAATATTTATTTCATTGTTAATTGCACCACTGTGACAATGTGAAGAGAGCATTTCCTCATTGAGTGAATAGCAGCTTCAATTTTTTTTAAACAGACATAAAGTTATAAAATTGTTCATTATATGAAAGTTTACTAGTAATGTGACATCATCAAACCAAGATTGTTTTATTATAATAAATTTTTGTAAGTAGCTTGTGTTGTGGTGTATGTATCAACTAATAATTTATTCAGTATTTAAAAAATAAGAAGTATTACATAACTTTTAAATACAATCTATATATTAGATATTTATTGTATTAGGGTTTCAGTACATAGCTGCTGGATGATTGAGATGGTTTTGTCTGGCATAGTGAGTAAGGTACAGATGCCTGCACATCAAGCTACCCTAAACTGTCAAATTTTCCCATTCAACTTTGAACCTTATGCTTTAGCCATAAAATTGAAAATCTATTAAAGAAATTTGACAGATTGTAGTAGCTTGATGTGCTGGCGTCTGTACCAAAATCAGCTACGAACTGAAATCTTTTACCAAGTAAAGGTTACTATTACACTGCCAATAAAATATTACTCTTTACTCTGACTGCAACAGTAGCGCTGCACTTAGAAAATATATTTGACTAGTTTTCTTTTGCACGACAAGTAATGCATATTATTACGAGTTTTTCACAATGTACCAAATAATTAGATGTAAAAATAAAATATGCAGGCACATCATTATTTGATTGACGGCGTAATAGTGGCCTTAACCTATTGAACGCCCCATTCGAATTTATACGACAAATGTTTTCGTGCCAGTGTCGCCTCAGTCGAATTTGAGAACCTTTGTTCGTTTCATCGATATATTTCATTGCACCACCTTATTCATCGTCGGTCGTGGGTCGGTAGATGGATTTGCTGATTTATAAGCTGGGCGCTTAGAGTACGGCAATTGATATAAAACCAAGCAGTCAAAAGGTTAACGTGTGTTGATATTCTACATAACATAAATGTTAATTTTCCGCCTTTCTGTTTAGGAATCATAGTCAATTACGTTATGAAGTGCCTTAACAGTTTTACTAATTAAATGGTGACTGTTTCCATATTGAGATTCCTTCGACAGACAGCGACAATACTTCTGTATAAGAATGAATGAAAATTACATGTCCCAGTAAATAACTAATAAATGCTATACACACGTCGTAATTCATAAGAGCAAAAGCTGTTTAGCTAAAATTAAAAACGCTGATTTCATTTTCCTCAATCCTTGAAACTTATTATCAAAATTGTTTTTCTTTGCAGAGGCGTTGGTATTATACCTACTGTAACATCAGTGATTATTTTATTACAAAAATGTAAATACCTTTCTGACAAAATCGAATATATGATTAGTGATTTACCTAGTGGTATTTATTATAAATAATATTTTTAAGTTTATTTTAAAAATGTCCTAGTGTCATTTTTAGGCTATAAATTCGATGTCTATTGGTTGTTATCGCTGCGGATTAACTATATATTATATTCTCTAGTTACTTATATGAGATGTGATTTTATTAGTTAATCAATTTTGTTTGTGCTGTTTTATTGTAAGTACGAATAATAAATTACATATATTTTGAACAGCTTTGATTGTTTTATTCACCATACATTATATGAGTTGTTAGATCAGGGGCGCCGACTCCGTAGGTGCTGGGGGCTCCAGCACTCACGTGCGACCACGTGCACTCGCTTCGCTCGCAATTCAGTTTTCTGACAACACGACTCCTACTGCAAGGATTTAGATGCGATTTTCACTACGCCCGCGACTTCTTCCGCGTGGAATGGAATCAACTATACGTATATATATTATATAAAACATATCCTAACACACTCGGCAATAGTGTAGCTTTCTATCAGTGAAAGAATTTTTGAAATCGGATGAGAAGTTTCAGAGATTACCCCCTACATACAAACTCATAAATTTTACCTCTTCATAGTAATTATAGATAATTTGTTTGCAGCATTCACTAGAAGGTAAAAAGAAATTAAAACGACTTTTAGTTCTAAACCATTAGGGTCATAATAACTTAGGTATCAATCGCACTAATTAGGTACTGCGGTAGTAGGCGAAAAATCATGCCAATCATAGTAACACTACATAGCTTCTAATCATTATGTTATTAAGATTATTTTGTACTTAGTCATTGCATTATAATATAATGCAATGACTAAGTACAAAATAATCTCAATCAATAATCGTTAGCATATTATGCTAACGATTGTTGATAAAACAATCGGAATCGATGGTGCCGACGATAACGAATCTATTAAGTACTTATTTGATAAGTTATTATAATTCACGATTGCCTGTTTGATGGACGGGTAATAAAGTACCATTACATACTCAGTTTATAATTAACAGGAGCTAATTAAAATCCTGTTCATTATAAACTTAACATATTTTCAGACAATAAGTACATCATACACACTGCTGTACAATAAATGAATAATCTGTAGACTCGATACGTTTGAACAACATTATAGACACACAGTTTCTAGTGTATTTTAACTAAACTAAAGGGAACTGCGACCTGGTTTTAACTACTTCCCGACAGATTTATTTATGATGATCATACTTAGCAAAAAGAAAACCAATTTGCTATAAGTATATTAAAATCAAATTTTAATTGGTTTTTACAAATACATTCGTTTTAAACGAAAGGTTGTATGTTGATCTCGAGCGCGGAGCAGGGGTTGGTGAGGTCGAAGGCGGCCAGCACGGAGGGACTGATGACGCCCACCTTGCCGATGACGCGCCCGCGCAGTAACACCGCCGCGCAGCGCCCGGGGAAGTACGCGGGGTCTGCGAACATATGACTGAATTACTACGGGAACACTGAGAAAATGCAACAGGGTAAAACCACACATAGCCCTTATCTAAGCATTCTGTACCTACATCTTGTTTTGTGTGAAAAATCGCTGTTTACAGCAGCACGCAATGTAACGAACGTAAAACTTGTGCATAAGGGTGCATGCAAAATTGCAGGAGTTAATTTTACATTTAGTTAAAGTTAAATTAATTAGCTCATTGATTACTTATATTCGTGAAAAAAAAAAAGTTGGAACTCTGACCTTCAATATCCCAGTGACCAGAAGGTACATATCCAGTACAAAAAATATCACAATGACGGAGTATAAACTGACCTCGGTTTTTTACACCCGTTATACAAGGGTAGACTGATCATATTTTTTTATTCAAAATCTCAAGGTTCTTGTTAGCAATAAGAAACTTCGTTTTTATTTGGCTTTCTTTTTCTTATTACAAACTGAAATTAAAACGATTTCCCATCGGCAAAATGACGAATTTCCATACTAACTTTTATCCCCTATAAACTTAACCTTTAGGGGTTGAATTTTCAAAAATCCTTTATTGCTCAGTTTCCATAATTCCATATACATATGTATAAGGACACTCGTGTGCGAACTTTCATGCTTCTAGACCCAGCGGTTTAGGTTGTGCATTGTTCGTCAGTGAATGAATGAATGAATTACGATTTTATGTTAATATAAATTGCGGGACACTAAATGCCCCTCGACGTAATAACACTAAAACTTCTATTGTGTCTCGTTCCTTCTTAACCCAGTGTCCTTCAATAGGTTAAAAAAGTTTCTCCATACCTTCGCATTGCTGTAGGTAGTAGCCGGTGTCCTTATTCCAGGGTTCTCTTAACAGCGCCATGACCCTGTCAAGCAGTCCGTGCACGAACTGGAAGCCGGCCGCGCGCCCGCAGTGCACCGCGCATAGGCGACGCTCGTTCCGGGCACCAGTTTCTGATGAGAGCGAAGGAAACTAAACGTAAATCAAATCAATCTCGACATCCTATTACAGGCACTAATTAATATAATGCACAATCTTAAATAGAGAAAGATGTCTGAGGTAGGAGCGTCTTGAGTTATAGATCGAACTCTGTTAGATAAGATAACACATGTCATTTTTACAAAAAGTTAGTTGTTTTTACGTAAAGGCCTATGAGGATAATGTTTTACCATATTTTATTTTATCTATTTATTACCAATAAAGAAAAAAAAACAATTAAACAAAATATCACGACATTTACCAAACATTATATTGTTGTTGTTAAAGTTGAAAGGCTAATGAGTATCACGACTACTAAAAATAACCAAGGCGAGGGTATTTTAATAAAAAAAATATCGCGCATCAGTAACATTAAAGTTGTTAATAGCCAATTCCGTGATCCATTTTAATAGCCGCTTGTGATTGTGCGATAATGAACTTTATGAAAATATACGATATGATTCAAATTGTTAAGGATATTGCGTCTAGCATCACACCCAAGGTCGACTTTCAAAACATATTACAAGAGTGCTGGTCTCATGGTCACTAGGCAGTTCGATATTCATCGTTGTCTGCATTCGAAACCAGGAATAACCTAAATACAGCTTTTTGTTAACAATGTTTTGTTTTTAATTATTATCTTTTTTTTTTACTTTAAAGCACGAAGTCGTGACATGTCTTTTAAAATTGGTAGCTTGTATAGAAATGAAACAAAATCATTGCAAGTAATGAAAATATTTATTATTTCATTAAAATATACATAAGTAATATAAAGTAAATGTTCATAGTTCAAAATTAATACATTTTATAATATCATATTCAAACCTAACCATTCATAAACAATTTAAAAAAAGTCCTGCTAATGCTTGGACGTTTGTTATCGAGAAAACATTAATGTATAAATGCGAGAAAATTAATTAATTTTTGAAATGTTTTACAGATTTATAGCTATATGTAGTAAATCAACATATTATATAAATAGAAAAATGCATTTCTATTTATAACAATAACAGCACCATAGAATCTGCAACATTTTAATGGTTTAGCATTCGTTCAATTGAGCATTTACTTACATAGTGTGTTTCAAAATACTTAAAAGAAGCTTAGTTAGTAGCGGAGTGGCGCACCGTCTCCTTCTATAACTTACTGTAAGCGGTTACGCATACCGCACACCATGTCCCAACACAAATATTTTCCTCTCATGTGCTCCCATGTCGATGACACGATCTCAGCCAAATTGTTTTTATTTCGCACTTCGGATGTCTTTCAATTTAAAACCATTTGACCCCATAGGGTTTCTATAGGGTTCAAATCGGGACTTTTAGATGGCCAGTTAATAACAGTTACACCTTCTTGAGCAGCTAACCAATTCTGCACAAAACCAGCGCGGTGGATGGCGCAGTTATCTTGCACGAAGAAAATATCTGTATTTGGATAGGCAATTCGCACAGTCGTCAGCATGACGTCACGCAGAATCTCCAAATACTGACTACTATTAAATCAACCACCAACTTCTACCAATTAATCAGATCCCATAGATGACATCCAGCCAGCAATGTTTTGTATAGTCATAAAGTTGCGACATGACGCTTCGGTTACATCAAATTCATTAAAAACAATGATAAAAATACTTTTCACAATTTACGTCAGTCGTTTTAGAAATGTTTGTGCGCAGTCACTGTTAGGCGTAGGTAGACTGACTTTTAGATCAATTTAGAATCTATCTACCCCACGAAGTAAAATTTTACTTCGTCCTACTCATTTGTGGACTTATAGTTTTTTTTTATTTACGCACCTGTTTTCAAGATAAGTAGTTAGGCGAAAATCATATTGGACGTTCTTTAATATAAGTCCACTTAACAAAGCAGTTGTAGAGTGCGTGGGCTAGGCTCTAAGCGATTTCTTCAGAAAGTTGTTTAGGGTGCTGAGGGAGTAAACATATAAAAGTCCCCGCGTCTAGGAGGTGAGCCAGAGTGGGGGGGGGGGGGGATAAAAGTTCCCATTTTTGAGTTTTTCGCTAATATCTTTAAAACGGTGCGTCGTATATCTTCTACGTAATGAAAGATTTTCTACAACTTTTATCTTACACACTTTTTCGAATTTCGAATTCCTACCCATTTATGAACTACAAGTTCCGGAAAAGTGAAAATTTTCGAAAAAACTACTTTTATCAAAGACAGTTAGCTGTTGTCTGCTACTTCGGCGTTATTTCGGACCTAATCTATCTACCTAACAAATTTCATCCAAATCCGTTCACTAGCCGTTGAGTTATCGAAACTTTTATCTATGTACTAGCAGCATCCCGCGGTTTCACCCGCATAAGTTTCCCGTGGGAATATCGGGATAAAAACTATCCTATGTCCTTTCCCGAGACTGAAACTATCTCTATACCAAATTTCGGTTCAGCGGTTTAAGCGTGAAGAGGTAAAAGACAGACAGACACCAGCGGAGCTTTGCAAAGCGTTATGCTCGAAAACTGATTAAACCCCCCACTCCGGCTCACCTCCTAGACGCGGGGATTTTTAGTATGTTTACTCCCTAAGCACCCTAAACAACTTTCTGAAGAAATCGCTTAGGGCCTAGCTCACGCACTCTACGCCTCCTTTTGGGTCATTCGTTGAGTAGACTAAATAATGCAAGAAATATTGTAGAAATCATAAATGGAAACAAATAAAAAAAGAAATTGATAATAATAGGTGGATTGTGTTTTCGAAACCACATGTTCGTCGCCAATTCAGCTTCGAACCGCGAAGCCACAATAACTGGTTGAGAATACGCGAAATTAAAGATTAGGTAGTACGTATTGCCGTGTTATTTAAAAGCAACAATAACTTTAACGACAAGATAATGATTAAAATGGCTTAACAAGATATGCCGGTGGGCCAGACAATGTTGGGTGGGTCAGAAAATGTTGGTCACCGACTGTACTAGCTCATCATCATTTTAATAGCATTGTAATTCTAGCAGCAGCGCAGATTTCCTTAATCGTTCAATCAACATGAAACTTGATATGGCTGAATGTAATCGTGCTATGATTCAGTACAGCGTATTGTGTTCGCTACTGCGTCGCGTAATCCTGGACTAATGATAAGCTATATGATACCTTGCATGAGGTTACGTTAGTACTAGACTTTGATTATATTGAGATGTCTTCTGTGAAGCTTAGGCAGTCAGGTCTGTCAGTAGCCGCTTCATATCTTAGGTTTTCAACATGAAAAATTTTGTTTATCGGAAGGATGCGGTTATGTTGTGTGATAGTAAGAAAATGATGACTGATGATGGATGGACTGTATGAAACATGATGGAGGGGTATGTACCTCTAAATGGATGGATGGATGGGCTGTATGAAACAACGTACAGTCCATCGCCGTCACCGTTTTGTTAATCTGTTTACTTATCTCACAAAGTCATATCATAATAGAATACTGACATTGCGGCTGATAAGAGGTACCCCACTATTCCATCATATTTCATGCAGTCCATCCATCCACCGTTTTCGAAGAAGATATACTGCACAGACCTCAAATAAATTTGAATTAGGATAATGATGATGATATATAACTGCCTTGAAGCACGGGATAGAATTGTCAAAGATATTTGTTCTTCATTCACTCGATCTATCTTAACCGCGCAGACTACCTAGATAACTATAAATGTTAGACACCGATGACACATTGGGGACAAACGAAAATATCGTCTTCGCACATTTGCCCCAATTATTATTTTATTACAATATATTCGAAGAATCCTGTGAATTAGGCCAACAGTCATATTGCTGGCGCGCTTTGAATATGTGATTCTATTATTCTAACGGTAATAGGTATTTGTGATTTGCCCTGGCTTTGCATGGATTTATGACAAAAGAATGCATAGGCATAGAATTTGAGGAATGACATAACTCACATGGCTGCAACTATGTTCTTATACAGCATAAAATACCCTGCAAATCCGGAGTTTTCAGACAGAATATTTATTGGTGAGACCAGATTTTCTTCTTCGATAAATACTAAGTATACCAAATTCTAAGTTGGAACTTTCTGGCTTACGTAGTAACATCTCATAACATAAGAATCAATTTTATTAAAAGAAAAATAAGAGTTACAGAATAAGTATGACAAATTAGTTTTCTCAGAATTTCACAAATGATAAATTTTCAGACTTCCTACACTATGCTAGTAGCTAGACCTGTCCCGCAGCAAGCTTAAGATGTACATGGATTGAGAGAACGCTCATTTTACTTACGTAATCACAACATTATTAATGTTCTACCGTTATCACTATCGTATTTATGTCAGGTTTGCCCGATTAGTTATACAAATTGCTTAATGAAGTCATTAATTTATTAAAATATGCCAGTGTCTTTACTTGACACATAATATTATGTAAATATTTAATTTTATTCATGCTACATACACCGTCCTTGTGCTTACTGGAACAGTCACCCACATTAGCTACATTCCGTATTTAGTTTAGACTGACAGCTCTAGTTTCCTTTGTCCGATCCTACATTACGGAATGGGTGTGGAAGGTAGAAGAAGCAGGTGTTGTAGCGAGACAAAGGAACCTCAGACGTGACAAATATGAGAATGGCTGTCATAGAAGTTTAGTTAAGCGTGGTTAGGTCATTCATCATAATCATCATTGTGTTAAGATTTGGAGTGGGTTGCCAGAACGGAGAAAAACCCTGTGCGGTTTTCGTTGTGTGGCTAAAACAAAAATGTAAAATAGTTTTGGATAAAAAAAATATAATATGACCCCAATCTAGCAGCCTAGCTTTTTCCCAACTGATGGGGTCTTACCGGATGCAGCTGTTGCCTGTTGCTACCAGTATTTTACTATCGACTTCCTATCTGACCTCCACAACCCAGTTACTAGGTTGGTAAGACTCCTTCGTGAGACTGGTTGTTAAATTTACGGGCTTCTTACGAACTACCCGTAACGAATGTCAGAGATCTACGAATGCGACAGCCCGGACCAACGGCCTAACGTGCTTTCCGAGGCTCGGAAGTCTCGATGTGTAACAGATGGTCACCCATCCTCGAACGGACCGCGGAAATCGTAGCTTAACCTTCGATCGACCCGTGCGTCTGTTATCATTTGACCATATAATATAATATGACCCCAATAACCGTAAAACCGGATTCATCTTCTCACTAGTATTTTTATTTCCACAGAGTAGAATACAAAGAACTTATAATTGTGCATTTTAACCGACTTTGAAAAAGAAGGTTTAGAAAGAAAGACCTTGGCTTACCTGGCTTGGAAAAAAATACATCGTGGTATATGGAGTGGTTACTCTCTAGGCGGGGTTAAATTCTGGTCAAGACTCAAACAGGTTGGCGGGGACATGGACGCGCAACCTGTTATCATGGATTAAGTACATGATTCTGAACGCCCCTGTGTTGACTGAATTCATGGTAACAGACTGCGCGATATCTCTGCCACAATTTGGGATCAACCGTACGAAAAAGGGGCTGTCCATTAATCACGTGAGGCTCGAAAGGGGGGGGAGGGGTCCATAAAAAATCACGAAATATCACAAGGGGGAGGGGGGGTGTAGTAATATATCACGTGTATTTATTTTTTTAAAAACATCCTGCAAACTTTCTAATAAAATTAGATGATTATACCTGTATTTTATAAACATAAAAAAAGGTCCGATTCTTTGTAGGTACTAAAGATACACGTGATATGAGGGGGGGGGGGTAAGTCTTAAACCTCACCATATATCACCAAGGGGGAGGGGGGGGGTAAGTCTTAAACCTCACCATATATCACCAAGGGGGAGGGGGGGGGGTTAAAAATACCAAAAAAAACATCACGTGATTAATGGACGGCCCCAAAGAGACTAGCTTCCAGGCTAGGATGATTTTATAAAACACTCACCCACACTCTTGTCCTGCAACACAACATCGCTAATTTCAAACAGCTTCAGTGGTAAAGGCATCTTCTTGTTAGCTGCTAGAGTCTTCAGCAGCCCTGATAGTAGGAGGGTCCGGACCACTTGGAACTCCAACGTCTTTGGGTTCGAGATGTGCGCTGCCGGCACGTCTTCAATCTTCACGCCCAGCTTCGAAGCTACGTCGTCGCGGGAACACTGATGAGCAAAAAGAATTCATAGTCAAATCATTTATTTCAAATAAGCACTTATAAAGCACTTTTGAATGTCAAAATTTATAAGAAAATATAGAATTGATTCTAGTTGCCGTTAAAAGGCAATTAATTCGTATGGAGAAGAATTGGCAGGAAACTGCCTAGTTACTATTTTAAATTGATTTACAATATTTTGTATATGTCGCAGATGTATTATAGAATCCGCTGTTTTAGAAAACCGCTAGTTGTCTTATTGAAGTTGAACACGGAGAATTTAGACGATTAAGGCCCACTCCTCACAGAGAGGAGGCCTGTGTCCCAACAGTGGGAATATTATAGATTACTGGCTGACTGATTATGCAAGATCATACAGCTGGACGACGAGCTATCTATCTCTTTTCCCCTCCTTTATACTCACGAGTGTGAAGGTGAGAGCCTCAGTGTACCCTGCGTGCGCACACTCCTGCCGCAACTGTTCCGTCAGTTTGTTGATGGGGTCTTGTCCGCCTGTCGTTACTACCCTGGCTGGACGTCGGGCTATGCGGTTGTAGCTGGGTAAATAATAAAGATTTTGTACATGTAACTAATTTCTTAAGTTAGTGTATATACAGAGTTGATATGACAGAGGGGCATTAAATTACACTACGTATACTATACGTGTATAGTATTAATTCGATACAGTACAAAAATAGAAAGCTCCAAAAATGAGATTTTTTTTTTATCAAACAAACTAAATGGCTTAAAGTCAGAGTGAAACGCAACCACCCTTTATAAATAAATTTGACTGACCTTAGATGCCTAGGTAACAAAGTCGCGCAGGAGCGCGTGTGCGTGTGTGTTATCTCTCTTGGCGGGGGGGGGGGGGGGGGGGGGGGGGGGGGGCGCGGGGAGCGGGCGGTTTAGACCGCTAGCGCCCGCCGGCTTTTATCTTAGGTAAGGTTGTAAAGTACGCGCACACACAAAAACACAAAATTTTTAAGTTCTCGATGTGTCCTCGATTCATATTAATGCACAAATTATACCGACGGAGAATATTGTTATTAATTTTTCTAATTAAATCACTGTCCGTCGCTAAGCACTTTAATTCCCGTAATCTTTGTACTGCCAATTGTATGGTGCCGGCGTTCCTAGGGCTATTGCGCCGGTCACCATACCTTTCTCGGTATGTTCGCAGAGCTAAATCTGCGTTTCCACGGCATTCACCGTAAATTAAAATCATGTAAGTGTATTCTGACGCCGTGAAAGTTACACGAGGCATTGCTGAACACTTTAATTATTACACACACATACAACCAACGTTTAATTACGTATCCTATCACAATAAAAACAGTCAATCACAAAAAAAAAACACTAACACTAAATAATAATATTCCCAAGTTACGTATCCTGTCACAATAAAAAAAAGAAATACTGTATTAAACTTATTTAGTGTCTATCACAATAACAAAAAAAAACAATTATTGTCAGCGAGTTCGACCAAACATAACGGCGCGGCGGCGGCGCGCGCCGGGGCTCCCGTGTTACGTAACGTACATCCCGAATGAAGGACGCGTGCGCACTGTCCACACTGAAAGAACAAGTTTTTTTAGCAAATTCGCAAGGATCTAGGATGCAATAGCAATACACTGACCTATTTCTATTCCTTTTACGCGCGGGAAAAAGGCGCGGGGGTTTTGCTATGATTGTCACTCTCATAGTGAAAGTGCAAGTGTGTGTGTATTTATTGCTTCGTGAAATATTTGGTTGTACTTGTGCGGCAACAATGTATCTTATACTCGGATTATCGTTTTAAAGGTGCATGACCTATGCGTATGAGATAATCAGCTGTTAGGAAATATACATCGTGTTCAAACGTAGCAAAAACTTCAAAAATCATTTGTGACTAAACTACTGCTCCTATTTAATTGATTTTTGGTACAGAGCTTGAAAATGGTATCTAGTATAGGCAGTTTAAAGGAAAGCCCCTCTGTCGTATCAACTTTGTATATGGCTACGAGCCGATAGCCCACCTAATGGTCACTGCTACTTATGGACACACCAGCAAATAAATATAGGTAAATACGCTTTTTCATCATAGATACAAAGCTGATATCGACGATGAAGTGACAAGAACTTTTACCTAACATTTTTCGCGAAATTCAGAGTTTATGGTTTCGAATTCAAACATCAAGTTCAGATGTTTTAGTAAAATCTCTTAACTACATTTTTAATTGCAAGTATTTATTTATTTATTTTCGGAAGGCTTACAGACTAATAACGTTATTATATAAATAAATTGCTAATTACAAGCCTCCACAGATAAATACTAAAATTAATACTCCTACATAGTCCAACTTACATCTATTCTATTTAGTAATTCTTTCAAAGTTGGTTCAGCATAAAGCAAAGTTGTAACAGCATAAATCAGAATGTAGAAATATCTTTTAACTAAACCACCGAGTCTGTGGTATTACCTCCAAACTTACATAGGGCACGTATTGACTTCGACAGTTAGAAATTATTGGCACTTGTCAAAAAATTAATAGTTTTTTTTTTACTTTGTGTAGTAAAGTGTTAGCTTAGGCAATTAGAAGTTCCTTGTCACTTTGCCGTCATTAAGTCTCATATGCAAATGGGTAATTACAAAATGACACCGGCACTTTTCAAATCGAATCACAGTAACGCTGCTTGGTGGCAGAAATAGGTATAGTGCAGTACTTCTCTGAGCGAGCTCCTTGGTAAAAAGCTCTACTGCTACAAACGAAATAATAAAGAATACCCCACCGTGCCTCGGAAAGCACGTTAAACCGTTGGGCCCGGCTGTCATTTGTAGATCTTCAAATTGTCAATCGTTACGGGTACTCAAAAGTTTGAAAGTCTGACAACCAGTCTTGTCTAGGGGTATAGTCGTGTTACCTAGTAACAGGGTTGTGGAGGTCAGATAGGTAGTCGCTCCATGTAAAATACTATACTGGTATTCAGCTGCATCCGGTTAGACTGGAAACCGACCCGAAAGGCTAGACAGATAATGTTCAACTAACTTACCCGTAAGCTATGGCAATGTCCTCGTACAGGTCGCAGGCGTGTATGACGTCATGCCTGGTGGGCGGGACGCGCACATGCAGTGTGTCGTCGTGAGTGATCGATGTGGACAGACACATGCGTGACAGTAGGGCTGCTAGCTTTTCGGCGTTCTCACTGATGATAAATCATATTTTATTATTAGTTTTTTAATTGATTTGCCAAGGTAATTGAAAAAAGTACCGAAAATCTCTACATAGGTATCATGATCCTGAATAACGTTTGTTCATATTCTTTGACTGTGTGGCGACATCTATACCCACAAAGTCATAGGTCTGTCTGTAGGTAGGGTTACCATCCATCCGGATTTCTCCGGACTTCTAGCCTTTTGTCTGGAGTTTGTCCGGCTCTTTAATTTGTCCGGATTTTTTGGCTTAGATGGAATACGACTAATAAAACTTATATAAGTAATACCAAATACTTAAGTCATTAATATTTATTAACTTCTCATTCATCTAAAAAGAAAATATCAAACAATTAAATCTTGCATTTGCAAACAATCAACTAGTTCAAACTTAAAATATTTTCTTCGAAATAAAAATAGTTTTACGTAAAATAATCAAACTTAAAGCTACTTTCTGGTATGGGTAGGTACCTATTAATTTTTATATTTTTCAGAACACTTTTTTTTATCCCCTCACCCTGCAACCTTCCTCCCCTGGCGAGCGTCTGCTACCATGCCTACCATACCACTGTAACTAAGTGGGTAATGTTTGGATTTTGTGACTAAAATGTCCAGACTTTTATTGAAATGTCAGGCTTTTTGTCAGGACTTTTCAAATTTCTAAGTGGTACCTAACCCTATCTGTAGGTCATTTACAAAAACCCGATAAGCAACTGCTGGACCTACTGTCGAGACTACCAGATACAACACCACACCCGTCGGAAAATTCCTCCATTTTCCATAGAGAAACTTTCCACCCGGCCCTTCAACGCCCAAAAAAAGCGTTATTTATATCGAAACCCTGTTTAGTGATTACAATTTAATATCATTAGTAGCGACCCGCCCCTGCTACGCACGGTTTTTACGACTTGACAGAACTACGAGATTTTTTTATTACTTATATGAAGTTTATTTAATTACAAATAAGTTATACACATAAACCTTCTAGATTTTTTTCCTAAATGTTGGGGAAAACGGCATTAAAATACGTTGCGTGGTTTAGAAGAACAAACGAAAAGAGACTTCGCTACATAGTATTGTTGCGTGCCACAATTAATGTCTGGTACATGGTGACATTAGTTACCACTAGCGCCATCTAGTATCGGGTAGCAGAACTAGTAGAGTCAAGATCCTTCTATAAATTTCGACGCTAGAACTTTCGAGAAATATCGACATCTGGTCAGTCGGGATCGGTATGTATTCGAACATTCTAGACTAGAAGGTTCTAGAACTCTCTGAGGCACTATATAAGAGCGGAGTGGGCTGCGAGCCGGACTCAGATTGGATAAAGCGATAGAAGGGAATACATCGAAAGCGATTTTCAAGTGCGACTTAGAGCGATCAGTAGTGCAATAGTGTTTTATGTTTTATAATCAGCGCTTGCATGCACACGCTGGCTAAACCTTACGAGATAGATCAAATTAATGTATCTACTACGGAGTTGTATATTTTAAAAATATCGATAAAAAAGTCCGCGATGGTATGTGTTATCTCACTTATCTCCCAAGGATAACCCACAGTAACCATTTTTATCTTTTACATGTTACAAAAAAATTAAGGGTTATTTACCAAGCTATTTTAAACAATACAGTATTATTCCTTATCCAATTAAATACATTAAATACGTTGTGCATTTCATGGAGATCAAAATTGACCTATACAGCATATCATTAAAATGAATATCTTAGCAGATATCAGAGATTTAAAAAGCGGGGACAGAGCGGCTGGCGGGGCGGTACGAAGTTGCCGGGTCAGCTAGTTAATTTATAATATGTAGTTGTACCACGAAGATGAACTTATCTGCTAGTTGTACTTACTTGATACCAATATAGCTGTTAGCCTTCTGAACGCTGATGGTTTCCTCGCGGCTCCTCATCTTGGGGTACACCTCGTAGGTACCGTCGGGTGCGAACACCTTGCATTGTTCCACCTCGTACTCGCGGCTGCAGTACTTCGAGAACATGCTCACTATCGTGTCCAGGACTACGATCGCCTGGAAGTTGGAATGGTACAGGTTTTGTGGTTGTGCTTGAAGAAAGATCGTTTCTATTAATCATCATCATCTCAAATTATCTTTGAGTGTAGTTTCCATTTTTAATGTTTTTGAAATTTTGTAATATCAATTACCTTTGTGTAAACTCAAACTCAAAGCATTTATTTCAATTAAACCATTTACAGGCACTTTTGAATTGTCAAGAAGTCGTCAGTCAGAAAATATGAAGCTAGTTGCCCATTCCAAAGCGTAGGTACCTATGGAGAAGAATGGGCAAGAAACTCCATGGACACTCTTTTTAAATGATATTGTACAAAAATATTAGTTACATCATTACTTTTGATTTTAAAATTATATAATGTGAGAACGATGTAAAAAATTAAGAAATACGTACGTGTTAAAAGCGTCCAGAGTACAACAAATAGCACTTAAGGGGCTTACAAGACCTAAACGCAAGTTTTCGAAACAATAAAAGTATATGATAGACTACAGTAAAAAAAATCAGAAAAATATATGATATTCTTCAGGATATATGCTAGATAGATAGTGTGGTGAAAACATAATACAACTAATTTGATACGATAGAAAAAAATCATGAAGATGCCTCTAAAAATTTTCTTTTTACAATAAAATCCATACTAAAATACATACAATCATTCTGATTTTTTGTCAGATTATTCTACAAGCAACATACTAAAATACTAGTGTTTTAATTTTTTTGTCCAAACAATAGATTCTTTGTAAATCGCATATTCTTATTTTCGAACAAAATACGTGCGCATGTGTGCGTAAACGCTGTGTAGCGACACTGCCGGCCGAGGCCTGATGCTATACGGACTAGTGGTGGTTAATAAAACGTATAGCGCCAAAATATAACAAACTATGTGTACATAGCGTATAGCGTGTGCTATGAGCGGCTCTGACTTCGCGCTATATTATAGCGCCTCGGACTTCGCGCTATATTATAGCGCCTCGACCTACTCAACGAATAAAAGTTCAAACGCGCACAGCGGAGCCAGAACGAGATAGCAAGATAGCGTTCGCACAGCGGGGCCAGAACGAGATAGCAAGATAGCGTCAGCGACTATAATGTATAGCGCGTTAACATCTACCGCGCATCATCAATTCATCAAGTCCGTTTAGCGTGATAGCGTGTTGCTAAATTATAGCGTCACCGCGTTCAGACTGCGCCCGAGTTTTGAAATAGCGCGCTATAATTATAGCGTATAAAATAACAGACTATATGAATATATTTTATAGTTTATAACACGTTTACAGTTTATAGCGGATTTGAACATCACTAATACGGACGTGTCGCTCTTTTCGCCGCAATATTTCCGCCAAGATTGTTATGTTTTTGTAAATTTTTATTTGTAAATTCATTGTTTATTATTATTTGCATAATCTTCTTTGC
The DNA here is from genome assembly GCA_963855955.1 of Luperina nickerlii. NCBI lineage: Eukaryota > Metazoa > Arthropoda > Insecta > Lepidoptera > Noctuidae > Luperina > Luperina nickerlii. The sequence goes on along the minus strand of OY979674.1, from coordinate 17,002,683 downwards.
GTAAATATTTTTATTTCGTGTAAATATAAAATACTTTGAAGTTAAAATAGCGTAACCTTGTTATCAATTATCATTTATTGTAAATATGAAGTGAAAAATTCCGTTCGGACTACAAAACGTTCATATAAAACGCTGAACATATTATATATATATATACGAAATTAAAAAATAAGAGCATTTTATTATTATAGAATATTTATTTTTTTAACAATAAAACTATGAATTTAGAAACGTCTAAGATAGTGCAGTCATGACGCATATACGCATAAGCTCAACTTTTTCGACTACATTCGTAACTGTTACGTTAGCGTATGAGGCCGATGTGTAGATTTGTATTCAAGAGTCCCCGGGTTCGATTCCCAGGGATTCTCTAACCGAAGTTTTCTTTTTAAATGTATTTTGAATTTATATAATATTATGTATTTATTATTTTTTTATAAATAATAATTAAAACGTCTACAATGTAATTATCTTTCACAGGAGAAACACAGTCGTAAATATCAACACGGAAGTTATTTCTAATGCGAAACTACAATTTAAAAAAAAATTAAAAGCACCTAACTTATTGATAGTGGGCATAACGAAATAACAAATTCATCTAAAAATTGCGATGAAAATTATCACAAGCAAGATTTTGGTTTTTATTATTATTGATTTCGTTTATAATAAATAGATTCATAATATTATGTATGAATGTTAGGTACCTATCTTTGAGGCTGTTTACACATTATGCCGCAGCTGCAGCGGCACCGCCAGTGCCGCGGCGCCGCTGCATCAGTCACCCTTGGATTTGTATGATGATGAACACACGGCGCCGCCGCCGCGGCGGAGGCGACGAGTTTTGATAAAACCGTAGCAATATCGCCGCCGAATCATGCTGCCGCCGCCGCGGCGCCGCCGTGTGCAAGGGTTCATGCAAATCCAAGGGCAACCAATACAGCGGCACCGCGGCGGCGCACAGTGGTCCGGGTTTTCAAAAAGGCGGACATAGGATCGAAAATGCATATTTAACGTAACAAAAAATAGTTTCGTATAGGAAATTTAACGCTGATTAATACTTATTACTACAACTTTTCAAAAAAACAGCTCCTTCACGTCAAAAAAAAATATTGAAAATAAAAATGTATGGGAGAAAATCTATTTTATTTTTTTTCTCCGTTCAGTATCAAAGTGTAGCAAGCAAACCTTATATTCTGGTAAGTACCTATTGTTCTTAATACGACAACATATAAATTGCTTGCGTATCCCTGCGGCCTTGACGCCTACGATGCTTCAAAGTTTAAAATTTTAATGTTGAATTATCTTAATATTATTAACGAGTTTTTCAATTGAAATTAATCCAAAATATCATTTTTAATAAAAACAAGCCCCCCGCGCGCCTCATCCGTGTATTAAGCTCGCCCCCTATTACATGGGACTTAAATATAACTGGCGAAATGACAGTGTACTATAGTGTAGTATACACCTTTGCCGAACCCTTCGGGGAATATAAAGCGTGATGTTATGATAAAATAAGCATTTCTGCTTATTTTTTTTTTAATAATCATCTGTTGGTTATTCTTTCATCTGTTGATATTTCCTATTGATAAATCATGGTTGATATTGTTGGTTTTACTACTAACGTGACTCATCTTAAAAGAAACAATTAGAAATAGATGTAGCCCTTAAAAGGGCTTTTTCTGAAGTCCTGAAAAGGACTATTTTAAGTGGTCCTGAAAAGGACTACAACTCAACTACTACTACTACTAACAAACTCAATTCTAACAATAACAAAATCACTAAATCTGTCACGTTTACATTAATGGATCATCTTCAGGCTGCAACTCCTGTAGATCCATATTTTCAGTTTCTTCTGTTACTACCTCAGGCAACAACAAAAGCTCTTTAACATCTGGAAAAAAATCGAATTGCTTTGAGTTGCTGTATTTTGGTCGAATATGGGATAAATATGGGTCTGAACTAATTAAAAAATTATGGAGCAAGTCCTCGTTGGTCTTCATCCTGTTAAATTTTCTTGTGTGATATTCACGAACTCTTCGAAATTCTTTATTTCTTGCTTCTCCCGCTTCTTCGGAAAGAATGCCAATTGGTAGGAGGCCAAAGTGATGACAAATGTCTGCACCGTGTATGAGTAGCTTGTGCACACTTGCGGGCATATAAAACCATGGGTATAGATGAACAAAGATCTCAGCTGTTTCTCTGCAATAAGTCCTGAATTTTTCTATATCTATGGCACATCCCGATGAAATCGTTTGAAGAATAACCGTAAAATGCTTCAGTAGGCCTTTGTCAATATTGGTTATTTCGGCAGATTTCTCATAATCTCTAAAAAACCTTCTGGCTGTGTTTCCGTCGTTTGTGGTTCCAAAGCCTTGCTTCACAAAATCCACAAGTATTCCCATTTGCTGTTTGAATTCTTCTTGTGTAAAATGTTTCTTCGCAGCTTTTAGTTGCTTGTTAGCACCTCGTGCAGTCCACATCTCAAAGTCCATGTTGTAAGATATGTGTAGAATACACTCCATACAACGAATCCACATATGAAGAGTAGAAAGTCCATATTTATAAACATCTTCTCGAACAGGTCTTGAAAATACTTCTGACAGTTTGTTCATCTCAGTCGGCTTAGCAAGGCAAATATTGCAGGCAGATGCAGACGAAGTATCCGTTATAATAGTGGCCACTTTTCCGTCGATCATTGTCATATGAAGCTCGTGACTAATCTCTAGCCCGACCCATTTTGTAGAATTGATGTTCTTTATTTCTTCCTTCAATGCAGCTTCTTCTTGCTTGATGTATTCTGCTGTCTCTTTACAAAACTCGAACTTAATGGGCCTGCAATAATGTGTTGACGAAGGTGTTGGGTTTTCCCATATGGTGCTATTATTAGAAACTAATTTAAGAGGGACAAGACTTGACATGAAAACCGATGAATCACTGAAGTCTACATCTTCACTCCTTTGCTTGTAGGTGCTTTGTGAAGAAGCTCCATCGAAACCCCATTTACTAATTAACTTCAATCCTTCAGTTGACGAATCAATCTGGGTACCGGTAATTTGAAGAATCTTCTGGACTGTCAGATCCAATAGGGCTTGAAGCTTCACTCTGGCTCCTCTCTCGGTAATTTCTAAATCATGTGGATAGCATCTCTTTTTAGCTTCAAGGAGTTTGTGATACGATGGTAACACTGGAACTTCACAATCTAACAGCGCTTTCCTTAAACACAAGTATTTCCATTTTGACAGGTTCAATGATGTATAAAGACCAAGAGCATGATCTTCATCTAAAGATTTTTTCCTATTTTTCTTAAACAATGTGGCTTGAACAATAGTAACACTATCAGGGTTCTTCGTTATATGATCAATAACACAAGCTAAGTCATTCTTCTTGTCTATCCTAAGTCTTTCGACTAATGCAAAAGTAAGTTCTTCCGGCGAATAGTCCAAAAGAGACTCTGAACGTCTTTTCTTCTGTTTGTTGCTGAGGTCAACAAAAGGCTTCCTAATCTGAACTTCGGTAGATGTGCCCACAGTTGCTGTACTTGATGTCGACGGAATCACAGCTGCTGTAGTATCGATGTCAACTGAAGTATTGTCTGACGATATGTTTTCGATAACTTCATCTTGGGCTTGAAAAATCTCGGATAAATTAACAGTAGTGCAAATTGGCCAACTAATATTTGATTCTAACCACGCAGCATGTCTATTCATGAAAGTCTTCTGATTTCTAGAAGCACTTGCCCATCTGCGATTGATATTACTCATGTAGTTCTTCAAAAAGGTCTTGATTATTTCTAAATCTTCCGAACATGTTTCAACTGGGATATGTAGAATAATAGCTTCATAGAGTCGTGCCCAATTTTTCATGTCTCCTTCAACACGGAGGAACATAAAAATGTCCAAGTTTGTAACAAATGCAGCCATAACGAAACTCACTAAACTTTCACACAGCACGGATAATTGATGTTGCTTCCTCAAGGGTTGAGAAACAAGTGCCTTTAATTGTTTCATGCACAGATATTAATAACAAACACACGCTCGCAAGTAGTGACTGACGAAATTAGTACCACATCTTCAACAGCCAATCAGCGTCGTCGAAATCTCCGGTGGTGGGGGTAAATGATTCTTTTACCACAGGAGTCGTTTCAGTCAGTTACAAATAGGCTACGAATCAGCACGTGTCCTTTATTACATAACTAAAGTTGAAGACTTTTATTAGTACTTTTTATTAAAATAAAATAAACAAATACTTGCCAAATGCTTGAATGCGTATGTTTTAATTCTTATATATTAAAAAATTATATTTTGAATTCAGCTTAATTGAAAACCTCGATAATAATTTAAAAAAATCCCAATTGAAATTTTAAACTTTGAAGCATCGTAGGCGTCAAGGCCGCAGGGATACGCAAGCAATTTATATGTTGTCGTATTAAGAACAATAGGTACTTACCAGAATATAAGGTTTGCTTGCTACACTTTGATACTGAACGGAGAAAAAAAATAAAATAGATTTTCTCCCATACATTTTTATTTTCAATATTTTTTTTTGACGTGAAGGAGCTGTTTTTTTGAAAAGTTGTAGTAATAAGTATTAATCAGCGTTAAATTTCCTATACGAAACTATTTTTTGTTACGTTAAATATGCATTTTCGATCCTATGTCCGCCTTTTTGAAAACCCGGACCACTGTGCGGCGGCGGCGCCGCTGTATTATATAATTTTTTTTTATAATGTACTACAGTCGCGCGGTACGTAAACACGCGATAACCCCTCCCGCCTACAGTATTTTAATTTCATCAACCTACTTGAGTTTCTTTCTAGTTTTGTGACTGTACCTACAGTCACAAAACTAGAAAGAAACTCAAGAAGTTAAAAAAAATATTTACCTATAGGTATAGGTAAATATTTTTTTAACCGACTTCTAAGAATGAGGAGGTTGTCAATTCGGATGTTTCTATTTTTTTTTTAGGTATGTTCGGACATAACTCCGCCGTCATAAAAATATGTAGATGGATTTGCAAAATTCTTTTTTTGTTCAAAAGAGGTTTATTCCGAAATGGTCCCATTTAAATTTCGTAAAGATCTGATGATTAGTTTCGGAGACAAACAACGGAACTCTTCAATACATGCCAGTTTACCCAATCACACAACATAACATCACGCCTATACCCTTTAAAGGGGTAGGCAGATGTGTTCAATAGCTTCCTGTCACTGATATTAACATAGCAATTAGTGTTATATGAATTTGGGCGGGGTAGGTACAACTAAAAAGTGAAAAATAAAACTTTTTTACAAAAAAAAAACAACTGACTTCCAAAAAAAATACTACAAAGTGAAAAATAAAGTCTTTAATTTCGGAAGTCGGTGTCAAAAAACGAAAATGCAGATCCAACGACACCGACTTCCAAAATTAAAGTTAATTACTTTGTGTTGTTTTTTTTTTTGAAGTCCGTAGTTTTTTTTTTTGTAAAAAAGACTTTTCATTTATAAAATAGAAACACGTTGTGAATGGAATAGAAAGAGTTCAATAAAAATACATGGTCTTTTTGATCAATAGATTTAATTAAAAAAACTTATTGACGAATTCAAACAACCAAAAACAGCACAATATAGTCTCTTTGCCATATTATTAAGTAAGTACTTGTACTTAATTCAATGAATATTTGTCACAAATTGCACGCTTACTGCTTACGAAACCGTCACACCGTCCGGCGTCCACTCGTCACTGCGGAGCATTCGAGACTGTTTGTTAACCGAGTGTAAACCGAAATCGAGGCGCGTAGGTATGATTCGCGTTCCGACCGTTTTTATGAAGATAGAATACTGTATAGATAAAAATTCCGTGGCGGGCGGTGCGCGGCGGCGCTGCTGCCGCAGACACGGCATAATGTGTAAAAGGCCTTACTTACTTGACAAAGGAGAATGGGTAGACCGTACCCAGACACAAAGTTAATTGCAGCATTATGAACTATGTTGATCTTTATTGCCCTCATGGAGTAGTTTGCTTAATTAATCCTAAGACAGCATGTCTGAATTCACTTGGAGAAAAAAGTTATGTGAGGAAATTGAATTGATTTATTAAAAGGAAATATTTAACCTATCCTTTCAAAACTTATTGACCTGCTAATGATGGACACTTTTTGAAATTAATGAACCTCTAAAAACTTTTTGCGCTTCTAATGATGCACTTTTTTAAATTATTGAGCCTCCTTTTAACTTAATTTAAAATAATTAAAAACGTAATTTAAAATCTTCTATTTTTTTCATTTTATTATTGATGAATGGGCGGCCCGCTTTTGACCTCGATCACGGCTGATGGAAAGCGATAGATGATAAGTGATGATATGTGATGTTATTTTTTTTATAGATTGGAAACAGTGGTACCACAGGAAGATCACGATTGTGAAGTTATTGATAAAAGTACATATTCATCTAAACGTGTACTAGAAGAAATAACGGGATAAGAGCTTGACCCACCTCTTTTAGTTTTAACGTAACTCCAGAAAAACTTCGGATTATTTTTGAGTTCGTTTTCCAATCGCTTCATATAATTGTTGTAACAAAGTTTTGCTAGGTCATTACAGCGCTTAGTTATAATCTGCAGTTCAATTCTGTCTAAAGGGTTTTTGTAAATATTGTGGCGATTTCTGATCTTATTTTTGCAATTAAGTAATTTGATTAGATCTCGATTGAACCATGGTGGAAATTTACTTTTTTTTGGCACTCGCTTAGTTATAAATTTTTCTATACCTTCCTGAATAACGTCATAAAATACCTCCACCATCTCATTAACTGCCTGCTGTGCTTCAAGTAACTCATCCCAGTCAGTTTCACTCAAATATTTCCGAATTGGTATGTAACTCGTTTTTCGGAAATTAGGTCTACCGCAGGTAGTGTTATATGGGAGTTTAGCTTCCTTATTTAGAGAAATCACGATATCGAGGGGTGGATGATGCTGGTCAATATTAGCAATCGGATCCTCACTTTGACTCACTCTACACAATGAATGGTTACATAGTATAAGATCTAAAATGCGGCTTGAAGCATTACATACATTGTTAAATTGATTAAGCCTATTAACATACGTGAAATCTATCAAAGTTTGACTTAAATTGGACAACTTAAGGCATTTATCAGAATTATTGACTATACTTCAATCGATATCACCGATATTGAAATCACCTGCGATGCAAACATATGATAAGTTTAACTGTTCAAACACTGCATTACATTTGTCCAAAAAGTGTTCCAAGTACGAGATACGTACAGGTGGTGGCAGGTATACAGAACAGAGAGCTGCCCGACGTACAGATCGAGCCGCAGGTAGATCTAAAATTACCCAAAGGTCTTCACAATTACATTCAAATTGTTCTGCTCGTTTGGAAATTATAGATTTTTTTACGGCTATCAAAACACCCCCACCTTCTTTACTACTCTGTAGACAAGAACTTTCTCTGTCCCTTCTGTATACAATGTATCTGTCGTCGAACAGCTCGCTGCTCAGTACGGTATTATTAAGCCAAGTCTCTGTAAAAATGATAATGTCATAGTTATTACAGCATACATTACGAAAGATGATAATATGCGTTTTTGTTCTCACGCCTCTACAATTCTGGTGATAAATTTGTAAATTATCGAATTTTGTATTATATTCAAGTTACAATTACATGTATTTTTAATTTAAATATAAAGTATGTTTTTTTTCACGTCAACTTATTTAGGGACTCTAGATTCTTAATGAGGATATATGTTCTGACCCATCACTTTTCCTGACGAAGATTCTACCATTTCTAACCCAGACGAATTGATATCCTTTTTCTTTTGCTTGAAGTCTAGTAGCAGCATGCAGCGCTTTGTTAGAAGGAGACAAATGTTCTTGCACATATATTGGCTTCTTTTCACCAGCCAGTCCAAGGTCCGCTGTATTTAGTTTTTCGATGTTATTCTTGCCTTTATTGTAGTTAATGACAGAAGCCAAGAGCAGGTCACGAGTTCTTAGGGAGGCCAATTGGACTACGATAGAGCGCGGGCGGGCACTAGAATTTTGTAGTTTGGCTACACGGGTGCAATGATGGATATCGCTGTCGCTCAACTTGCATCCAACGACTGATCCTAGTTGCTTAACGACTGTATAGAGATTCTCCTGTTTATTTTCGGGCAAACAATGAACTTCAAGGTAAGTCGAACGTGCCTGTTGCTCCAAATAGTTGATTCGCTGGCCCATATCCGCCACTGACCTCTTAAGGTTAGTATTTTCTGTCTCTAAGTCTTTTTTACCGAGACTTTCAAAGCCCTATGTTCAGACTGATATTTTTCAAACTCCTGTATGTGAAAATTCAATGACGCCGTCATCTCCGTAAGTTCTTTCTTAATCGGTTCAAGCTCTTTATTTACGACATTGAGTATTGTATTGTTTATTTGACGAAGCATAGAAGCGAATTCAGCCTGTATTACTTCCTGGAGGATATCGCGTACATCATCACGAGTCACAAAGGTTGCTTCAGGGGGCGAGTTCAAAGCAGGTCTCTTGTTCCCCCTAGAGGTGGAGACATTACGGGTTGCAGTATATTCCTTTTTGGAGGTATTCGAGATGTGACTCCCGCAATTAGAACACCTCCATTTACAGTAGACATCCGTGTCCTCGAAAACTTCCGGAAGAGACAGGCACTCAAAATGATACAATTTATTGCATTTGGAACAATTAATCGATTTTTTTCCATCCTTGCTGTCTTCATTAGCACAGCATCCCCATAACAATGTTGACGAAGCCATTCCAATTAATAGTCAGTCTCACAACAATTCCAATGCCGAAATAATTATTAAAAAGAAAAAATGTATACTGTTCCAAGCACACTATTAAAGACCCCTTCAATCTTTGTTGGTAAAAGTGCACTCTAATAAAGGCCCTGCGCAATACAACGAGCGAACTAACAGCGAGCTCGCGAGAAGAACGTCGTATGCGCCGTGCTATCTGCGGCACTTACGCGTTTTATTATAACTGGTGAATTACTCCTGACGGTAGATGAATAACTATTTTGATACGTTTTTTGTCTAGAATTGATACACAAAGCACTAAGTCACTTATTAATTGTAGTCGGATTGTTGTTATTGATATTATTCACACGATCAGCACTTTTAACGACACTTTAGAGCACTTTTGACGCGTACCAACAATATTTTCTTAGGAGCAGTTCGAATGGGTAGTTACTCGTACAACGTATAATTTATTATAGCCGACTTACAAAAAAAAACACTACAAAGCTACAACCGACAATACCGACTTCCGAAATTAAAGTTATTTTTCACTTTGTAGTGGTTTATTTTGGAAGTCGGTTGTTTTTTTTTTGTAAAAACAGTTTTTATTTACTTATCACTTTTCAGTTGTCCCTACCTACCCCACACAAATTCATATGACACTACTTGCTATGTGAATATCAGCGACAGGAAGCTATTAAACACATCTGCCTACCACTTTTAAGGGTACAGGCGTGATGTTATGTTGTGTGATTGCGTAAATAATGCATACAAATGTGGTCGTCCAAATCAAAAGGGACCTTATGGCGGTAACTAGTTTCCGAGATATTAATAAATTTGTAAAATACCTCAAAAAAATCGTTTTTTTATTAACTGTATTTTTAAAAAGATGATTGTATTTACTACATGTAGATGTGTTCAACTTTTCGAAAAGTCAATTTTAAAAAGTTTCGTATTCATCTAAAGTTTAGTAAAAAAGGAACCTTATCGCGGCAAGACCTAACAAATCGTTTTTCTTGTAATTCAAACCATATATTATATCAACATTTTAATATTGCAAGGTAGGTATAAACTAAACTATTCATTCAGGATGGGAAATCATCAAATGACTCCTCCCGCTCTGGGTGGAGCGGAATAGGGAGTGTCAGACTTACTGACTAAAACCCACCCGTGTTCCTTCCTTCGCCCTTTGTTCCAGGCCAGCGGTAACCCTTTCGGACAATCCCGCTGACCCGGCAGGCTTCGGCCAATACGGGCCCCTTCGTTTAGTGCTGACATCTCTTTGAGGCGCGCGTGGAACACGTACGCGCCGTCCGGCACGGGCCTGGTCCTGATCGGACGGTGAGCTACCCATTGCTCTCCGCCCGCGCCTAAGGTGGCCGGGAGTAGTCGCGCGGCTCCCGACGCCCGGAGCGTCTCCCGCGGCGGCTGGGACGGGAGGCTCTCTCTCTCAGCCGTCCCGCCGCCTCCTTCGCTAGCATGACTGCTTCGCAGAAGGAGGCGACTGCTCCCCACTCCCTCTAGCCCCGGACCATGGCTTGAACCAGGCCCGGACGCGAGAGGTCGCCGCCATGAGATCGCGCCGGAGGTCTGTCCGCTCCGCCGCAATTTGCTGCGGAAGCGGAGTTTCCCCCCGGCGTAGTGCCTCCGCGCGCCACTCATACAGGCGCGCGAGGACTATCGCCTCCAGATCCCATGGCGGCAGTCCGGCAAGGAGGCTTGCCGCCTCGCCCGAGATCGTGCGGTACCCCCGGATCAGCCTAACGGCTACCACCTTCTGGGGCGCGTTCAAATAATGGGCGGCTCGCCGCCGCAGTGAACGCGCCCACACCGGGGCCCCGTTATAGGGCCATGGACCGCACGACCCCCGCGTAAAGCCTCCGGCAGGAGGCGTTTAGCCCCCTCAGGTTGGGCAGGAGCCGCTTGAAGGCGGCCCCGGCCCGTTCCAGTTTGGGAGCCAAACGTCGGAAATGCTCGACTAAGTTCCACCGGCTGTCGAGGATGAGACCCAGGTATTTCATCGTCGTCTCGACGCCGATGTGAACCCCTCCTACCGTTAGTTGGGATCCCGATGGTGGCGTATTCCGGAACCCATGAAACGACATGGCCTCGGACTTGTGCAATGCCACCTCGAGACCCAACTGCCGGATCCTCTCCACGACTATCGCAACCCCGCGTGTCATCGCGTCGGCCGCCGCCTGATGCGACCTCCCCTGCGCCAGGACTAGCGTGTCGTCAGCGTAGCGTATAGCTGCCATTAGATAGTGTCGCACGCCGCCGCATGCGGCATTCTTTGTATATGCGTCTTAGGTCTAAGGTCCCACTATTGTAGTCCATATTTTGTTTAGGTACTTTTAATAGAGGTAAACAATCTTGTTAGGTATGTTTTTTATCATAAAATATATTTTTAAAATAGGCTAAGGCTAATAGCAAAAGTAATTCATTATAACATCTGTTATTTCATTTTGTTTTATCTTGTAATGGCTATAAATTATTTCATAAATATATTTTTCGACAAAAACGTATCAAGATTGTTTATCTTTATTAAAATACTTAAATTAATTAACTATACTAAGAGATAAGTGTCAGCAGACTGCAACGGACCGCCTTAAGGGCCCTTTTTTACGTATATACTTGTTACGAATTTTCATACCTTGTGATAATAAAAAAAAAATTGTTAAATAAGTAACATTTTCATACCTTGTGATAATAAAAAAAGAAAATTTAAGTTATCTTGAATGTTGCACTAAAATATTGATTATGCATGCTAAAAATAAAAAATATTGTTTAGTGCCCACCATTAGGGCCCTTTTTTAATTTGTTTGAAGAAATTGTTCAGTTCTCTATGTAACTTTACAAGATCATAACTAACAGTTATCATTGATCTCTTAGCTTTATTAGCGTCTAAACCAATTATGTATAACCTATTTAGTGATTAAGTGTTGATTGTGTTACTGTCAGATCTCAGTTTATAAAAAATAAGAATTCTTGCTAGTAAATAAAAACAATTTTTTTTTAATTATGTGTTGTTTTTATTTACATCTAAGGCCTTTCGCAAATCTATGTAATTAGTAGCAATATAGAAACGATAAAAGTTTAGTGAGAAACAGGCGGTTTACTTATTTTTAATACTATTATCGATACTTTGCATCTCATTGATAATGCATTATGTTGGCGGGTCTAGTTCCCACAACAAACAAGTTTATGCAAGGATTGTAAGAATTTCCATTAGTAATAATCATAGTCAATCAAAGTATACCATCAGTTACATAACTTCACACTAAAACATAACTTTTTTGTACGGCATACTTAAATTGCGATTTTCTCGAAACTTATAATTTCGATCAGTGAACTTCAAAAATTCGTAAAAAAATAACGGCAGTGGTTAGAAGGTTGGTTCTTGGGTCTATAGTTCGGTACATTTATGTAGTTTTCAGCTCTGTAGATAAATCATTTCCGCCATAAGGTCCCTTTTGATTTGGACGACCACAAATGCGATAGCAGCGATCGCGGTTGATTTGCTGGCATTTATTGAAGAGTTCCGTTGTCTGAGATCTTTACGAAATTTAAATGTGACCCTTTCGAAACAAACCTCTTTCGAACAAAAAAAGAATTTTGCAAATCCGTCTATTTATGATGGAGGTCGTCTATATAGGACCCGAACATAAATAAAAAAAATAATAATAAACAAATCCGAATTGAGAACCTCCTCCTTTTTAGAAATCGGTTAATAATTTTGTTGTCATAACTACTTGTTTCCGCGTCATCTATTGGAATACTCGGGCGTAATCGTAAATCGTATGCTGTATGTCATAATTGTGATGGGCGTCGTCGTTAGATGGCGTACGCGTCGATTGTGTATATGTGTGCATGCGTTTCTCAAGGAAACTTAGCTCTACTAGTCCTCTTAACAAACTACAATCCAAAAATAAATTAATTAAAAATAAGCCGAGGCAGCTAAGTGATGACCAGCCCCAACTGACGACGCCCGTTCACGAACATGACGCATAAATCAGCATCATTCAGCTCAACCATTTTGAAGGGAGCTAAATGATCCAATACACACGCCACCGTCAGCGAGACATTTGAGTGAGCATGACATACTATCAGCTGCCAGGGCACATTCGAGTCAATGAAAAATTATTACCCGGTAAATGGTAGCTATAGGGTACTTACATAGAACTCACATCTGTGCTATGCAATTATACAATACAAAGGAAATTGATTTTATACAATTCAAAGATAGTCTTACAATCTTCAGCAGCTCCAACAGTATTTTCATGTGTTAATCAATTAGTTGTGGTTGTGGAGCAGGACCAGCATTGAGCCAGGCATTTTTATCAGCGATGTAATCCCCTAACTTATAATATGCCTGACTGCATAGTGTGCGTTTTATACAAGACTTGAATTTTGTCTCATTCAGTTGATGAATGTGGGGAGGTATTTTATTATAACATTTTGAACAGTACCCCATAAAAGATGAATCTACTTTAGCCAGTCTGAAACCTGGTTGAACTAATAGGTCCCTATTTCTAGTACTATAATTATGTCTTTCACCTCTTTTACTAAAAAGATGTAAATTTTTCCTTACATACATGATGTTTTCATGATTTATTGACAAGGCACCGTCATGATGTTAATTTCCTTAAACAGTTCCCTTAGAGAATCGCGCCTGCAGAGATTATTTATATGGCTCTGATAGCTCTTTTCTGCAGAATAAAAACAGAATCGATGTCTGCAGCCCGTCCCCAAAGTAAAATACCGTAAGACATGATACTATGAAAGTTACTAAAATAGACCAGTCTCGCGGTATCTACATAACATCAGTAAATTGACGGATTTTTCTGACAGCATAAGCTGCCAAACCTAGCCGTCCTGCAAGAGATGTTAAATGAGGACCCCATTGTAGCCTTGAGTCGAGCGTGATCCCTAGAAAAACAGTTTCATCGACGAATTCTAGTTTCTCTTGATTCAATATTATCTCACAATCACTACTCTTGACATTTGGTAAAGAAAATCTTATGCACTTAGTTTTTTTTCCATTTAATACTAAATTATTAGCAGTGAACCAATTTTGGACCTGCAGTAGGGCGTTATTTACGTCGTCAAAATTCGTAGCATGTCTATTTACCTTAAAAATTAAGGAATTGTCATCAGCAAATAACACCATTTGTGGTTGATTTTTTAATAAATGGAGTAGATCATTAATATACACTAAAAAGAGGAAAGGACCCAATATCGAGCCTTGTGGCACACCAATTTTTACTGGTAAACCAAGTGAATTGAATAGTAGTAAGTACCTAGAGTCAAGTTCTTGTAACTTAACAGACAGATGTGATGTGTTCCTAGGGAGTTTGATGTGCTACTTCTTCCCAGCTAAAACTACTATACTTACACTAAACTGCAATGTATGCTGCGTTTACATTGCAGTTCTGCAGTGAACAAAACTGCATCACAAAATTAGCGGTAAAGCAAGCAAGGTGTGGTCTATTGCAAAAGTATATAAGTACTTATGTACTGAAAATGTAAACAAAAGGTTCAGAAATCGTAACCTGTGGACGCCATTTTTTAATGCCACTTACAAGTTGAGTGCTTTGATTTGTTTATATTGAATACTTACTGTATCATGATTTAATGGCCATAAGAGTAGTCGTGTGTAATCGCCCTTATAATATTTAAGCCCAGTAAGAAGCCACATTTATCACGGCATAAGTAGCGTTCCATAGACCCGATTTTCTGTAGGGCCATGTTAGTGGACTACTCAAAATTTATTATAACAGAAACCTTTATTTAGGAACTAATGGCTCCCACACTGAACTGTTTCAAGAATCGACTGGACAAATTAAATATCTCCAAGGTATTTGATACACACGTATCAGCTAATTATCTACTTGTGTGTCTAACCAAATAATAACTAAATTACTGTAGTAGTGGCTCAATCGTTATTATTATTATGACTAGGTTCTAATATTGTTATGCAGCAGACCATTTCGGGATCAAGATTCATTGTTAATTTTCGTAAGTACCTACCTAGCCTAAGTAAAAATTATAAATCTTTAAATCAGAGGGACAATTCCCATATTAAAAGGAAAGTTCGCATTCTAATCTCGGTCCCTAATTTGACTACATTTTTGACATTGAGTGTTGCTGAGATGAGATTGTGACAAGATTTGAAACATTTTTAAATACAGGAATTGGCCTTCTAGTCGCAGGCCACAGGCCGCTTGAATATTAACCACAGGCCGCTTGAAAATTAACCACAGGCCGCGTGCGGCCCGTGGGCCCTATGTTTGATTAACTAGAGTCGTTACCTTAGTCAAATCCGTTGCAGTACACTCAATGAAGACATTTTTGGTGTCGAGCGTGATCTTGGAGTGGTCTCCGTTGATGATGGGTGGCATGGACAGCACTACGCCGTTCTTGTCCTTGATGACGGGGTACACAGGACTGTCCCTGATGATGCTTAGGTACTGCTTCAGTTGGGCGTGCGTCTGGAAACATGAGAACATTGAACTGGTTATTTTTTAGAATTTGTGATGTTTTCGTTAGAGCTGAGAGACTTGTGTTAAGTTAAGAACAGACTAAACACTTCTGGCCACATACTGAGAATCTGGCTATTTGCATAACCACAACATCAGTTAGAGTCATTATGCAAATTGAATTAGACTTTTAAATTCCATCAATATCCCAAAGATAATCTGCTGGTAAAATGTAGGCCAGAGGAAAACGCCTCTTTTAGGGTCGACATTGCTGCATTTACCTTGCCTTGCCAGTTGTAGATTCGCCTTGTTTCATAGCAACCAAAAAGCTATTACTATTCAATCAAAAAATGGCGGTGATTCTTACCGAGTACAATTCCATGAGTTCTGGTGCAGTCATTTCTTTCTGTTGGTTGAGTGCCTTGAACTTGATCTCGCTGGGTGGTAACGCATCATACACAAATGGTCCTTTTATTGTGTCTAAGTCATGGGTGCCAATAGCCACTAGTGTGCGTTTTCTGCATATGTTTTGATGAAGTTTGTCCTGGGAAGACACATCATTAAGTATTTAATGTGGCTCTGCATTGCATCAGTTTATGAACATTTAAAAAATGGACTGTGAACCTAATACATATTTCTATTGCAGAAACAACACTCATTGAATGTGAAAATTACATAAGACAGTCTCCCAAAAAGCTCGCCTTTCACCACTTTCTAGTGGTTTAGCTGGGAAGAAATGGTGCTAGAAACCTCTTCTTGATACATAAGAATGTACAGTAGTCAGACCACACTTTTATCCACAAATAAATAAATAAAAGTAATGTATGCATTACCCACTTGCAGATCTATGAAGCTGTTATATGACTCCTTGGTGAAAGTTATTCCTTTGAGCACAGCCGCCACTGCATATGGTCTAATTTGTCCCGTCGCTGGAGTCAGGTGCAGAGCGTGGCAGTCTTCAGTCTTTTTGAGAGTGTACTGTGGTGGAGCTTTCCTGAAGACATTCAAGTTCTTTTATTAACATTTAGCAAACTCAGTGTGTGCCATATAATGTCTCACACAATAATAAGAGCTTTTCATATGACAGGAAAAGAAGTAGATATGAGATTTTGCAAACATACAGGAATATGAATGGGCATAAATATTGAAAACAGTAATAATACTCAAACCAGTTGAAAAGGCAGCCAGCTTATGCAAATATTAAGCTTGTCTATTAACAAAACACATTAGACCACATTATCTGTTTGTGTGTTTGTCAACTACATGTAAGTCTTAATACTAACTTTCCTTGGAAAACTAAGACGCCGTCAACTAATCCTTCCAAGCAGAGCAAATCATATCTGTTGGCGGGGATGTCTATCCTGTACAGAATCTCCTCAGATACTCCGGCTCCAACGTGGTCACCTTGCTCCTTCATCAGCATCTGCTTCTCTGTTGTCTGAAATTATATTTTAATAATCGTGTCTTTATTATCAGACTTATTCTGCTTTTGCAAGCAATAGTATTAAGAACTACTTTACGTTGCTTAAAATGAGTGAGAAACTTTATATAATTATGATAAGCAGTATCTAAAGAGTTTGCATCATCTACACATAAACATTTTTATTATTTTTTATTTTTAACCGTGTAAGTACTAGTCTAAAGAAGATGCCTAAGCTATAAACAAAAGTGGAAAAACGTGAATGAAGCTTCTCTCCTACACCCAGAACTGCTATAGGTTATACCTTAAATGTACAAAACAAGAACTTACCACTTCATCGAGCTCCAAGCCGAACTCAAAACAAAGATCTTGGAATTCATCGTCAGCTGAAACATAAGTTTTACAGTTTTTAATTCAAAGTTCTTAAATAATATCGAAGTATTTAAGTTGAGCATAAAATAGTGAAATACTAACTATAAGTCCTGCCAAGTGCGGCAAAAAGAACGTCACGTTTTACTGATATTGTCGGCATTATAAATTAACTAAAATGTATATAATCGAAACTACACTAAAATGTATTTATTTGAAATCTTTATTATACACGTTTCTTTTTTATTTGATACAAAACGAATATCAGCTGCTAGCTGTAAGTCTGCTTTTCAATAAAATAATATTTTGCATGACACCCCTGTTTTGTCTCTTTTAGTCTTAAAGGTCAGAAACGCATCAACAATGGAAAATGATAATTTAGTATGCTAAAAATGCAATATTCCTTTGGACCAGTTTGAGCTTGTACTTTCTTCAAACTTTGACAGCTTAACAATTCGTCACTCGTCACAAAATCATCACTCAACATCACTGACTGCTGCTCGACATCGGCTTTAAGGTGGTAGTTTATTCCGATGTAAAAATGGCAACACAGTATTTGTTTTTGATTTGATTGATGCTATTTGAATGACGTCATGGATGAACGTACCAAATATCGTGACCTAGCATAATTACATTTCAAAGAATTTTGATTTTAAAGGATTTTAATATAGAAAATCATATCATGAAGATAATGAAGGCACTGAATTGCATTTTAAGTATAAACTTTTGACTGGCTATATTTGTAAATTTATAGCAAATTATGTATTTTAAAATTTAATCTGTACCTAGGTATATAACGAATAATACTACTTACTAAGTAAAAAAAACAACACCAGTGATACTAAAAAAAGTAAAAATCCTTATTCACAAACTGTAATTGAAAAATTTTACCCTAAAAAGTTAGTGCCAAAAAGTCTGGTATTTTTTAAGTTAGTCATGAAAAATAATTACTTATTAAAGTTAATTTATTAGCTATGCGTCGAAGATGAAAAGATTTACATGGGTTTTCACTTCTGTCGCCATGTCGGCACTCCCGGAGTGCCACTGTTTTTTCCCATGAGGATAGGCAGAAACTGTGGTACGCAACCTGAGACGTTTTCTTTTGTTAACTTTTACTGCTCGGTAAAGACCTCTCCCTAATCCTTTCAGAAACTCTTTTCCCGATTTATTATACTTACTATAAATTAACTAAAAACTCGATATCTTATTTGACGAAAAAAAAATTATTTGTGCTTTAGATTAAAAGTTGCATAAAGTTGGTAATCGACTTTTTGTCTGAGCATCTTTTATTCACGGAAGGCCCAAGGAATGCTTTAATGAATGCCACAGATGCCGCAATCAACGTGGCCATTTACTGGGCTCAAACAATATAAAATATTGAAGAAGAGTATCATCGACATGAAAAGAAGTAGAACAGTCCAAATTCACCCATTGTTGGGCATCTTTGGCCTGACAATCGCCACGCTTCTGATCAAAAATTAAAATGTACAATCGGAGGAACCTTAGATTCAATTACATTATCTTTTTTTAAATTAAAGTTAAATGTTTAAAATGGAGAGCGTTTAAAAATGAGGTAATACATTTTAAAGTAGTTCTACCAGGATCTGTATATTTTACGACATGGGTAACATTACAAGTCACGTGATACCAGTCTGGTTTTGCAAACGGTGAGTGGAGTGCCTTGTCATCAGTCCTTTGAGTTTTTGGATGATTTTCTTTGGAATTTTTATTCAAAGTGAGTAATTTTATGAACAAAATCACTTGTACAGCATGTATTTGATTTATTGTGGTGTTTTTTTTGTGATTGTGACCCGTGCTTTCGTATGACGAAATTGTACCTTGTTCCGTGACTAGTGATATGACGCCATTTTCTTCGTGAATGCCAATTACTGAATTCTTCAATATTTTCTTTGTTTCTACCTCGTGAAGAGACTGTAGCTGTAAACGATTTTGGTCTAGAACTTTAGCTCCATGTTTTGCCCAAGACTTTTAAGCGCACGGGATTATCTGAAACCAAGTGTGCACTTGTTCATTAGGTACGCATTTTTTTGCATGACACCACCTCGGGAGGCATTTTAGTGTAGTTTCTTCTGTGCTGAAAGCTTAAATTGCAATACAATTTATATCTTATTGAGTACCAAATCATGATTCTCCAATTTTATAATAATTTGCATTAGTAACTGCGTACCTACCTACATATTTTATTAAGTATTTTAGTGTAGCTGCCCACGAGTTATACTTCCTGTACCTAGGTGGCACATACCTGATTTTTCCTTGTAAAATTTAATTTTCTCTAACTTGTAAAAACAGATAAACCACAAGTATTTCACAAGTATTTGAAAGTTGAATATTAAAATAAAACAATGTGCAAGATGGTGATTGATGACAAAACAGTCTAATTATTGTATTGGGTTAAGTTGCTTTTGTGCATGCTGCCTGTTGCAGTGTAATGACTGCCATGTCATTGTCATCATGAACAAACAATTTATAGTTATTTTAAAATTGTTTAGAATGCTTTAAAAAACAGAATTAGTTTTCAGAATTCTTCTTTTTAGTATTTCTAGAATAATTTTTCATGACTATTTCTTTTGGTAATCATAATCAATATAATTATTGGTCATGCTTTCATGAGTTTACTACATAAATCCAATTTTCACCATTTATCCCTGTTTCAGCTGTTACTGTTGAACCATGAAGGTTGTAATACACTATGTTTTAGGAGTAGAGTCTTCTTACGTTGTTGCCTAGCAACTGTTATGTTGGTTTCTGTCATCTTATATATATTTCCAGATGAGTTTAATTTTATACACATAAAATGTAAACTACTTATTAAACCACTGTGTTTCAATGATATTCTATTTTCATTGAAAGGAAGCTCAGCCAACAGGTTATGGGCCCAGACGTGATCTGGTGTAATATCTGAGCAAAATAAAAGTAGGTATCTCAATTATTTCGAATATGGAACAAGCTGTTGTAAAGAGTATTGAGAGATTGGCAGGCCAAGCCAATTATGGTACGTGGGCTTTTGCCATGGAAATGTTCCTGACCGACCTCGATCTATGGGAGTGTATGACCGATGATTTTGTGGCAGACTCTGCGGAGGCTAAAAGAAAGGATGCCAAAGCTCGGAGTAAGATCTGCCTCATGTGCAAGGAAAATATTTATCCTATGATCATGCATCTCAAGACAGCGAGAGATACTTGGCAAGCGTTGCAAAAATCTTATGCTGATGGTGGGTTACTGCGACGGCTATATCTGTTGCGGAAATTATTTAACGCCAAATTGACAATGTTTTCGTCAATGGAGGAATATCTCAATGATATCCTGTCAACCAGCCAGTCATTACTTAGCATAAAGGCAGGTCTGGATGATGAATTTGTTGGGATCATTATGTTGGCCGGTTTAACCGATGCATACAATCCTCTGGTGATGACATTGGAGCATTCAAGCATGAAGATTACAACAGAGTCTGTGCAGGCAGCGTTGCTCAAAGAAAGCTTGAGGAAAAGCAGCTCAATGAACACAGTTGAAGATGACACGGCAACGGCACTGATGTCACGCTCCAAAAAGGGTGTTATATGCCATTTGTGTAAGAAGAAAGGGCATTATAAATGGCAGTGTCAACGTCGTAAAACGAGAGACAAGTCTGAAGACAACAAAGACACATATTTCAATAAGAAAGACAGTAAGGAGACCTCGGGTCTAATGGCCGCTCTATCTATGACGGTTGGTGAGGGCCATTGGGTCGTAGATTCCGGAGCTACATCACACATGACGTCTGACGTGCACATTCTAGAAGATAGACAGTCCATTAGTTCTAAGCTAGTGACGACCGCGAACAATAATAAAATTGTATCAAGTGAACAAGGGGATGTGTATGTAATGGGGCGCTCTGTGAGGTTCGAAGATGTACTTATGCTTCCAGGTTTGACGACAAACTTGCTGTCGGTTAGTAAAATGTGTGCTAAGGGTTGCACTGTTGTTTTCGATGAGACTTGTTGTAAGGTTTACCAAAAGGATTACAGGGTAAAAGTAATTGGAAAGCCAGTATTGACAGCACCACTGAAACAGGGGTTATATGTTTTAGGTAAAGAAGCAGCAATGGTTCTGACGTGTCCTCCAGAAGAATCTTCTCGTGCTAGTTTTGATTTGTGGCACAGAAGACTAGGTCACCTGAGTGGAGCTCTGATGGTGAAGTTAAAAAGTTTGGCAGATGGTCTGACTTTTAAAGAGGTGAGCACGGAACCTTGTGAAGGTTGCTGTAAAGGGAAGGAGTGCGTCAAAATGTTTCCGAAAGGTAAAAGTAAGAGAGCAAAAGACTTTCTTGAACTCGTGCATTCGGATTTAGCGGGCCCTATGGAAGTGGAATCGTGGGGTGGTAACAGGTACTACCTGATTTTTGTGGATGACTTCAGCCGAAAAACATTTGGCTATTTGTTGAAATCCAAGACCGAAGTTTTCGCTAAATTCATGGAATTCAAGGCACTAGTTGAAAATCAGACGGGAAAGAAAATAAAGAAATTTCGTAGCGATAATGGCACTGAATATACCAATGGAGAATTTCAAGGTTTCCTGAAGAAACATGGGATCCAACACCAGAGATCAGTACCATACACTCCTCAACAGAATGGAGTAGCGGAACGCACAATCCGCACAATAACTGAGAAGGCTAGATGTATGGTGCATGAGGCTGGTTTGGACAAGAGATTCTGGGGCGAAGCTGTTGGTTGTGCCGTGTACCTGAAGAACCGATCTCCAACAATGGCCCTCAAGGATAAAGTTCCAGAGGAGGTTTTTACAGGAGAGAGAGTCGATCTATCGAATCTGAAAATATTCGGATGTAGAGCTCAGGTTCTGGTAAAGGATCATAGTCGCAAGAAGTTTGATCCAAAAACGATTGAAATGATAATGACTGGGTATTCGACCAATTCGAAGGCGTACAGATTTATAAATTTGAAGGATGATCCAAGGAGGATTGTCATCGCTCGAGATGCTACTTTTATGGAAAATGTTCCCATGATTATTAAAGAAAAACAGGAAGCTGCTGTTCCTGTTTCTAAGAAGGATGCTGTGGGCATAGATTTACAGTATGACATTCCAGGAATTAGTCGTTCCACTACTCAATCAGAGGTGCCAAGGATTGCTGGTCCTGTTGCAGTGGGGGTTCCGGTGGCTAGTTCGAATGAAGAAGAATCTGGAAGCGCATCTAGTACAACGAGGGCTAGTTCACTGGAACCCCCACTGCAACAGGACCAGCAATCCTTGGCACCTCTGATTGAGTAGTGGAACGACTAATTCCTGGAATGTCATACTGTAAATCTATGCCCACAGCATAGATTTACAGTATGACATTCCAGGAATTAGTCGTTCCACTACTCAATCAGAGGTGCCAAGGATTGCTGGTCCTGTTGCAGTGGGGGTTCCGGTGGCTAGTTCGAATGAAGAAGAATCTGGAAGCGCATCTAGTACAACGAGGGCTAGTTCACTGACGAGATCGGATTCTGGAGAGCATTTTTATGACTCTATTGACGTAGAGGATCCTACGGCAGATTTGCAAAGTGCAAGACGTTACCCTGCTCGAAATAGGGTTCCGAAACGAGAAAAAGACATGGTATATAATTTCCGTGTGTCAGAAGATCCTGATCCTATTTCTGTTAAGGATGCTATGGAGCGTTCTGACAAGAAGTTTTGGGTGGAAGCGATGGAGGACGAGTTCAATTCCTTGAAGGTAAATGGAACCTGGGAATTAGTTGATCGACCGTTAGACGCTAATGTTATTAAAACAAAATGGGTCTTCAAGTTAAAGATTGGAGCGGATGGCAGCACCCAGCGCTATAAGGCCAGGCTGGTTGCTAAGGGTTATTCGCAAAAACCTGGTGAAGACTATTTTGAAACATTTGCACCGGTAGTCAAGATGTCGTCGATTCGTCTTCTACTAGCACTGGCAGTTGAGAAGAACCTGAGCGTTCATCATATTGACGTTACCACCGCTTTTCTTAATGGAGATCTGCGTGAAGAAATTTATATGGAACAGCCGCAATCTTTTGTTCAAGAGGGGAGTGAAGGCAAGGTTTGCAAATTGAAGAAAGCCATATATGGCCTAAAACAAGCTGCCAGGTGTTGGAACCAAAAGATTCATGACCATATAATAAGGATGGGTTTTTCTAGGTCTAAATATGACCAGTGTGTCTACACAAAAATTCATAATGAAATTTTCACTGTAATAGCTCTGTACGTGGATGATTTTTATATATTTACAAATAGAGCTGTAGAAGCCAGGACGGTGAAACTTCAGATTAGCAGATCCTTCAAAATAAAGGATTTGGGTGAGGCAAGAGAATGTCTTGGAGTCCGGATTGAGCGGAAGAGTGGTAGTGAAATCCACTTGTCTCAAAAGAAATACATTTCAAAAATCTTAGAGAAATATGGAATGTCGGACTGCAAACAAGTTAGTACGCCAGTTGAATTGAACCTTCGCCTGAAATATGGTGAAAAGAACGACAATACTCGTTATCAGGAAATTATCGGTTCACTAATGTACCTGGCATGTTGTACAAGACCTGATATATCGTATGCAGTTACGATGCTGAGTCAATTTAATAACTGCAACGATTCTACTCACATGGCGGCACTGAAACGTGTGCTTAGGTATTTAAAGGGGACAGCGGAACTATCGCTGTGTTACAAAAAATGTAATAAGCCTTTGGTTGCCTATGCAGATGCAGATTGGGGAAATGGGCCTGATGGGAAATCTTTCTCTGGTTATACCCTTATTTTCGGTGGTGCTGCGGTGTCTTGGCAGTCCTTAAAACAGCGTTGTGTTTCGTTAAGTACTGCTGAAGCTGAGTACATCGCAATTTGTGAGGCCGCTAAGGAAGTGATATCAGTTAATGGATTATATTCTGAACTGACTGGCTATAACACTACTGTTACTATTTTTAGTGATAGTCAAAGTGCCAGTAAGCTAGTTTATACTCCTGCTATTGGAAAACGTTCCAAACACATAAATATAAGATATCATTTCGTTAGAGAGCTAGCAGAGCAAAGGGTTATTTGTGTTGAATATTGTGAGACTAGCCTTATGCCTGCTGATATGATGACGAAGGGAGTTGGTAAGCAGAAACATGTGTTCTGCACACAACATAGTGGATTAAGTGGGGGTGTTGAACCATGAAGGTTGTAATACACTATGTTTTAGGAGTAGAGTCTTCTTACGTTGTTGCCTAGCAACTGTTATGTTGGTTTCTGTCATCTTATATATATTTCCAGATGAGTTTAATTTTATACACATAAAATGTAAACTACTTATTAAACCACTGTGTTTCAATGATATTCTATTTTCATTGAAAGGAAGCTCAGCCAACAGTTACTAAAATAATTTATGTTAATAGTAGAGCTGCCTAAACACTTTGCATGTTACTTAAGTGATATATTGGTTCTTTTTCCACTTATGGTTTTTCATGGCATGTGCTGCTAATCACTGATATATTGCACAAATTATCTGAACTCTGTACAGTACGTTTTAAACATGAAGAGAGTGTGTGCCACTGATACAAAATATTTGGGGCCAAGCAAAAACATCAAGTTGTTTATGATCCTAACTTGTTCAGGGTTTGTGTAATGACACATTAGATCCATCATTAGGCTTGCCACCAGAGATGAGCGAGAATGTGCAGCGAGGGATGTGTGTGAAACCAACCAATAACATCGCTTCATTTTTACAGCTTGAACTGAGTTAGCATTGGTAATGGTTAGTTTTACACACATCCTCGCTCATCTCTGGTGGAAAGGCAGACTTATTCCATTGCAAGAATGTGATGGAGATATACAGTAAGGATAGCACTGTCCCTTATTAGCGGCAGAAATATAATGGCTTTAACATGTACGGACCCTGTTCTAGTCAAGGTTAAAATAAAATTGGTAAATAAAAAAAAATGATTATTTTACTATTTGCAGTAAATGTTTGTAGCTTTCTTGTTATTTGGTGTGATAACTTACTAAACAGTTTTGTTTTGTTCTTACCTAGGTAGTTTGTATCCTGTATAGCTTTTTTTTAGCCTGTGTTTATTTCTATTTAGGTTTTTGTTTTTGTGAAAATGGTGACTTTTCAAGCAGATAACAACAACCTCAAAAGCCACATTTGGAACAAACATGATAAAACTTATTGTTCTTTTATAAGTTTATATTTTTGTGTTTTTTACTCCCAATAAACATAGCGATACAAGTGATGGAGCCAGAGCATTTTAGTTAAGTGAATGTAAATTGTATTACATCACTAGCATTTTACCCGCAACTTCATCTGCATGGATTTAGTACTTTCGGCTTCTAACTTCAACACCCCCAAAACCCTCTTTTAGGGTTGTTTAATAATATTTACTTAGATAAGTATTTGTGTGTTAAGTCTCTAAACCAAAGAAATTACATTTTGGATTCAAACTGTATTACCCTGTTTCACTCCAACAGAGGTTGAGTTCTCAAAAATTGTTTAAAACATTTCCATTATTTGAGCCTAAGATTCTTTATACAAATTTTGGAAGCAAGCAGTAAAATCCTCCCCTAAAAACTTGATTACCCATTTTCCCCCAGTTAGGGGTTGATTTTCAACAAATCCAAAAACAAATTATTCAATTTTTTTATAAAAATCATAAATTCCGACTTTCTTTCATACAAACTTTAACTAATAATGCCAAACCTTGTTAAGTACATATTTGCACTAAAGTTAAGTCAACCTAAGGAATAATATTTTTCATACAAACAATATCTTCCTATCTCCCCTTTTCACCCCTTAGGGATCGAATTTCCAAACCATTCTTAGTGGATTCTTAGATCACAAAAGAAGCCTACTATCCAAATTTCATATTTCTACCCTAAGCAGTTTGAGCTGGCTGATGATGTGTCAGTCGAGACACTTCCCTTTTATAATTTTTTCAATCACAATTATTATTATAATTATGGAAAAGTTTTATGATGACATTCAAATAATGTACAGTACACATCACAAATAATGATAAGTTAGTTGAGGTGTGTAGGTAGTGCAATTTATATGCTTTATTGCTCATAATTATTATGATGTGATATGAAATTAAAACCAGTCATGTTTTTTTAGAAAAGTAAGTATTTATTAAGACTACGATATTATCATTTTTATTTTATTACGACACTTAAATGTTGTGAAAAGTATGGTAAATAAATGTATTGTGCACAAAGAGATAAGACACGTTTCTTGAAATTTTTCAGAGTAAGATATCATTTTTCTTTTGTAGTGTGACAGTCTGGTTATGTGTAAATGCTGTGTTATATTGAATGTCACCTATCAAATGTGTATTCAAGCCGCTTAGGTATTATATAGGAACATGAGAGATAAGTGTAGTTATCAGTGTGTTAAATTGCATGATAACTTGCTGCCGACATGTAGCAGGTTTTCTAAAGCTTGTAGCTGCTTTTATTGTTATTACTTAACTGTTTTGCTGGTGAACAGTTATGGATACACAGCCAATTTCAATTTGATTTCATAAAACTATTTTGAAGTTAAATTAAAAAGGAATTTATGTTTGAAGTAGTTACAAAGGAGGTTCCAAAAATAATCTTGGTTTGTTTTGCTATTTACCATAATTTTTAGGTATAATCGTTATTATGAGTCATTGTGAAATGAGCTTGGAAATGAGTAGCCTTATTTAGTAATTTTTTAATTGGAATGACTGTATGAGTCATTCAGACTGACTGTATGAGTCATTGTAGATTAGAGTCTACTTTAGCTGGTTTTTTTTAAATTGTATACTTGTATATCACTTGTGCAGTTTAGATTATATGAATGTAGTGAGTTAATAGTTAGTATATTTAGATTTCACATTTACCCACAGAGTAGTAAGCAAATGGAGTTATAATGTGCGGGAGAAGGGCGCTAAAGGCAACACGAACACCGCGACACTCGCCAATCGGAATTACGCTGAATGACTCTTCGACGGCGATCGCCCAATGAAAGACGTATCTCCCCCCCGCGGACCTCACAACTTCGGTGAGTGCGATTCGTTAGGAAATATGTGTATAAGCACTCCATTTCATTACTACTCTGTGCTTGACAGTACGTATGCTTGTATGTAACTGAATCCAGTTAAATTTTATTCAATCAAGAATGAAGATCCTTGTCAAAATTCTGGAACAGAATCTATTAATTTATAATGGCTGGTGTTTCTGAATCAATATTAAAAGGTAAGACCTTTTTCGATTTCAAAAAGAAACTGGAACTTAGTAGGTACATGGTTTTAATAGGGTAAACCGGGTAATACATAAACTAGTCTTGTTTCTTGATAATATAATTAATAATGACGGGTTTATGAACAGCCCAATTATGTAACAGTCTTGGCAAACAATTGAATATAATATGTTAGGTTGTCTATGACTCAAACGACTAATCAAAGAAGTTTATTCCCATTGAAGTTACATAATTAGGTTACTGATTTCTCTTTCTAATACAGTGGGATAAAATAGATCTTTGAGCAATGGTTAATTACTTTATGAATGGTTTAGTATCAGTTTAATAGATAAGGTAATTTATCGTCGTTGTTGCCTCGTCGTGGTCGGTATTTTCCGACCACGCCACTTATTGATTCATAATGGCTATGGTAACTAGTGTTGAACACTTTGTATTCATTACTAAGGTTGCATTACATATTGGCGTTTTAATTAAAATTAATAAACGTTTTTCATAAAACCATGAACGACAAAATGGATACTGGCCTCGATCGTTTGATTATATCGGATTAGCGATACACGTATCAGTAAACCTAGGCTTATTTATTGTTGCCAATAGCATAACACCATCTATTTGAATTTCTACACTAATGTTTAGGTTGTTTCTGTGCCTTGAAAACATTTGGTAGGATTGTAGCAGTTTATTTAGGATACCACCGCGGTCGTTGGGTAGCGGAGGTCAGACGGCAGTCGTTCCAGTAAATAATTGATACTCGTATTAGTATGTTGTCAGACCGAAAGTCGATTTTATGTGAGGAAATACTAAGATGATGATGATGAGCGAGTAAAAGGCGAAATAATTATACGTAGCTCGATCTATTGTGCGTTTGCGTCGTTAATTAAAAAAAAAAATGTTATAATAGGGCATAAATTACCGCATTGTGCTTTAAAGGGTCTTGAAAGCATTTCTCAGATATCAAAGGTGGACAGTTCCAATATTAGCAAATTCAAAAAAGTGCTTTAGAATTTTCTTAGTAAACTTAATGTACATGAGCATTAACAATGAATAATACAACTATTAGTTGATGAGAGAACATAAAAGGTGCATTAGTTTTAATAGATAGATTGTATTACTTGTCTCAGGTGGCGTGACCATTCATTGTGATGCCGGTGGATGCTGACCTCAACCGTACAGACGTGGTGTCGCCTGGTTGTGAGCTGAAGGGCCTGCGCACTTGGAAAGACATTTGTTTGGTACGAAATTCACTTCAACATCAGGTATGCACTCCCCTTAACCACAGCTTCGTATAATTTTTACGATCGTGAAGAGAAAGTACCACTCCCCGGCAGCTCACTTTAGTTTTGTTTTGAATCTGAATCACTTCCACATATTGTGACCGCTAGGAGCTCGGGGTTCCTCTTTGTTCCAAAACATTTCTCCTTTGTTTTTCTTTATTAGCATATGAGTTGCAAAATTCACGATGTTACCTTGACTAAGTGCTGAAAACAAAGATTGGGATTCGGCTATTCGAACATTGTTCTTATTAAGAAAATATTTGGCACTTATCGTGCATTCATAGTTATCAGAATTATAGTCTTGAGGGAAATTATGTCAGCAAAGTGTTATCTTTGAGCATAACTGTTCCTAATAATAGACGTTTGTAAATTGGCCAGTAGCTTTAGTTGAATGTACTAGGTATATTTCTTTGCTCGCCTTTTGTGGGTGCCAAATAATCGAGTGCTAAAACGTTTTACGAAACACGTGATGTGATACTGCGTCGTCCTCGGTAAGAAATCGTTTTCGAGTTCCACGTGCTCTTATTTCATTGACCTTTCTTCAATGTTCTTTCTCGGTCTTTGTCTCTTTGTTATAAACTTGAGTCAATTATCACGTCAAAGTCTTAACCTGATAATTAGTCACGCTTTGTTTACATTAAATATGAAGATAGTCGGTATCGGGGGGCGTTTTGTTTTGTCGAGGGATGGACGTGGTGCGTGTCCCGCGCGGCGATGATTAGTGGCGGAGCGGTGGCACAGCGGCGGCGGGCGCGTGTGACCGCGGAGGTCACCGCCCCGGCCAGGACTAATTCGGGGGAGATCGACGACTTGCTCCGTCGCAGCTTTGTCTGCGTCCGTCCGCGTCGCCTCCGCCGCCGCACCGGCCACTCCGCACGCATGGCTTTGTTTGTGTACGCGCTCGTCTCATAAGACCTTTCCGCCATTATCATAAAACTTCTTGTCATTGACAACAAGTGCGCAAAACAGTATAGATAGGTAAATAACGCCTCAACACATTGAGGTTATTTTCATCAAGTTGCAAAATTATTGTGGCCTCGACTTGAGAGTGTGTTTTATCTAGGGCTTTCAAATACCGGATTTTTTCAATACCGGTATCAATACCGGTATTGGAAAAGTCAATACCGTGATACCGGTATCAATACCGGTTGTCCGGTATTGAACGCAAGTTCAATTAGGACATTAATAAAACCTATAAAATACGCCTTTTTGTATTTTCAAATTAGTATTGTTCTTATTATTTTATTGAAAATACTAAAATAAATACGTTACACATAGCTTTCTTAATTTTTTTATAATAATTTGGTATTGGTTGATTATTTAGGTATAGCCCAGTCATTTTAGATTTTATCTGCGGAAAAATTCCTAGTGAGCTGAATTTTTGTATACACCTTTATTACGGCGTTGTAATGAAGATGTGAAAAATCGACATTAATATCGTGCCGGCTAAAAGAGTTATAAAGGTCAAAAGGTCACGAAAATCAGTTTTTTGCAAATATCTCGCGACCTATTGGTCGGAGGTCAATACAGTCGTTATAAAAATTGTTTGTCGTGACATTATCTACAAAAAATGCCTCTTGCAATTTTCTGTAAAATTAACCGTTTTTGAAGTAGAGCGCTGAGAAAGCGACTAGAATGCACTTACATACAGTATTGTATACCGTATACCAAGGCGTAAACTCTATTGTTTTTTATTTATGTTTTTAAGTGTCTTAAAAACTTCTATCTGATATTTGGGCGTTTTGTGAAAAGTATACTTATATTATAGAGGTTTGGAACTTAGTAAAATCTACTATATATTACACAAACGACCTCCGGCTTTAAAACGACGCCAAGAAGAACCGAGTACATCAAAATCTCCGCGGAAGAAAAGAAATAGAGCTTTTGATTTAAAAAAAATGTGTTTATTTTGTGGAGAAGAAGCGAGTGAAGAAGTTGAGAGAAAAAGAGAAAAAAAATACAGACGCGTTATTAGAGAAGTGAGACAGTAGCAGGTATAAAGGGACGGGTCTCGGAACAATAAAATACAGAACATCTGCCAGCGGAGGTCGTTTGTACCTATAATATATATATGTAGTAGATTTTACTAAGTTCCAAACCTCTATAATATAAGTATACTTTTCATAAAACGTCCAAATATCAGATAGAAGTTTTTAAGATACTTAAAAACATAAATAAAAAACAATAGAGTTTACGCCTTGGTATAAGGTATACAATACTGTATGTAAGTGCATTCTAGTCGCTTTCTCAGCGCTCTACTTCAAAAACGGTTAATCTTACAGAAAATTGCAAGAGGCATTTTTTGTAGATAATTTCACGACAAACAATTTTATAATGACCTGTATTGACCTCCGACCAATAGGTCGCGAGATATTTGCAAAAAACTGATTTTCGTGACCTTTTGACCTTTATAACTCTTTTAGCCGGCACGATATTAATGTCGATTTTTCACATCTTCATTACAACGTCGTAATAAAGGTGTGTACAAAAATTCAGCTCACTAGGAATTTTTCCGCAGATTGGGGTTTAAAATGCCTAAAATGACTGGACTAGTAGGACTAGGAATTAGGAACATAATGAAAACTTAAACTGAATCTACTCTTTTTGCAGGAAGGCATTTCACATAGACTTTGTTTGCACAATATAAAAATTAACTAGCTAGTAGCAATCATTTGGTAGTCATTTTAGTAACATTCTTAATAATTCAGTTATAAAAAACCAATCAAAAAATCTAAAACTAAACAAGTAAGAAAATAAATCAAGAATCAACATAGGTATCATTATTTGTAGAAATCCAAGTAAGTTAAGTATAGCTTAACTAGCTAAGTAGCTAGAAATCATTTTAGTAACATTATTAATAATTATGTAATAAAAAAAACAATCAAAATCTAAAACTAAACAAGTAACAAAATAAATCAAGCGTTAATAACAATTTCTTAAAAACAGTAAAAAAATGTAAAAGTAATTATAGACGCGTTATCCCGTCCCCTTGCGAAACTGACTGACAATAGTGACAATAACAAAAACGACACATAAATACAGCTCGATTTCGGGCATTGTCTCAGGCGGGGTGCGGGAGGGTGAGCTTAAGATAATAGCGGGACGCTTACGCTGAAGAAAACAAGTGGGAGAATAAGATCACATAATTTTCATATCTAATGTTTGTAATACCGTAATCACGGTATTGGGGCGTCAATACCGGTATTGTAAAAGGCCAAAATAAAATCCGTGATCACGGTATTACGGGATCCCGGAATACCGGTATTGAAAGCCCTAGTTTTATCCAACTACGCAGTCGGTTAATACCAGGTTGAACGTCCGTCGACATTCAAATATTGATCTTTATTGGTGATTTCACTTTTATCTCAAAGTGCATTGTACTGAGGATTTTCTAAAGTACTCATTTCTAAGATGCTTCAAACGAATATAAGTCTGTGGTCCAGCTTACTTTCGACTATTATAATTTATTGTGATTTTATTTTGAACCTCTTCAGTAGTTAATTCTACATTTTTTATCAACAAACTATGACTTCAATAATTATTTTATGTGTTTATTGCACTCAGAATTGTTTTTGTATTGAATGAGTAATGTGATTATTTTGTTAGGTAAACCTAAATTCTTGAAAGGGGCCTTAGTTGTTACAGTTAACCACTAATTAATTTGAGGAGCATCGTTTATATCCTATAAGAGATGATATACTTGTTTGGTAGATGGTGCGGGAACAAGTTCTTGTTTACACCATCATTGTTATTGTCGCGAGACCAGCAAGAACAGTTGTGAATAATCAAAATAAAACATCTAGGTCTCCTGCCCATGTACATTTTGCAAATAAATATCGTGTTTGTTAATTTTCATTTGAATATGGTAAATTGAACTAAGTAATGAGATTTGACATTTCTAACAAAGCTGTTCACATTTATAGGACGAATGTACGGACAATGTGTTGTATTGCCAAGGTGATCCTTTGCGCAGTTTATATTACAGCCTAAAAATGCATACAATGAAAAGACTATCGTGATTATTCATTATAATAATCAGAATTTAGAATTTATTTGAGGAAAGTGCTGACTAATAGATGTTTCTCAATACGAAGCCGTGAGTCATGCATCAACTGGGTAAGCCCAGAGAGACTACCGTAGGATTAGATCAAATAAGTGGCCTAAGAAGTACTCTGAGAATGTGGCCGTGGTGGCGAGCGACGTCTAGCTATACGATGTGCGATGCGTAGTGGTCGGTCGAGATGGGTGATCGCGTCAGATCGGACATGTGTTTGTCAGCGAGCGAGCATTGGCTTGTTTGTATTGGTGAGTGCGTGCGCGTGTAGAATGGAATGACGCGAATAGTTGCAGGCGGCGGCGGCGGCCGGCGCAACCGCTGTCGCTCCTCGCTCAGTTCTCGCCAGATCGTCGAGCGCATCGGAGCTCGTCCCGCGTGGCCGATACACTCGTTACATGTTACTAATACAGTTTTCAACATCGGGTGCTACTATTGCACCTTATCTTTCAAGATAATTGTGCGAATTAGTGCGTCGCGTTTCTCCAATACGTTTTTATGTCTCAGTGATATCGTTTTTGTGACTTTGAAGCGCTTTCGAGCGTAGTTTCTACGTGGCCATGGGCTTGTGTTCCCACTCGAAGGTAATATAGTTAAGTGTGCGTTGTTTTTGTGTGCGTCTGTGTTTCGAGATGTGTCTGAGAGGAGCCTGTGCGCCAGCTAGACGAGGCTGTTTGAAGGCCGCCGCCCCGACCTTGGTGTCAGAAGGTCAACGTCCTCACGTGTTCAAAACTTTATGCAACTTGTAACATCCAATTGTTTTAGAAATATTTTAATGCCGAGATAGCAATTAGTGTCTCGGTTGACTTGTGCTATTCATGTGTAGACAATGTAGCCTAAAATACCTACGTAGGTGTATAGTGATTGTTCGTTTATCAATGTCGCATCGCAGCCGGACCGACATAGCTAGGTTAGCTATGTCGGTCCAACGAAGGTTGTGCACCACATTAATGAGTTAAAAACATAAATTAGTAACTTATCGTTTTCTGATAGGCACTTATTAAAATGTACATTTATTAGTGTAATAATCAGATATCAACTTCATCGTATGTTATATGCGTAGGTAATATTATATTTACACAAAAACATAACCTCCAAAGGCCATTAAACAAGGTCTAAGTGATTGACAGTTGGGATATTCTAACTAAGATTATTCCGTATTCACACACATAAATAAATATATTCGAATTTATATTTAAAAAGAAATACGAATAATAAGTGGACATAATTTAAATTACAAAGTACCTAGTTACCTACCTACTTAGATCAATGTGAATTTACATACTTGGGTTAACGTTGACTTGAAGAAACATCAATTCTTTAAATCCTTTGCATGGAGTGAAGAGTGATTAACTTCATGAAAAAGTTTAGTTTTTAATGACCAGAATTTGTGATCTGATAACTCGTAGCATAACTAACTTAAAATTACGACTGATCATCGTGCAGGCTCTGTCACGTTCTTAGTGTGTCGTTGTTATCATGAATTGTTGTTGCGCATATTGTTTGTTTAGAGACGTATGCGTATGTCATTAGCTTAATTTGGTTCCGAGAATTTGAATAGCATTAAATGCCGTATTGTAAATACTATTCGTATTAAACAACAACACGCAGATAACTATTTATCCCGTTTTGTATGAATATTAAAATGTTTTGAATAGGAAACGTCGTAATTCGTAAATATTTTGTCTTTAGGCAAATCCTAGAATTAGAATTATAATAACCCACCTGTTGATAAATAAAATTGGGTACGGAACTGCCTATTTATAATAATGTCGTATGTTACTAGCAACTAGTAGCAGTGTGTAGTGAGCATTGTGTTTCAAACAATGACACCGCGTCCATTGTGTTGAATAGTCGCGGACGAAAGAGAGAGCGATATACTCGCAATGATAAGAGAGTGGAGCTCACGGAGTGTCACAGCTGCGCTGCGTGTGCGCGATCAGCTGACGCTGCGGCGGCCATCTTGCCGTGCGTGTTCGTTGTCGCCGCGTCATTGTGCAGTTGATGACGCAAAATTCTTCCTCTAATGCTAATGTCATTGTCCTTCCTGTCCTGTCTGTTTGCATTGTCACCTTATTGATTATTGAACGAGCCAGTTTGAATGATGAATAGCCTCTACATATACCGGATTGTTCCTTTGTTGTGAAACCACCCGGAACTGCGGAAGGTATTGCAAGACCCTGGCTAGTCTATTTTTGGTCAGAAGCGTTTCCGCTAAGATAGACACACACGCATATTCTGCTTGATCACGGACAGATGTTACTTTATTGCCATTCTAATTTTTTTGCTAAGAACTTGTGCTGGGGAAAAATCTTTGACCTCGATTAGCGCGTCATCGTACAGTTTCCGTATTTTTGTGTAGATTGTTTTTGTTTGATAATTGTTTAGCTACAGAGGTATCTTCTCTAAAATAAAATCACATTTTAGACGCGCAGTGATCCCGTTATAATGTCGTCGTACCCATTCTTCGTGTCAAGGCGGATCTTAAAATATTAAACTGTCGGTCGGAAGATATTTTGAAATGTCTTATATCTTCTACCTAATTTGTAAACGCAGGCAATGTGAGAAATGTGGTAGAAGAGTGAAGCTGACTCAGTTCATCGTGCTTCTGTAGCTTTAGCTAGGTATCCACCACCTACCAAGTAGTAATCTAAGTACCAACGAAGCCGGGTTTTCGTAGGATTTTTCTTGCGCTGCACGATTTTTGTGTCTTGTACCGTTACTGTTACCGTTGATCGAGTGGTCAGACCTGTATCTTGTCTCAACCAGACGTAAATTCGAGCACTGTACCTATGTATAGATCTGAGTTGAGCTTTCATGCGTGTTATGGGGCTCTCGTCGACCTACATACATATTATTTGTGGGAGGTAGCCTGAATGTGTTTTAAACTTTTAATTCGATGATACCATTAATAGCTTCAGCTGTTTTTACTCAATGGTAGTTACTTTCTATTTAATGTACCTACCTATCCTATTGATTAAATGTTCCTATAGCGTCGTAACGAGTCCAAAACCCTTGAGCGATTTTAATTTTATGTGAATCTTGACCTCGTGCGCGTCTATTTTGTCCACGTATGATTATGTATATAGGTATGTTGCGTTACCAGATGATCCATATATTGTTTTGTATGTTTGATGACTTCATAGCTCTGATACTTCTTAAAGGTTTTTCTAATTTGTGACAATAGTTCCTTACGTAATGAAATAACGCAGTATTGTTAGTTTCCTATAATATGAAGCATGCTATTTATAAAATTTACCAAGGAAAAGATAAATGGTACAACGTACAAGTTACGTGAAACTGTAATATCCCTGTAGTAGGTAAATGAGCGATTGATTTAGTAAATAATAATACTGACTGAAATACGTAAGTAATTAAGTTTCCTTGCACTACGTTTCGCGGTGGTTTACGTCAGACTTGTTACAATCGTTTACCCATCACGTATTAAAAATAGTTGAAAAATGTTGTTCCATCTGTTCGTGGGTGGTAATTTTACGCTTGACTTGTTGTGGTATCTGTTCTCTGTAGGGGTGGTACGTGGGCACATGTGTCACTAAAGGGTGCAGTGCCATCGGTGGGCTGTCACGTCATATGGCCGGTGTTTATGTGTGTGTGTCGGTGCACCGAGAAGCGGGTCGCGCTCGAATTGCGTAGCGAACGCTCGGCAAGTGGGTCAGCGGGGCACGGCTCAGCACGGCCCGACCGACGCTGTCGTCGCGACGTATCTCACACACACGCGCGCCTCGCAGCGAAGAACACTGTCATAGGAGGACTTATCTAGCTATC
This sequence comes from Luperina nickerlii, assembly GCA_963855955.1. Classification (NCBI taxonomy): domain Eukaryota; kingdom Metazoa; phylum Arthropoda; class Insecta; order Lepidoptera; family Noctuidae; genus Luperina; species Luperina nickerlii. Next base: position 16,966,339 of record OY979674.1, on the reverse strand, counting down.
GCCACTATTCTCAGGATAACAACATTACATTTGCAATCACTCATTCTGAACAAGACTTAGAACACTATTCAGAAACTACTCGTGAAGCTTTATGTCCATCCTTATCTCAAACGTCCATCCTGTAACTTTTAGAAATAAATAATACATAGGTACCAAAACGTTTGATCGTGAATTTGGCAACTTGGTAAACATGGCCATATTGTACCTATTGCTATAATTGAACATCACGTTTCCGTCTATTTGAATAGGTTGATAGTCGCCTTGGCATACTTATTTGGTATCAATATTACTTAAATTTATTAATTGCTGCATGCAACCCGTCTCTGGTACCAAGTTATTCTTCGTACGAAATGTTGTTAGTTCACGATATATTTTCGATGCACCAACCAAAAATGAATGATAAATTATATAAAAAATATACCTTTATGTAAGATATATAGAAAAAATTTTAGTAATATGTATTTTATTTATTTATTTTATAATTTATGTACACACAGTAAAATACATAGGGAAATGACATGATTATAAGTTGAGTACAAAGGGTTTTTTTTATATTGAAAAGCGATGTTTCCTAAATACTGGGGTGTAGTAGGTAGGTACGTAATTTCTAATAAAAAATACCTAATTTAAAAATATTAAATCGACTTCAAAAATAAATTAATTCAAAAGTATGAAATAACGGTAATTTCGGAAGTCGGTGGCAAAAAACTAAAACAAAAATACAGATCCCAAGACACCGACTTCCGAAATTAAAGTTATTTCATACTTTTGAGTTAATTTCTTTTTGAAATCGATTTAATATTTTTAAATTACTTTTTATTTCGTATTTTTTTGTTTTATGTAAAAACTGGAATATGTATTTGTTTGTAATAAGTAGGTAATATGTAGTTTAGTTGCACTAGAATTTTACCAAGGTTTTGAGATGTTTTCCCTTGGACACTACACCCGTAGCTCGTATCAATAAGCCAGGCCGATCATATCTTGAAAATTACTGAATCGATTTTGATGAAACTTGCACTGTTCCCTAAGTAGGTAGGTACGTAATTTCTAAATGTAAGCCAATAAAAAAATGATCACGATCCGATTAACAGTTGCGAAGAAATGCGGGGACGATCATACATAATATATACATAATATACATACATCTATAAAATTTTATACATTATATTTGTTTGGAAGCCCTACAAGATTGTCATATGTGAATATAATGCAGTTCCAATAATTTTACATACATACGTGTCGAATTGATAACCTCCTTTTTTTTGAAGTCGATAAAAACATTATTATTTCTCACAACAAGGAGCAACAGTGTGTCGTAATTACTCGACCAATTAAAATTAAAAAGTAGGCTAATGAAAAATATATTAAACGCACACAACCCACACGAATGTTTATTTTACAATACGTTCGGATCGACAAAGTGAGCGAATTCCATGTTTCTCAACTAATCAGTAGCGTCAGCGTTTCTCTGTCACGTACATTACATAGTGGACTTTGGACGAAGATGAAGAGTGCAGTGAATGTGATGTGATGCGTAGTCGGTACATTGATATAATAATGACTGCGCGAGCGTGCGCGGGCGCCGACGCTTTGCACCCCTGCGTGCAGCCCGGTCGATGACTCCCCAAGTCCCTGGCCCGGTGCTAATGACCTTACCGCACACTCTCCACTCTTAATAACAGTATTAATGGCAATTTTTGTTGTAGGTATTTTTAACAGCTTCATTTCACACTCGGCAAGGGAATACAATACGCTGCACTCACGTCTGAATTCAGTATTGACGCATTCGGTTCTTCTCGTCACGTTTACAGCTAGTGATACTACTAGTGATAAGTTTATTTCTGCGTCAGCAACACAATAACTCATACTCTGTAGATTAGGTGATATATTTCCACGGGTATTTGCAATAGGTTTCTTTATTTGCGAAGTTCTGTATTTTGCACGTCAATGGTTAACTCGCTGGATGATAAACGTGGTTGTCAGAGGGCGTACGCGCATTATGCAGTTGAAGAAAGTAAATATTTTTTAAATTATTTCTTGAATTGCTGCCGAGGTTGGTGCAAGAGGTTACGGCAATATCGATTTATTTTTTGTCGATACTGTTGACAAGATATGCAAGTGTTGTTAGTTTAGCGACCTTGGCGTGGGGCGCGGGGCACGCGGGTGATCCGTTTCGCGGGCGCGTTCCACTTTAGCGTTAGCTCTCTCTTGTTACGCAAACCTGTCGTTATGCATATTATGTTTGCTTCTACGAAATCATATACTACACCTAATACCACTTTCTATCGTGATAATCATGTTCTGTATACTGATACGTTGTCTCGGTGCTTTCGACTGTTTCTTTTTCGTATGATACGGATGTTTTGTAGCTACCTAAGTACATAAAGCTTTTGGGGACGACTGTATCCAAAGTTTTGAAGATGTTCATGTATAATAATGGAATTGTTTGTTTGTTACAGGGCCCGCTACGATCCTGACATAGACGGAATAGTCACAGCTCATCGGCAAGGAAAGCCACTAGCCACGGCCACTGCAAGCCAGAGATAATCAAGTCTAAATTGAAACGTTATTAAGTGCAGCATACTTGCCGTTACTATTTTAGAACTTTGTGTGTTACGACAAACAAGTGCAATATACAATTAGTGCAATCGTACATTTGACTATTGACTCTAGTGAAGTGATTTTGTTGTATTAACGGTGAAATTATATAGTGGAACAATGGAGCGTGAATCGAATCCGATGGAGACGTTGTGCCGCTCGGGGTGCGGATTCTACGGAAACCCCTCAACAGACGGACTCTGCTCAGTATGCTTTAAGGTACCCCATGTTAAATACACTTACATTCAAACTAACATTATTTATCTTCAACAAATTCAGTGGAGTTGTTCTGTAGAGTGCTAGAAAAATAGAATGCGAATTGATTAATTGGTTAAAACGAGATCGAGAGATTGGGCTCTTGGCTCCAATTCCGTACTCCATTAAATGCCGTAGATCATGTGAGAAATAAGATGTCACCTTTTTAAAATATTAAGTGATGCTGATGATTATAATATTAACATTATCCACATCAATTTGACTTGACATTGCTTTTTAAATTCCTACAGCTTTTTTAATAAGGTCTGTTCTAATTATGAAAATGTAAACATATAGTTCAGAAAACTTATCTGAGGATGCTATTATTTGCACTACCACTTGTATATTGAGTGCTTTGATTATTTTAATACTTATAAAGATTTTTTTCCATTTGGCAGGTTAATTTTATTTAATATTAACTTCGTCTGTGTCAATGATTTTTCAATTACAATAATTTAATAATGTTATCCAAAGAATAATTGTTGGAAAAAGTGGTAAGATATTAAGTGAATGTCTTTTGTTGAGTCATTGCGTAAGAATTTCACCTGAACAGGGTTTGTTTACACTTTCATCACAATATTTTGGAACAGACTACAGATCGATTACTGATCACCACACCACTGTCTGTATAAATAAAGTGTACCTACTTTGTACAGACAGTGGTGATCAGTAATCGATCGTCGTATGTTGTGACTGATGTCATGCAATTTTTATTATCCGTTAAGTAAACTTTTGCGAGTACCAACGAGACTAGATTACTTCTATGACCTTTGATATGATTGATGACATGTCTAAAAATACACTGTACGACATTGCCCAAAACTGTGTAGTAACTAGTAACATTGGTAGCTGATACAAATCATGCTGGATGCACGTTTTTATGCAACGCCAAACACGTCTACCGACGCGACTCGGACCATTTAAGTGCGGCCGCACAGAGCCATGTCGGTGGCGTGCTGCGAGAGTAAGACCGCATCCATTTATCCCGTTCTCTCCGCCGCCGATTGGTTAGGCAATTGATTGGCTCATTTGCGCGGCTGGCCTCGGTATGGCGTTCAGTCGTTTTCGTTACAATATTTTCGTCGTACGTTTCAGGAGGCTTTAAAGAAGAAGCAACAGCCGCCGGCGTCATCACCGTCGCCCGTGTCGGCGCCTTTCGTGGCGGCGCCGTCGACGCCACTGGCCGCGGCCGCGCCCACCGTGCCCAGCCTCCCTGTCCAGCCGCAGACCCACACAGATGTGAGGCCACACTTCTCTTATTTGTACGCCCACCACACGCACCGCCATTCACGACATCACCGCTCGCCACTTACACTAACTTTGGCTATGCATACGCCCATTTCATTCAACCGAACGTTAACTTTCGATAGAACACGTTCCGTTATATTAAGAATAGTCTAGAGTCGATGCTTTTCTGGGGTAAACAACTCATTTCATTTCCAGGAACTTCTAGATTAGCAAAATAAGCAATAACATGACGAGTCATACACAATCGTGTATTTTGGTCGTACTCGTACACAAATGCATAAAAGTAGTAATTATATTGAACACATTATTTTAATGCTTTATAATTTTTTATATCGACTTAAATAGAAGCTAAAGTGTGGAACTAACACAATAATACAGGTTTAAATTACATTGTGTGGGCTAATGAGGTCATCAATTAATCTTTGGCCAACATACTTGCACGGACTTCAAGTTGGTCTAACTGATAATATAGGGGCAGTCGCGCTGCTAAGACCAGTTGCACGCTTGTAGTATGGAAGATTATGGTGTCATTAGTTAATGCACTTACTGCGACTTTGATGTCTGCCTAAGTCCTTTTGCTAGTTTGCTAGTAATTCAACAATAGCTCATATAAAAATCGTTTTTACTGCCCAGTTCTATCATTCAGTGCCATCTCAGCCTTGCTTTCTTACATTTAGTCATTTTTAAAAGAAACAAATTTTTTCAGCACTGCTACTAATAAGTGCGCACACATTTGGCCTTAGATTACGTTCCTTATCACAAACTCTTTGTGTCAATAACATTAATTCTGTACTATAATTTGAATGGTGGTGTTGGATTTTGATTCCAATGGCATCGCAGGTAAGATGACTACATTATTTATAATGATTGTATGTAAACTAGGACTTTTAATTAGCTGCTGTAAAATGACAGCTCATGTGTTACCTTTTTGTGTTACTTTTTTAACCGAAATTTAAATAGTGATTTGTGACAAAAGAATCGATTCATTCAAATAACATTCCAAATTTCCAACCATTTGAATCTTTTACATATTACAAAAAAAAAAAATTGTTATTTACCAAGCTATTTTAAACAATACCTTCCAATTCCTTATCCAATTAAATACATTAGATACGTTGTGCATTTCATATAGATCAAAATTGCCCTTTACAGCATATCATTAAAATGAATATCTTAGAAGATATCAGAGATTTAAACAGCGGGGGCAGAGCGGCTGGCGGGGCGGTACGAAGTTGCCGGGTCAGCTAGTCATATATACGAATGAAACTACAACGTATATTTTTATCCGACCAATACAAAGAATATTTGATTATTTAGGGTTAAATCAAAATTGCTCAATTGATGACAATGAAAATGACAGTAAGAAGTCATTTTGCTGCAGCTAATTAAAAGTCGGACTGTAGTTATTATTTATTTACTTTAATCTAAAGGAATATTACCTTCTTGGGAATCTCAGATTGTTTGTTGATGATAGGGGTAACCGTCTGACGTGTTTGTTGATAAGTGTTTTTGTGATACGGCAGAAAAACAAAATAAGGCCAAGCTTCCGCTGATATGATTTTACTGTATTGATATCATCTAAATACTAATTGACGAGACTTCATACTATTTGATTCACAAGAAAACCGTCCAAAAAAAAGAAAGCTATTCATTGCAGTGATCGCTTAGTTATTAAGCTATTTTGACATAGGTACAGCTCGTATTGTTTAATCCATCCATACTAATATTATAAATGTGAAAGCGTGTCTGTCTGTCTGTTACCTCTTCACCCTTAAACCGCTGAACCGATTTAGATGAAATTTGCTATAGAGATATGTAGTTTGAGTCCCGGGAAAGGACATAGGATAAAGGCTCCTACAAACAGGCGCGACATGCCATTAACCGCGCGCGACCCAAAGGCACCGCTCGTTGCGCGACTTGCGGTGCCTTTGTGTCGCGTGTCGTGTCGCGTCTGTTTGAAGGAGCCTTAAGGGGGAACAGAATTATAATCATTAAAGTCATCAACACAACTCTCTAAGACCACGTAAGTCCAAAGAATGATGATTTCATGAAACAGTTATTCTTTGGACTTACGTGGTCTTAGAGAGCTGTGTTGATGACTTTAATGATTATAATTCTGTAAACACATATTTCTTACGGCCGCGATTCATATATTAATCAACGTACAGGTTAATACTGATCAGCAATTCCAAAAAACCTAAAAAAAATTGAATTTCGCGGGTTACCCTGGCGCTTTCGCCTTAAGGGTTTTTATCCCGATGTTCCCACGCGATCGACACTTGTGGCTGAAACCGCGATGCCCTAGTCAACAATAAAAAAAAAACTGATTTTATTGCGGATGGATATACATTGTTAGGTATATGTGCACTATCATTTCAGATTCATGATGTTGTCGAGGCTAGCGTGAGACCATTTATCAAACGTGTGTGTCACTACTCACTGCAATAACACGTGTACGTCGAATAAGGCGATGTTTAGCGGAATAGTTCGCATCCAAAAAGTAATTTAAAAAAATTAAATCGACTTCAAAAAGAAATTACTTAACTCAAAATTATGAAATAACTTTAATTTCGGAAGTCGGTGTCTTGGGATCTGTATTTTAGTTTTAGTTTTTTGCCACCGACTTCCGAAATTAAAGATATTTCATCATGTTGAATCAAGTAATTTCTTTTTGAAGTCGATTTAATTTTTTTTTAATTACTTTTTTATTTCGTAATTTTTAGTTTTAAGTAAAAACTGGAATATTTTTTGCAATAAGTAGGTAATAGTTTTGTTGTAAATCTAGCTCTAGAATTTGACCCAAGGTTTTGAGATGTTTTCCCTTTGACACTACCACCCGTAGCTCGTATCAATAAGCCAGGCCGACACACTTACACGTATTAGTCCATAGCTTGAAAATTACTGAATCGATTTTGATGAAACTTGCACTGTTCCCTAAGTTGAAGTAAATGTAAGCCAATAAAAAAATGGTCACGATCCGATTAATAGTTGCGGAGAAATTCATGGATAAACATACATACACACATCTATAAAATTTTGTATATTTGTTTGGAAGTCCTAATAGATTGTCATATGTGAATATAATGCAGTTCCAATAATTTTACGTACATACGTGTTGAATTGATAACCTCCTTTTTTTGAAGTCTGTAATAATAATTATGTATATCGTAAATAGTAATAAGTAAGTGAGACAAATACCTTTTTGCTACTCCCAATTTGTGGATAGATGTATGCGGGTCAGTGACGTTACCTTTAAAACTAACTTAATATTTATTTGATACTAGCAGCGCCCCGCGGTTTCATCCGCATAAGTGTCGATTTGTTTGCTGCAAATAAACGTATTTTCTTTCTTTTTCGATCCCGAACCCGAACCGGAACTCAAACTATCTATACCAAATTTCATCTAAATCGGTTCAGTGGTTTAAGCGTGAAAAGGTAACAGACAAACAGACACACTTTCGCACACATTCGCAATTTATAATATTAGTATGGATTTAAACTTTTTGCTCTAGAACCACTGGCAGCCTAGCTTAATTTTTTTAAAACAAAAACTCATACGTCAAGTTGACATGCGTTTACAGCAAGGAAAACCAAAAAATATTGCTTTGATTTATTTTTTACATAACAAATTCAATTTTTATATTTTTTTTTTATTAAAATATCTGTTTGTTTTTCAATAGCTTTTAAAATGTAACATTTTTTATTAGTTTAGTCCCCCCATGTCATTGACTTGAGATGAGGGGCACCTTTACATCGTAACTTGTAAAGTGTTTACTGCTCCGAACGATTAAAATACGCAGCGATAATAATATATAATATTCATATCTTAGTAGTAGTTTAGCCACTTAAAAAAGTTACAATAAAATTTGAAAGCGTTAAATCCATTCGGTCGTCTGTGAACAATGTTGGTTTGCAGTCAAAATGCCCAACCTGAAGTCAACAAAAAATCTGAATAATGGAAAATGACCCTAGCAAAAAGGAGTCGAAGGGGAAGAGGATATTCAAAAAAGCAATTCGTCGCAATAGTAAATCTAACAACAGTAGTCAGAACTCGGCCTTGGAACAAGGCATCGGCGTGACACGATCTAAGAGTTTCGAGAACAAACGTGTTTCCGTCGAGATTAACGACAGCGCGCCGTTGCCGACGCCCGACGGCACCAAGGAGAAGGTGGACGCCGCTCAGAAGATAAAACTAGAAGACAAAACTCAGAACCAGGAATGTGCTCTAACGAGCCAGGACCAGCCCACGGACGCAGGCCCGAAGAAAAACATTGTTGGCTCGCAAGATGCTCGTAAGCACAACCAACAGACGCCCTCCGGGTCTAACAAGGGCGTCAAAATATCTTCTCCAAAGCTGGAGATAAAAGATGAGCGCCTTTCGGAAGCAGCACCAGGTGTCAAAAAGAATCTTAAAAGGGTTGGTTTTCGTTTTGTTGTCGGTTTCGGTTGTCGGTTTCTAGCATTGTCATTAGCACTCATTCTAGTAATTTACGTAGTTTTAAAGTTACGTTACATGTTCGCTAGGCTCCAGTGCGTTTTACTTATTGGCCATGTGTGTTCACGTAAATGTATGCGTGCCTTCAATATCGATCAATACATAGATAAACAAAATTAATTGCCCAATTTTTATTAATGCGGTTCGAAGTGTTTACCTCATATTTAATTATTTAGTTAATTATTGTGTGCTTGGTAATTTTTTGTTACTCAACTAACGTAGGGGCGACTTTGCGTTTAATACATACCTTTCATGCGTACTACATTAAGTACATTACTCCATAATTTGAGCATGTTACTGTTAGCATAATGTTATTAAATGTTACTATTGCTCCATTAAAATGAAATAACATTTTTTTAAATAAATTCCAGAAATTAGAAGAGGAGAGCGGAGCAGGCACAAGTGGCGGCGCGAGCACTGGCACTTCGGACACGGACGCCGACGACAAGGATCCCAGCAAGGACAAAAAGAAAAAGAATAGATGCGCCGTTTGCCGCAAGAAGGTTGGCCTCACAGGTAAACGATGCCCCATAATAATGCTCACAAAAACTCCCAGTCACATGTTGTATAAAAAAACCGCTGTCCATTACAGAGTTTCATGTGAAGTTCAGACTATCGCGCACTAACTTGCCCGATTGTCGAAAAACTATTTTTTGTATAAAATGAGTCATTAAGATAATTTCCCTCATAAATCTGTAAGCAATTATATATAATTAGGTGTAATACGAGTTCACAAAGCTTTGGCTATTTTAAGGCAAAGGTTCATTTCCTGCCGATTTACCAAATCCACTTCACATAACCTTCATGCTTTAGTATTTCACATTTGAATCACTGATAGCAAACATATTACACCATTGTGTGCTAAATATATTCACACACACACATCAACTGAGTCAACAATGTATGTGCATTCAGCAAATAGCAATAATTGTTAGCTAAGCAAGCGATAGCGACTCTAACTTCCAAAATTATACCTAGTGGTACACAAATGTCAAGTGAAACTATTGTTGGATTATAGAAATTTATGACATGTAACTGTTGCGGTTCGCCGCCTATGTTTGTGTTAATGGCATGTGTGAGTATATAGATGTCTATGGTGGTATTGGCTCAGGGTTCGAGTGCCGCTGCGGAGGGCTGTTCTGCGCCGTGCACCGGTACAGCGACAAGCACGAGTGCTCGTTCGACTACCGGGAGCTGGGCGCGCAGGAGATCCGGCGCAACAACCCCGTCGTGGTGTCGCAGAAGATCCACAAGATATGAGCCTGTCCGCCTGTCCGCCTGTGCGTCGCAGGACCTCCCTCACCGCACCGCATTACATACGTTTTATGATTTTCTCTAAATAAATATTCGATCGAGTTTGTGTTTCTTATTTGCATTTTGTATGTATTTTTGACTGCAAGCTGGCGGCGCCGCGCTGTCGCTCGTTCAATTTCCGTTTCGTTTCTTTTCTATTTCGTCTAACGAGCGCTTCGCCTCGCGACTGACACGACTATTCGGACGACGCGACTGCGTAGGAAACACAGACTCGATCTACTGTATTTAGATATATTTGTGGCGAGAGTTTTACTTTTAAATTTTTATTAAAAGTTGTAGATAATGTTCGTTTCGGGTAGGACTTCAGGATTATTTTTCGAGATAATAAGTAGAGTTTGAATACTGTCCGTTCACCTCCATTGTAAATATTAGATATAATTAATTATAGAAACAAATCCTATATATTGTAAAAAATTAAAATTCCCAAAAAAAGCTACATTGTTATGATTCCAACGGAGAGCGTAGCGCGCTTGTCTATGTCGACGTAACAATGATATGCTGGGGCCCGACTCCGGACAGCGGCCGACAGCGGCTCTCCGTCGATCGCCTAGTTGTACATTGTAAAGGAGTTCGCTGCCGCCGACTTGACTCGTGTTTATGACAAACATTCGATACGTGATATAAGTAGTGGAGCTCCACGAAGCCGCATCTGTGCTAGACAACGATTAGTTCGCGACTGTGCGCACCGCGGCGACGAGCACATCTCGGACTGTGAATTAACATCATCTTCAAATTGTTAGTAATGTTATTTTGGTTTGGGAAGTCGTCGCTTTCTTATTTGTCTTAACATTCGGCATAAGTGACCTAGTGTTTAGCGAGATTGTGGTGTGTATCGGCTAAGGTGAGCGCGCGGCGGCTGCGGGCGTGCGACCGCAGTGACGTGTGGCGACGCGCGTCTAGTACACGGACTGTGTTGGACATTGTAGACGCACGTGAGCAGAACTTGCGCTGAGCGCTCGTCGTGTAAATTTGCGCAAACCGCGGCTCGCAGCGACGCGGCCGCACGCGCCGCTCCCACGCCGCTCCGCTCTTTGTGTGAAAAATTTAAAGTAAGCATATGGATAGTTATAAATATTATAAGTAGTCGACACTTTATATTATTACACATATAAGTAGAAAAAGAATTATTTAGCTTTTTTTCTTTTAATCACAATATTATTCAAAATTGTAAGTTGTATTATGTAACTTGTTCATTTTAGTGGTGAAGTTGAACCAATAATAACTATGTATCGCTTCGGTCGTTGTCCACGGTAGACTAACTGATTGGTTGGACTTAATTATTTAATGACTTTTGTTGTATATTTTGTTAGGTCATTGATTAATTTTGGTCTTTTGGCTTGAACATAATCAGATAAAGATGATGTTAATGAATGATTTTTCCTTCTATCTTGCTGTTTTAATTTAGTTATTCTCTTATTAAAGTCATTAAATTTTCAGGAACATGTTTTTATTATTTCATTAAACCTACTACCTACAGCATACACTACACACTTTACATAACTGAACCCGATCTGGGAGTATAGATACATGGAGTGCACATGAACAGCTATACAGCCCTTATAAGCAAAGCACAATGTAGCAGCATGAGGTGGCAGCCTGCACCCAATAATATTAAAAAAAAAAACGTTTTCAGGCTCTTTAATTTTATTTATGTAATAAAAGTACATATACTTGAAAAGGACTCAGGGCACAAATGCGAGTCCTGGTTGTCCTTGCCTACCTTCTAACTGTAGCATGTTCCTTTGCTAGTGGACCTATAACTGTACAATGATCTTTTGGCGTCGTCATCGGCACTAACGCCGCCATCTTGATTTTAATTACATTTCACAAATGTTTACCAAAAGCCCTGCTCACAACCCAAAGCCCTGTCAACGTACTTCGAGCGCCTTACGACCCTGGGAGCACTTTATCTTGCTGCCTTTGTGACCGCAGCAGGATTCTATGATGAGATATTCAATAAACAAATTGTGCTGTGACTGTACTTAGGCCTTTACTCCCAGTAGTTCCATGTAGCTAGTTCCACATGGAACTATGCAGTAGTTCACTCGCTAGATCCGTGTATGGGACTAGTGGGAATATTCAGTAGTTCCATGTTTCACTCCCATGACAAATGAAAGGGTTTGCTGAAAAGAATACGAAAAGTAAAATTACCTTACTTCATTGTAGAGTAAACGCAAACATTTGTTTGAATTAGTCATTGGACATAAAAGAAGTGATAAGTTTACTTACTAATAACTTTCAAAGAATTAGCATTGCCATACAACGTGGCAATGCTGCCAGTCTTTTGGGCACGTTTCCTGTTGACAGCGATGCGGATGAATTTTTTGATGCCCTTTGATTATTTTCCCTCCTTTTTATTTTCTTGTACATATTATTACTATTATTAATATTGTATTTTATGTGTTAACAATTAATAAATAACTGCCTCTAGCATACCTATCTTATTCAATCATCCGAATAAAAAAATATGATTATGTTTGCGTTGACTCTACAATGAAGTTAAAATATATTGGCAAGGGTAGCATGCATTTATCGTAACAAATCAAAGTTTATATAATTTAATTATTTTTAATTTTTATTGCGTGATAAAAGCGTGTGTTTTTAGGTTTTTTAAATTATAATATTTATATCGTCATTGTGAAACTATAGTTGATAGAGTAAAACTGTTGTAAAATTACGTGGAACTCGTCTGCCTAGGTTTTTCCCAACTATGTTGGGGTCGGCTTCCAGTCTGATCGGATGCAGCTGAATACCAGTATTTTACGTGGAGCGACTGCCTATTTGACCTCCACAACCCAGTTACTGGGTAATAGGATACCCCTTGGTAATACTGGTTGTCAAACTTTCGGGCTTCTGACTACCCGTTACGACAGTCAAAGATCCCGAACGACAGCCGGGACCAACGGCCTAACGTGCTTTCCGAGGCACGTGTTTTACGTGGAACTAATGGCACAAAAATATTCATCATATTTAAAGGTTGCAATATCAACTAATACTAAATAGTTGCAACAGGTCCATATGAAAGAAATGTTGGGCTATAAAACTACTTTAAAATTACATGGAAGTAATGGTACAAAACATTCATTTTCTTGTGAAACTACATGGAACTACTGGGAATAAAGATACTTATGCAGTGGGGATACATAGGTCTAAGGGCCTACTACTGGCGGCAGGGCATGTTATTGAAGTTTCAATTAAGTTATAATCCTATTATGTCCCTTGCCGTGCCGTGCCGCCAGTGGGAGCAGGTCTTTATGGTGCCTGGGCAGCTGATATCTGACTTATTTTAACCATGTCCAACGAGAAAGCAAATAACGTCCGTGAATACCGCCGGACCACCAACGCCAATCGCTTCCATATTTGGTAAATAATTAGTGCTCAATTGGTACTAATTAGTACTTGAACATCAAAATTGGTACCTACCTTAGTAGTTTTCGAGAAAATCGTCTTTCGAAGGTGGTCTGGCCGGCGATAGTCACTAGTGTTGCCCAAAATCGGTCTTGGTCTTGCAGTCTTGGTCTTGTTCTTGCATTTTTGCAAGACCAAGACCAAGACCGACTTATTGTAGCAAGACCAAGACCAAGACTGACCCCTGCAAGACTTGAGCAAGAACAAGACTAAGCCTGCAAGACTCTTGCGTCTCGCAGTTAAGTCAAACTGAGATTTGGGCGTTATAGTAGGTATTTGGTTTCAATCCCGATTTTGATAGACGTTCCCCAGTATCAAAACCGTATCGTCATAACACTAACAGGTATTGTATTGATTATTATATGTTTCGACTATTTATTAAGTAGGTAGGTAGCGTGTTACTTACAAATTTGTTCCCATATGTCATAAAAATGTACCTAGCATAACTTTCTAGCAAAGTTCATTTCATACCTTGTAGGTATATCTACTTAGAGTATTATATTATACTTGTATAAGTCTAATGTGCAGATCTAACGTTAGTAGGTTTGTAAAAAATATGTACCTAGGTATTTATGTTTCAAAGTTTATATTATTCTTCTATACCTACAGCAAAATTTAAAACTAACAGCTTGTCGAGTAGGTCTAGTACTAGTAGCAGTTTTTAAGCCAGCCGATGTTATGGTACAGACGCTAGCACATCAAGCTACTACAATCTGCCATATTTCTTTAACAGATTTTCAACTTTATCGCTAAAGCATTAAGGTTCATGGTTGATATACCTTAGCGCTTCAACTGTTTCCAAATCGATGAAGCTTTAGAAAAATAATTATCCCCTCATAACGAATCTAAAATAAAAGTAGTAAATGGGTCATTCAATTATGTAGATGATTAAAATGCCTCATGTGACGCGTCTGTTAGATTCATTGGGATTCTTGGCCGACTTGACGCCACGCGGGGATTCCCGCAATCTTCCGCATTTTTTGTCAGGTTCAAGCATTTATGCACTTTATTGTAATAATTTTAAAGTTGATTTTCAAGTGCGTTAATAATACGAGGAGACCGCTTGGCGCTGCGGTCCCTTTGTCGCGGCATTTGAAAGCGAATAGCGTGAGCGCGAAGACAGTGTTGACCTCGAAAATGAACTTTACCAATACAGCTGATCAGGTAGCCCTTTCGAGTTTTATTTACATTGCTGTTTTAAGTGAAATAAGTGAATTTACTATTTTTATTTAAAAATCTTATTGGGTCAGATAGAAATAATGATGTTAAACAGTTTACAGTAAAAAAAAAATTGCAGGAAAAAACGTAAAAAATTAAGAAAAAACCGACGAAAAATTTCAACGCAGGAGGGTCCAGAATCATGTACTGAATCCATGGTAAGCGGTTGCGCGTCGATGTCCTTGCCACCCTGAGCAATAGACTAATAGGTATTTGAATGTAGTCTAGTCTAAGTAGTAGTCTCGCAAGACTTGCGAGACTCTTGCTGCAAGACCAAGACCAAGACTGAGAGCGCAATACCAAGACCAAGACCAGGTGTATTGACGCAAGACCAAGACCAAGACTGGCTAAGGTCTTGTCTTGGTCTTGCATTTGGGCAACACTAATAGTCACGCTCTCTTCAGCAGGACCACCATGAGCGCCGAAAAAGGGCACGCTACAGCTATTCTAAGTATACAAATAATTAATACTTTGTGGATGTGATTTATTTTGTAAAAAAAAACAGAACTGTAACATTTCTATTTACCGAGAAATCAACGAAGGACCATGAATTTGAATGTTGATTCCAAGTTAGAGAAGCTTGTCGCTTTCCTCAAACCCACATAGAAAATTAGTACCCAAAATTAAAAATGAGTACTCCAGTAGTTTACGAGATTTACCATGCCATTGGTGGGGTGGCGGTCGTCACGGTGCCACATTTTCATTTCAAGATTTCCCTATTAAAAACTCGGTGATTTATTCCCAAATTTATACAAAAATTTGTAGGTACTCCTAAAGAATTTATAGCGACCAAAAATTCAGATTCCTATGTATTGAATTTTGAAAGAAATTAGCTTTCATTATTTTCCATACTAAATCTCCGCGTATAAAGTTGTCCAAGTGTAAGTGTGTACCAAATTAAGTTGTCTAAAAACTACTAAGGTGTCAATTTTGTTGTTCGAGTACTAATTAGTACCAATTGAGTACTAATTATTTACCAAAATATGGAAGCGATTGGCGTTGGTGGTCCGGCGGTAGTCACGGACATAAGCTAATAACGTAGGTCTGTACTCTCTACAGGCGCAGAATAACTAATAGTAATAAATTACAGTGAAGTTGGTCATTGGGTGCAATCCTTGAAATGGGTATGGTATACTAACACGATGCACGCCTTGCTAGTTGCAGATTTTGTTGTTCCCTGATGTGATGTTGGGTTGTATGTACATCCTAATGACCAAGAGTGCGGAACCAAAACCAGAGAGGAAAATGTTTAATGTTTAGGCGCTTGATATACGTGATGTATGTCGGGTCCTAGTCGATTCGATTAGGCAAGATCTGCCTCTACCAAGTGTTTAAATTAAATGCATAAAAATCTTAAAGTTCGATATCTCCAAAACAATCCAATTTTGACCCCAAGATTAGCGGGGTCAAATTTTGCACTAGTAGGTAAAACCCCTTTCAAGAAATGCACCCAATTACCAATAACCCTGTGTATATAGCGACAAGATTTTGTATCTTAGAATCATAAAATCAGGGTAGGCATTTTACAACATTTTTGTAGAACGATTCCTTGTGCGGAAAGTAAAATAGGTACAACAATTTGTATTATTTGAAAGTTTATTTTTAAAAAATATGGTCATAAAGGTCACATAACAAATTAGGTTAAGTAGTTAATTCTAACATTTTCTTGATCTGCTTACTTAACATATAAACAATATCACAACCAGACCGCTTAATATTATATAAAACTTTGTACTTACTTCAATCTAAACTCTAGAAATGCTAAGTACAAAATAAGGCTACGTTAGCTCCTAACTTCAACAGTTGTCATGAAAATAAACATGTAATTAAGTAATGAATTGTATCTAAAGTATCACATGTTACATAAAATTCTTTGGAGAAAACTTTACTTGACTAGTCAACATAGTGTTTCATATTGATCTGATGTTGTATACGTATATATTTCTGGGTGGACTTTTTCTTAGACTTTGGTGACTTGTTTGATCCAGTCGCGTACGCTCGATACCCTGGAGAATACGACGAGGGCTCCGTTGGAGCAGTCGTGGGCATCATTCTCGACCCAGGAGGCAACGCCGATAATCCTGCCGGTTTCATCAACTAGACCACTGCCGCTGTCACCCTGTAATAGCAAAAAAATGTTACGTCTGCGAATAAATTTTGAATTTGATAGTTTTTACTTTTAAAAAACTGGCAAACGTCAACTTTATTCTACGGATACATATATCTGACCTGTAAAATCAGCCCTAACGCCAAGGCAGGGTAGGAACATTCAACTTCTTCCAAGTTTTCTACAGCAATGGAAATCAGGGCCGTCTTTAACCTATTGGGGGCCCTGGGCACATAAGGGTCACGGGGCCCCTGTGTAGATAAGAGACAATAAGAGAAACTTACTAATATTTTTCATAACTGGGAGGCTAAAAACTTATTGTAAATCGCACTGAAAATAACATATTTTGTCATTGAATCGGGTACCTACTAATAATGCGTAGAATGCAACGGTGGCTGCAAATAATGTATTTTATATATAGACCAGGCCGGGGCCCCCGAAGATCGCGGGGCCCTGGGCACTTGCCCAGAATGCCCAATGGACAAGAGGGGCATGATGGAAATTCGTGAGTCTTCGGGATTGGTGTTTGACTTTAGTGAGCTCCACAATAATGATTCAGTGTTAAAATATACATAGGATAGGCGGCCCGACAACCGATAATGTCCTTAACTGTTTCGATGTTATTCTTGCAAATAAGTATTTTAGGAATTGAGTAAGTTCGCTCCGAACTGGTTTTACATGGATTGGGGAATACCAGTGACATAATTTTCCAGCGACATTTTGCGACACGGGAAATAAAAAAGTTCCTGAAGTACTTACATAAGTACACTGATGGTTAGTGTACCTAAGTAATTCGTCTCGGTAGTGTACCTATATTTGGCGTATTCTTGAGCTCCAATCCTAGCAACTACACACCGATAGTTTAAGATTTTTCAATGATAACTTGGTATTTGATAATTGGTAGATAACGACATTAACGGTACGCACATACCTAAGCTGGAATTGGCTGGTAACTTACGTTGCAAGCAGAGTCGAACCTCGGTGGGAGTCCTTTAACGCACAGCATGTCCTTACGGTTGTACTGCTCCAGGGTCGAGCACACATCATCACTCTGCACTGCCAGTTCCATTCCGTGCATTTCGCTGCGCATGGTACCCTGGAGGGAAAACAAGTTAATAAGGCGCGCTTTCGAGTGTTTGTCGTATGCTTACAGATTGCTGTAGGTACCTACTAGGTATTTCGTTGTTCATGGTAATTGCATGGTTGTTATTTAGTTAGGATAATGATTTATGAGATGAATAATAAATTCATGCGCCCATGGGCGCCGGGAGCGGGGTGCAAGAGGGTGCACGTGCACCTCTCTGGCTTCAAAATTAAATTTAGGTGTAAAAACATTCAGAACTAAAAATATTCGAATACGCCTAATAGAATAATAGAGAACTCAACCTATATGAGGCGAGATCCTACAATTATCGATTGTATTCTGCAATCTCTCGATTCTAAACCTTTTGTGCATTAGTCAACAAAGTACCGAACTCTTATATTTCCGAAAATCAGTGACTTCTTGTACCTATGTATGGACAAACGATACATATCCACTACATCATAGTAGGTGTTCCGATGTTAATCCAGGAGCAAGCTGGTTTCAGACCCGTCAAGTCTTGCTGCAACCAGACCCTCAAACTCGTTCAACACATTGAGGATGGTTTCGAGATAGGAATGGTTATGGGCGCTGTTTTTGTGGATCTGTCAGCTGACTATGATACAGTCAACCTCAAACGGTTGCTATGGAAGGTGGAGACTCTGACAAGCGATCAGAACTTTGTCCGAATACTCCGAGAACTCCTCCACAATCGTCGGTTTCAGGTCCACCTTCTCTCGGAAAGCAGTCGTTGGAGAGCGCAGAAAAACGGCCTACCTCAAGGTAGTGTCCTGGCACCGCTTCTTTTTAATATACACTACACCAACGACCAACCGTCCAGTCCCAACACATCCCGTTTCCTCTATGCAGACGACCTTGCCCTCATGTCCCAAGCCACCACCTTTGAGGAGGCTGAGGCCCACTTGTCAGACGCTCTTGGTGACTTAGCCACAATATTAATTTGCTAACTCACTCAAGCCCAATCCGAGCAAAACTCAGTCTTGCATATTTCATCTCCGTAATAGAGAGGCGGACTGCAAACTTCACATCGTTTTGGGTGGGGTGTCCATCGAGCACAGCAACTCCCCTAAATATCTTGGTGTTACCCTGGACAGGTCTTTAACATTCAGCAAAAACTGCAAGAATATCAAGCAGAAGGTGCACACTCGCAACAGCCTTCTTTGTCGACTGATCTCATCGAAGTGGGGTGCTTCGCCTGACGTTATGTGGACTACTGGACTGGCGCTATCTTTTTCTGCGGGAGAATTCGCGTGTCCGCCTTGGAGTGTATAATGTGGTGCTGTCCATAAACGATGGGACACTTAATATCGTGTCCTGCGTGCCCTGTCAGCTGCACGTTACAGGAACTGGTGGACGCTGGCGATGGCGCCAAACAAGTAGCCGAATTCTGGGCCGAGTCCATTTAGATTGCTATCGACACGCTAAGAAGATAGTAGGTGAAGTGCAAAAAATATCGAGTTTGCTTCGTTGAGCTGAAGAGCACCCCCCTGAAAATAAACTTACGTCCTTGCATGCGCCAGTGTTTTTAACCGACTTCAAGAAAAGGAGGAGGATAGGTCAAACAACGAAAATGCGAACCCAACGACACCGACTTCCGATATTAAAGTTATTTTTCACGTTGTAGTGACTTTTTTGGAAGTCGTTTGGTTTTTTTTTTAAGTTGTCAGTATTGATTTCCTCCCAGCAGTTAAGTTTGCATAGAAAGTTTAACTAAACTAAAATCACTTCCAAAATGAGGCGCTATTCACATCGAATAGAACTGAGACGATTAAAATGAAAGGCATAGTCAGATGCGGTTGTTACGGTCTCTTGAATTTCTAGGATACAGCTGCAATAAATATTTACCAACTTCGGTGATTTGATCCATCATGAAACTTCTAGTAGGTACTACTTCTAATCGCTTTATTATCACATCTATCTTGGCAGTTGCCACTATTCTGCAAGATTAGTTATTTTGATAGGTATTACTGGAGTATTCATGATAATTTATCTATATTTCAAAAATAAGTAAATACTTAAGTTTTTCGTTTTTTTTTATTATACCTATCTGGGGGCCTAAAAAGGTCACTTTGGCAGAATCATAAAAGGATAGGTAACATTATGAATCATAATGGACAGTTAACTGTTAATGTTATCCTTTTATGATTCTGCCAAAGTGGCCTTTTAGGCCCCCTGTTCTTTTACATGCGCGGAATATACCTAATAGCTTTGATCCTGATTTACCACTGTAAATGTTAACTTATAGAAATGAGATACTGACCCCGAAGTGGTCGGTTCCGTAGCCAGCGTATCCGACGTTGAGTCCAGTAGGTAGGCTGGGCTGGTCGTCCAGCTTGGCGGCAGCCATAACCTTGCCGTCCAGTGGCAAGGGCTCGCTCAGCTCGGCCAGTAGGAAGTCCCAACGAGCTGCCACCTGTAATGCAAGGTTGGTGGTAAAAATTGTTACCAGTATGTAAAAATGAATAAAGAGTATTCTATTCTATTTTATGTATAAGGTTATATTAAGTTTGGAGGAGATGAGGCTAAAGAAGATTGGAGCGGCTGTGCAGCAACGCAACGCATTACAAAAATCCTCCTTCACTTTCGTACATTTTCAATGAACCATCGAACTACAGGAGCGATACATCGCACTTTTTTGTATTTAAATGCGTTGCGTGGCGGCCTGTTGCGTCTATAATGTGTGCTTGGCTAATTAGTTTTAGAAAGTAAGTCTCCGATAAGTCCTATTCAGAATCATCTTATATTATAGACGAGGTAGTGTTTCAAATGGATTAATCAGTAGGTTACTAGGTTACCATTGTTCAAATGGGTACTCCTTGTCTTAAGAGTTCGTAAACATTAAAAATATGCTAACATTTTAGTTAACAAAGAGCCCACGGAATGCTCTTTCTTGTAAAACATTGTTTAATTCTGAGTAATCGGGATAGGATGACTTGTGAATTTAATGTAGGTAATTCTGATTCATAAGTCTCGACCGCTGCTGTTGTTATTTCGAGGTTTCAGGGAACATTGTCGTCTACCGGTTGTATAAGTATTAATTTGCCTGCTATATTCTTTGTTTACTACATTGTTTAAGTAAGTAGGTTCCTACTTTGTCTCTTGTCTTAAGGTTTTAATTTAGCCCAAAGGCCCATAACCCAGACTTGTGGTATCTTCTGGTTAGCTCGAATCTCCCGCCATGTGGCCCGGTGGTCACTATACTACGTTTGCCAGTGTTCTTGTTGATATATTTGTTTGAGAGTTATACGTAAGCAATTTTTCCTGACCTGTTTGATGTGGAACTCATCAGCGTCGAGCCAGTAGGGACCCACGGAGAAGAGCGGGTGGATGACTTGTCTCTTCACGTGGCGGGTGAGTCCGCTCTCGTTCTCTGTGTTGTTGGTACCAGCCAGGATGTACCGACCGCCGGTGAAGAGCGTGCTGTAAACGAAAGGGTTTTGATAAGGGGACTACAGGACCTAAACGCAAGTTTTATAACGCAAGTTTTATAATGCCTAAAACTCCTAAAAGTATATGATCGACTACAGTAAACAAAATCAAAAAAATATATGTAATTCTTCAGGATAATGCTAGTTAGATAGTGTGTTGAAAACATAATAAGTACAACTAATTTGATACGAAAGAAAAAATCATGAAGATACCTCTAAAAACTTTCTTTTCACATTAAAAACCATAAGTATCTACTAATATACATAAGTACAATCATTCTGATTTTTAGTCAGATTATTCTACAAGAAACATACTAAAGCAGTAGTACGTTTATTAGTCATTGTATATAGATAATTGCTTCATATTTTGCAATAAATTACCAGCGTTGTGTCATCGCGCTTCTCTTTCTTTTCTATGCAGTCAGACAGTGACCGCGCTTTAGGTCATGTAGTCCCTTAAGATTTTGTAATAGTTATTTGTTATACAAGAGTGCAAAGTTGCTTTTTAACCGCGTGCTCAATTTTGATGACCGAGCAAGCGAAGGATTCTAAAATTGAATCACGAGCGCAGCGAGTGATTCAAAAATTAGAATCCTGAGCGTTAGCGAGGGAATCAAAAGAGCACGAGGTGAAAAATCTTTGCACTCGAGTGCAACACGTAACTTTTCATCCCACCTCAGCGAGGAAATTAGTAAATGCAAAAAATAGTTATTTGTTATACAAGAGTGCAAAGTTGCTTTTTAACCGCGTGCTCAATTTTGATGACCGAGCAAGCGAAGGATTCTAAAATTGAATCACGAGCGCAGCGAGTGATTCAAAAATTAGAATCCTGAGCGTTAGCGAGGGAATCAAAAGAGCACGAGGTGAAAAATCTTTGCACTCGAGTGCAACACGTAACTTTTCATCCCACCTCAGCGAGGAAATTAGTAAATGCAAAAAAAAAACATTTACAATCACAAGATACTTTTATTTCAGTTAGGTATTAACTACTACATTATGATAGGTAAGTATTACAGAATAATCTTTAAATTACAACAAATAATACCTACGAGTAAATATAATTAAGAAAAACCTTCGATTTTTTTGGTTGATGACCAGATGAGGATCTTTTTAAAAATGCCACTAGTTTAGGATAGGTGTCTTATGTTTTTTTTTCATCTTATTGTTGCTTTTAGCATTGAATACGTACTCCATAGAGTGCTTGATTTCTTGTTCTCGGATAATTCAATAAAATATGCCAGCAAAACGTTTTCTGATAAAGTTTTGGCTCCTTTAGCTAGTCGCCACGTGTTAAACATATCGTACTGTTTCAAATACTTCTCGCGTGATTGTTGAGGGAGAAAGCTCATTTGCGCATTTTTTACAGTTTCAGTCAATTCTGTTGGCGTCAAATAAACTTCGTCGTCGCTAGATTCACTCATTTTAGATTTTTCACTTGTTTACAAGTTTCTTGTTTTTATTTTTAACCTAAGGTTTTAACAATATGACGTGAAAAGAAAATTGCGCGCGCAAAGCAAATTAAAAAAAAGTACCTACACCAAAAAGGTTCAGAGTCTGAGTTTTTAAAAAATTAAAAAAAAGTTGTATGATAAATTCGGCACCATGGAGGTAGAAGTAAATAGGTTTAATGATGTTTTGAATTCACAAACTTAGTGCACACGATGTTCTAAATTCAATTTACTTTATCCTCTAGCGGATAAAAACAGCTTTTGCACTCAGATATCGAAGAGCAAAAATACTCTTTCCGAGATGGGGGGATGAAAAAAACATTTACAATCACAAGATACTTTTATTTCAGTTAGGTATTAACTACTACATTATGATAGGTAAGTATTACAGAATAATCTTTAAATTACAACAAATAATACCTACGAGTAAATATAATTAAGAAAAACCTTCGATTTTTTTGGTTGATGACCAGATGAGGATCTTTTTAAAAATGCCACTAGTTTAGGATAGGTGTCTTATGTTTTTTTTTCATCTTATTGTTGCTTTTAGCATTGAATACGTACTCCATAGAGTGCTTGATTTCTTGTTCTCGGATAATTCAATAAAATATGCCAGCAAAACGTTTTCTGATAAAGTTTTGGCTCCTTTAGCTAGTCGCCACGTGTTAAACATATCGTACTGTTTCAAATACTTCTCGCGTGATTGTTGAGGGAGAAAGCTCATTTGCGCATTTTTTACAGTTTCAGTCAATTCTGTTGGCGTCAAATAAACTTCGTCGTCGCTAGATTCACTCATTTTAGATTTTTCACTTGTTTACAAGTTTCTTGTTTTTATTTTTAACCTAAGGTTTTAACAATATGACGTGAAAAGAAAATTGCGCGCGCAAAGCAAATTAAAAAAAAGTACCTACACCAAAAAGGTTCAGAGTCTGAGTTTTTAAAAAATTAAAAAAAAGTTGTATGATAAATTCGGCACCATGGAGGTAGAAGTAAATAGGTTTAATGATGTTTTGAATTCACAAACTTAGTGCACACGATGTTCTAAATTCAATTTACTTTATCCTCTAGCGGATAAAAACAGCTTTTGCACTCAGATATCGAAGAGCAAAAATACTCTTTCCGAGATGGGGGGATGAAAAAGTATTTTAAAGTTGAAGGTTAGATAAGCAGTCGCTATACTGGTGTTTAGCTGCATCCGGTTAGACTAGAAGCCGACCCCAAAATAATTGGGATAAGACTTGGCAGATGATGATTTTGAAGTAGGTAGGTCCTTTTAGGCCTTG
Source organism: Luperina nickerlii (assembly GCA_963855955.1). Lineage (NCBI taxonomy): Eukaryota > Metazoa > Arthropoda > Insecta > Lepidoptera > Noctuidae > Luperina > Luperina nickerlii. The sequence goes on along the minus strand of OY979674.1, from coordinate 16,942,435 downwards.
ACAATTTTGATTTTGATTTATTAGGGTACTGAGTATGGATTTTGGGAAAAAATACCATTGAAATAGTTAGTGTATCTTATTCTATCAGTAGTCCAGTGGTTTTAAAACAGTTAATTTTCAAGAGAGCAAGCCGTTTATACCTCGGTAGGATACCGAATGGGCTGTTTTATTTAAATTAATCTAGGTTCGTTATGTGGCGGTGTACCTCAGTGAAGTTCATGGCCAAGCCATTCAAATTAAATTGATTGATGCAATTTTGTTGCTTCCTAAAAGGCATTATGCTAATGGGTAATTGTTCAGTTATTGAGTTCCGGGTGACAGCACACTTTAATTCCAAACCTGATAGATCTAGACTTGGTAGAAGTCTGCCAATCCCGGATACTATGTTTCTAAGCGTGGATGTCTAGTCTAAAATCATTTATTTTTCTATAAGATAAACCACCTACGTCAGCTTTATAATCCATATCGTTAGTAAAATTTTGGTGCCTACTGGTTTACCTTAAAGAGAAGTATAGATATTAAAATAGACGGTGCCGTCAGAAACATATACCTAATAATTGTGGCGCTTCGATACTTACCTACTATAACGACATACATCTTTCAACATTCATTCATAGTACCTACATATTTTATATTTTTATAGACCAGTAAGAAATTTCCAATGATATTATAGTCATGATCACTTAACGGTTTCAATCATAATATCTCGGATAAATGACTGATAAGTCACGCAGGGACCAACATCTCAGCTTACCCAAGTCGCTCAAATTGAGAAGGCGTGAACCGAAGTTGCTTAAAACCTGTATAAAAAAATTACTCGAACCTTAGTAATGTACTAATCCATATCGAATGCCAAATCATTGAATAGGTATGTATAATGTAGTTGTAGGTAGGTAGGTAACTAGGTAGGCAGTGTAGGTAAATACTGGTCATTATACACCCTTACATTTTGATCGTTTTAATCCTTAAAGGGGGTCATTGTGGTCATCATTATGAAAAACTTTTACTATGGGACCAACCCTGAAATGGAGAAAAAAAATCAGCTCCATAGATTTGTTCGCATAAAGACTCCTACACGCGATATGAATCGCGCGCGACACAAAGGCACTTGCGCGACTTGCGGTGCCTTTGTGTCGCGCGCGATTTTATCGCGTGTCGCACCTGTTTGAAGGAGCCTTACCTCGACATAATGTAGATATGGAGCAACATTTATGACCCCTTTAATAATATTTTAGTTATAATCCTTTTAAGGATTAAAACGATCAAAATGTGTTGGTGTGATCAAAATGTGGACACGTGTTGTTGCTTTTTTTTGCTCTTTCGACATGACATCAGAAAACATATGGCAATTATTTTCTTCACAGTCAGTATTATTCGGCAACTAAATAGATGAAAGCTAAACGTAGCGGAAGTAATATGTAAGACTCGTAGCCGGTGGCGTTTTGTAGTTTCTGCCTACCCCAATGTGAAGAAGGCGTGAAGGGTTATATAATTATGTAAGTAGCTGAAACCTAATCAACTCAGGGACCGAACCGATGGTTCAGAAGCGAAGTCGTCAATTTATTTTATTAAAACGTTATAATGTACTGACTGCAATTTTTTGTGTAAAATAATTCTGGCAGTAAATACATAACTACGCTAGTACTACTACAATATCGTTGGTCAATGTCGCAGTTTCACGTGCCCAATGAACCGGGGTTATCTTGAGTCACGGTACAATGATAAATATATAATATAATATTATAAATTAAGATCCAATCACTATGTTATTGAAAACCACTATACACCGAAACCGACGTCAATTTAAACAAAGATTTTATATCATGTGTTATATTATAATAATTAAATAGTGTTTGAAGAGTATGTAACTATGACGGATAGCTTATTCAAGCCAGGCATTCCACCACGTGGCCGTTCAGGTTTAATCCATTGAACATTTTCAAAGAAGTATCATCATTTCAGCCGAAAGCCACTGCTGGTCATTGGCCTCCAAAGAAGTCATCATCATCTACGTAGCCTTTTCCCAACTATGTTGGGGTCGGCTTCCAGTCTAACCGTATACAGCTGAATACCAGTATTTTACATGGAGCGACTGCCTTTCTGACCTCCACAACCCAATTACTAGGTAAGACTGGTTGTCAGACTTTCGGGCTTCTGACGACCCGTAACAACTGTCAAAGATTCACGAATGACAGCCGGGACCAACCAAGCTACTTGATATGTAAAGATGGTCAAGAAGTATACTGACTAATAATTAATCTGTAGGTACTGATGAATTAGTAATAAATAGTCCTAATTAGTTCTGAATATTGTATGTAGCTAGTTTCTTAGTACCTATATATTATATATATTTATACGTGTAGGTAATGCTGCAATAGGATAATAAATCCTTTAAAGAATTGTGGGCTCGGTGACTAACAGTAAATAAAATACTTATTTTATGCGATGTCATGAAGGAAACAACACGTTAATTAGTTGTTCTGGTATTGTTCGCTTATCGCTGACGTGTCAGTTAGGTTAGAGACCCATATTGTAAAATGTGTATTAATTAGAATAGTCTAACAATCTACGGCCAATGAGATGCATTGGCCGCAGATTGTTAGACTATTCTAATTAGCTCCGCTTCCACCTCTCACTATTCACTATTCTTCGCATGTAATATTTTGTAAATGGATGCCAGAGGAGAACGAGCGGGTTAATCAGATGTGCCCAATTAGGATATAGCGTGTTTAAAAATGCGCTTCTTCTTTGCCAATATATGTATGGAATTCAATTGTATCTATATTTACCTACATGTTGCATATAGGTTGGTTTAACGATATTAGCAAGGATTAAAGCGAATCCGGCTTATTAGATATCTCTTTCATTTACATTTTTAAAATTACATTTCGTAGCAGGCTTTAGGTACCATACCTAACACCTGACTGTGGTCTGGCTTATGGTGATAGACATTTTTAATATTAGCTACCTGCTCTGACAACTTTTTTAAATGTAGGTGGAATAATAAGGTCCCATTAAAATAGATGGACAAACTTTTAGAAATCATTCAGACCACCAAAATAAGGACGATGGTAAAAAAATATATAAGAAAAACGCATAGATACTTACAAGAAAAATAATCAGCTAACGAAAATACATTAATGTGCCGACAATTTATTATTTTAGGTCAAAATAAAATCACTTTTATCAGTGTTTTTTTTGCTTGGATATCTTTAGTTAGACGTACTGAACCCTGCGTTTGAAAATTTGTATAGTTACTAGCTTCTGCCCGCGGCTTCGCCCGCGAGATATGTCGATAAAAACTATCCTATGTCCTTCCCCAGGATGCAATTTATCTCTCTGTCAAATTTTATCAAAATCCGTTCAGTGGTTTAGGCGTGAAAAGGTAACATACAGACAAAGAAACAGAGTTACTTTCTAATTTATAATATTCGTATGGATACTACTTAGTTAATTAATGTTGGGCACAAGTTTTGGTCGTTTTTCCAGTTTCATTTCTGTGTGAATAACTAATGTACATTCCTCTCCGACATTTACTTATTCATTGTTTTTGCACATTTTTATTCACTTTCGGTTACAATAAAGAACATCTTATAATAATTAACAGAAAATATCAAGCCAACTTGCGATTTGCCAACCATGTTTTTGTGACTATTTTTTGTAAACTGGATCTCTTCCTTTGAGGATTAAGTGATCATGTCACGCATCTTCTTTGTGTGATGTTTATCGACAAATATATACAATAATAACTGGTTACACGGTGGAATATATGCGCAGCGTTCATACTGTGACCAACAAGGAAAACCCAAATGTTTTGTTATGCATGCACATGACATCCATCTTAATATCGTGTGGGCTGTATTCAACTAAAAGGAACCAGTCCAAAGGACGGATTTACGAAGAATTATATTGAAATGAGAGTAAACAATTAAATCAAATGAAATTGAGGTTTATGTTATGGAGCAAAAGCTATGTTGAAGATGTCGTCTATTGTTTTTGGCATTGCGTAAAAATGTAAAAGCTGTTAGCTGCAATGATACTGGCAGTTTTATACCAAGAAGCAAGAAGTAAACTACTAAGATGAAGAGTTAAGAAGTTGCCATCAATTTAAACTGACTTATTCTGAATAGCCACATATACGTATTTACGTGAGTAATCCTAGCCTTCAAGATTGTATAGATCGATATCCATACAATAATAATAATACACATTATTATACTCGGAAATAGCCGATGGTATTTCCAAGTATCTTAATATTTACAATAAACCTGTACATAGGAATGTTTTCTGTAAATAAATAAGCTCAAAAATTTCCGAGAAAAAAAAAATATGAGAATATATCACCAGTCAACACCTTTACCTAAAGATTAACTACTTGCTTCCATTTTGAGTAACTGCAGTGATCTATAACTGTCATACGATTCCTTGTATGACTCATTGTTTGTTATGTTACTAATAAACTGTTTATTACCAACTTGTCTAGAATATTAATAGCTGTTTCCTCTGATATTGACACCTAACCTTTACACGATGAGTTTATGACTAAATATTGCCAAGAAAGATTCAGTTTGCATTAAAGAGGTCATAGTTTATTAGCGTTAGTTTAGATTTAGAAGATGGTAAGGCTATACACATATTGGTATTTATCGCAGATGTTATAAACAAGGCGAGAGGAGACAGAAAGACATTGATTTTAGTTCGAGAAATAATTACAATTGTTTTTGCAAAGTTACAAGAGAAATCGAAGTAATTGTGAAGTAACTCTTTGACTGTAATAGTTACGTATTTGTTTAGGTACAATTGGGCCTAACAGAAAGCAGTCGGCTGTATTATTTCATTTGTCAATATTGCTACCTACTTGTTGTAAGTGCCAGAGATTGATTCCTACATAGCATTTCCTAATATTTCAGTTAACGTTTCGCTATACTTTCTGTTTTGTAAACATTATTACTGTGAGAAAAGAAAAAAACGCGGGAAAAGATACGAACGATTATATGACGATGTCTTGTAAACAATAGTAGGTGGGTATATCTTTGAATTTCATTCGATCTTTGTATCCATTTAAAATACCTCTGATTGCCATATTATTATGTGAGAAATGACAAAAACTATAGTCACGCGAGTAATTTGTCCATAAACGGTTTGGTAATTGGCCACTACATGGTATCAATTTTTTTTAAGATTTGCAGTTTATTTTGCTGTCGCGACGCTGACGTCTGTTACGTTGTTAAATAAGTTATAAGTTTTTGTTATAAATGGAGTTTTAAGAGGCGTAACTTATGACTTGTCTAACCCAACTTCTGGTGCTGACCATAGATTCCCAAAGGTACTATATTTTGTTCTAAAGTCTTAAAGCATGTGCTTAAAACGGTACTACCTAATTCTCATGTCACCTTTGGGCAATATCATAGAAACATTGGGAACCTTAGGTTTTGAAAGCGGCAGACCCTAAGCCTTCCCGCGCACTGGGCGACCTCAACCCCGACTTTGGTCACAGCGACCAATGTTGGTCGCAACGACCAGTCACGGTTTTGGTCGCCCACGAGTAGGTGAGGCCTTAGTGACATGCTACTTTGTAAGTACAACCCTAGAAGAGACTAGTTATGGATATGTATCAGTACTGTATAGATGAAGGAAATATTGCAAGGATGAATACCTATGTATCAGTAGGTATTGTATAGTAGTGCAAGGATGAATATGTATCAGTATTTACCAATGTCCAGCGGTGAGGATCCACGTGGGGCTGATGATGGTGCCTCCGCAGGTGCCTCCGAAGAGCACGGCATGAGGGAACCGCTCGTTCACGGGCTTTGGGGGAGGGACGCTGACCGCAGGGACGGTAGCCGCAGGGACGCTTGCCGCTGAAACTGTGGCCTTTGAGTCCGCATCAGCTTTCGACGGCACATTGGCTGGAAACAGAAGTTAGGATATAAGTCTTCAAATACATAGAAAGTACCTATAGATTCGCTGAACCTTTCACCTCGACTTACTACTATCTGTCAAAGTACAGGTATACATAGGTATATTGAGCAGATAGTCATTCCATGTAGGTAGATCATATTTTCGAATGCAGTTTGACTTTAAAATACTAAAGATAATAGCTTAGGTACCTACGTTTTGTGGTCGTGATATCAAAATTCAGAGGAAAATTCATAAGTTAATAACTTTGACATTTAGGTATTGCACTATCAATAGAATTCGCCGTATGTGTGTCAACAGCAATCCTCATAATAATTAAATGTTCGATATTTCTGTAGAGGATGTACAGTCAGCAAGAAAAGTCGATTAACACTTCAGTATTTTTAATCTTGGTTATTGAGCAAAATATTTGTTTAAAATTGCAGCGGAAGTACAATTTCTGGAATATAAACGCTTTGCTTATTATGTGAAAAGCAGTTTATTGAAAAAAATTGTAGTCAATTAAATAAAATGTAAAAAAGTGGAGTTTTGTTGCCGACCGTACCTACCTACCTACCCACATTTTTCTATACATGTTTTTTCAGTATTCAGGAATAAAAATGACTTAACTCGAACGAAACGAGTTAAAATCGACGAATTAGCTGAATGCAGATTAAATGATCTACCTTTTAATAATCAAAATAAATGTTAAACAATAAATAACTTAAACTATTAACAAATTTAAACATGTCTGCGCAGGAATGTCATCAGTTAATGACATCCATACCTAATTAGGATAATTATAACAACTAGCTAGATTGCACCCATAACTAAGTAAGCGGACTGTATCTCAGAAAAAACCGCAGTTTTCCCTATGACAATTAATACTGACGTAGGTAGGTATTATGTGTTATTAACGATACAAATTGTTCGCAACACGATCAGAGCAATTTATTGTTACCATGTCCATGCGTCAGGGCAGTTATGTAACTTCGATGGGAAACTGAATTCGTTTCAGTTGATAGCCCCTGAATACAAGTACTATATCGTATTTTCATTGTAAAGGTCAATAATAGTACTAGTATAAGTAGTTAATGGGCATTTTGGCCATGTGTTGTCGGTTAGATTCGAGTTCAAGTATTAGCAGGTAGATGGAAATAATCAAGTAGGTAGGTAAAAAATATGATTTTAGATGAGTATCTAATTATTATTATAAGATAAGTTTAAGTATGTGTTAACGTTGTCCAAAACAAACGAGCAAAAGCGAAGAATTTTTAAGCAAAAAGACATTAAAGGCTCGTACACACAGGCGCGACGCGACACGCGACACAAAGGCACCGCAAGTCGCGCAACGAGCGGTGCCTTTGTGCCGCGCGCGATTCGCGTCGCGCGTCGCGCCTTTTTGCAGGAGCCTTAACGGGTCAAAACAGTGCAAGACCTCTTAATAAGCTTCAACCCAATTTGTAAAAGCTACCATTTTATAATTTGGGAAACATATCCCCGTTGCTAGGTAACCCGAGTGTTATAAAACGTATCCGGGTTATTGCTGATAACGGCATTCAAATTCTATAGACGCAAATCAGATTTGCATTAATTGGTCAGGAAGGTATTGTTGTGTTTGAACCAGTTCGTTCATTGATATACTTCATTGACAAATAGGGACATTTGTAACGGGTTATTTTTAACGATTTGATTGGTGGTAACAGAAACAAAGTAGATCAGTATATTTAATTTACTCTATAAATAAGTGACGAAGTTTTAATTGGTTCGTCGCTGTTCCATTTGTTTCGAATAAGTGAGAAGAATAAAAACAACAAACAACAATATTGATTAAAACATTTTTGTACTACTAGCGAATACCTACTTATCGCTTGTTTTAAGAAAGGGAGCAGACATCTTTAGTATATTTGTGTCCTAAGGCTAACTCGTACTACTTAGATTCTTAGATGAATATTATGAACAAAATGACCTTCAAAATTTTTTTTTGTCATACTTCAAGATGGTTTCTTAATTGCGTATTAAAACTTCAACTTTTTTACCATATTGTTCACGTTTATCTGTATCTACCTCATAATACCCATTACTAACTAAAGACAAATCTTGAAGCTTGACTTGATAAAAAACCCACGTATGACGTACCCAACACGTCAAGATCAAGTTATTTAAATCTCGTTCAAACAAGTTTTTCTCAGGAATTTGTGATTGTTTTAGTTACGAATACCAATACACAATTGTTGGTTTATAAATCTTATATGTGATATTCCAAAACCTATTATTCTTTATTTATTTAGATAAGTATTTTATCTATCGCACACAAATAAGGTACCTACAAAGGCGGACTAAAGAAGAAAATCGCCTTATGTAGGTAGAGCTAACTCCCAAATATAGGTATGTAATCCATTTTGTATATACAATAATAATACTTCTAATCTTTTCACCACTCTTGGTTAACTGGTAGACGCATAAATTTCACATAACAATAATAATGTAAAATCCATGTTTATTTCCACTATTTTGCTCACATGCACGGTTCAGTTACACGGCATGTATTACTGACGTGTGTATTCAGCTGACAATTAGTTATAATTGTACGATTTCATGTCCTCGGTGAAAATATATGGAGTTTTTCGACCATGATTAGCCGTGAAACCTTCGGCTACGGATAGTCCAATTTATTTACATAACACTAGCTTCTGCCAGCTACCTACCTAGTCCGCGTGAAATTGCTTGTATTAACATAAAATATATCCAAGAACACTCGGCAGTACTGTTTTTCGGATTCTGATCAGTAGTTCCGAAGATTACCCCTACCTGCTTACATACAAACTCAAAAATGTTACTTTTATAATTTAAACCTTTCATTATTATTACTTTTTTTTTGCTTTTCTTTTATCTTGTATATTTGTAAATTTACCTCTCAATGCATGCCATAACTATATCGAATCTCATTTTTGTCTATCGCGCTTCTATATCATCTGTAAATTGAGAGGTCTAGCTCTTGTGATACAGGACCTCCTAGTACAAGAGCCAGGGCCACACTGATTTTTGTGTCTTGAAGTGGAAATAAACAAATCATTATTATTATTATAAATTATTATTATATTATAATATTCATATAGATTAGTCGTATAACGGCAGAAGAGAAGGCATGGAAGAACAGGCTGAAGTGTATTGAATAAAAATACCAAATAACACTGGGTCCATCCCGGGTTTACACCTAGAAGTTGCGCTTGCAACCAGCGAGTCTGCCCTTCCCTCATTTCTGATAAAAGTATATTTAGTCTGTTAGGCTATAAGTAAATTGCATAACAACGAGTTAATGTGTACTTTTCGTTTTTTTCTTACAATAATTGACCCAGTTATAAAATATTTATAACCTAGAATCCTAGTAGTTCTATTATGTTTAATTTGTCATGTTAAGCTATAATTTACCGTATCATGCAAGTGAAAATAGCGTGTTGTGTGAAACCTTGTAGATAAACAACAATGTGTAGTAGTTTTCTCTATGGTACATGAATCAAAGTTGTTTTTGGCTAGGTCACACTATGTACTTACACCAAATTAAATGCTACTTTCTCCTCTGAAAGTTATAGTTTTGAATTACAAAAACAATGAACATACTTACAACTTTCACTGGCAGAAGTCTGATTTAAATGAAATATTAATTGAAATAATAACGTAACATTATTATTTGTACAGAACTGCATTTTTACACTGTTTATTAAATATTTTCAATATAACATTTAAGTGCGTTAAAAACATCACTACATAACACATTATTTCTTCAATTGTTGTGTGCCGTTTTTATTGGAAAAGAAAAACACAGATACGTAATCAGGATTTGTTTTATCGCACTATCTTGTATTCACAAATTACCTTCACTAATTTTTATCAACCGCTTTTTATTTGTCGAATACTTATCAACACTAAAAAACGAAACGATTTCTGTTTTTACAACAATACAATTTATTTATAAATTATTTCTGAAGCAAATAAAAACAAACCTTACCTGCGTTACACAACAGAACAACCTACATTTTCACTTTAAACTATTTTATGCACACATTTTTTGCCCACAAAACTGATTATCATTAAAAAAATACAATGTCACTCACGTGCTTTTACAATTTGTTGTATGTCGTTCCCTCCCGGCCCCGGGGCGGCGACCGCCAACACCACCAGCGCAGAGCACACGATCAGCCGGCTTGAGAACATCGTGGAGTTTGTGTGCGTACGCGCAACGGCCACACTTTATATATCAATCTTAACTTACTCTGGGCGCATCACGCTACTTGACGAAGTGAGATCATTAAATTGGTACAATTATTGATGACGATAAGCGGCTGTAGATATGACAAGCATTAGCGAGAGGAATTTGAGAAATGTTGTCAAAAATTTGCATTGTTTTTAGTCAAATTAATCAAATGAGTATGACAACAAATCATTATGTTTATTAGCAGAAGTTCTGTTATATCATATTTTTCCATTCATATTAAATTATAACTTAGGTACTTAACTGCTACTTGATTACATTGTTTCAAGAGATTTATTATTTGTCTATATTTATTCGATTTCATCTAAAACTGGTTATTTATTACATTTGAATTATAAGGAGAAAACACGTTTTCATTTCATGTTATTTTTTATTTATAAAAGTGTGAAAGTAATACAAATAAAATAAATCAATCATGTCTTTTTTATTTTTATGACTTTTTTTTAATTGCTGAATGGGCCTCTTGACCTCGATCACGCCTAATGGAAAGCGATGGATCAGGTCTATGATGGAACGAGCGTGCCTAGAAGATGCCTAAGGTACTGGAACTCCCACGCATCGACGAAACACAGCAGGCCACTTGACGCCGGACTCCGGTGGGAGGGTGGTCGCAAATCAGGCGGGCGTTAGCCCTACCACCGCAAGAGAAGAATTGGCCAGTCAAATAAGGTGTTGGGTGTGACTATCCAGGATGCTCCGAGCGTTCAGTTCAGTTGAGTAACTGGCGGAACAAACTTCGCTACATGAGGAGAGGAAGGAGGCTTCTTCATGCAACCCAAAAACTGACTGACTCACACTTTTATGATTCGTTATCAGTTAATGCGCAGTTGTAGCCTTGTAGCCCGCGAAATTAAATTTTTCTTGCGTTTTTTTCATTTTTCAGGTCAGTGTCAGGTTGTATCTTGATCAAAATAAGATTCGCGACTATAACAGGTACGTATTTACAGAATTATAACCATTAGAATCTAATACATACATCTTTCTAAGTTAGATTTGTTCCAGAAGAACAAAACTCATGGAAAAGTGCTAATGGAAATAATCTCGTCGTCGTCTTGTTTTTCTATCGTATCAAATTAGGTGTATTATGTTTTCCACACACTATCTATCTAGCATATATCCTGAAGAATATCATATATTTTCTGATTTTGTTTAGGTACTGTAGTCGATCATATACTTTTATTGTTTCTGAAACTTGTGTTTTTTCTGTTTAGGTCCTGTAAGCCCCTTAAGTTTGCATCCCGTAAAAGTCGTAGGATAAAGCTACGGGCTACGCGCTGCGGGCTACGGGGCTGCGCGCTACGTCCGAACAAGTTTAAAAAAAAAGTATTTTTCATACTTTATTATTTTTTACTCTACTAACACTGTTATTATGACTTCATCTACCATATGAATCGTGAATTCGTGACTAATGTAAGAATATTTGAAAAGTGTTTTCGCATCCATAGATATAATCTAGTATGTATTTAAAATCTAATAAAAACCACACCATTCTATTACTCAATAATTGAATGGTGTGGTTTTTATTAGATGTTTATGCAAAAGAAAAACTAAACTAATTCATAAAAAAAAAACATCCATAGCATTAGCCGACTCATTTAATAGAACATAATATTTTTCTTTTTTGAAGACTACTTGCATGAACTTATGTTTGGATTTAGCATGTTTTGCTACAAATACAATTAGTATTTTCCCGAAGCTACAATTACACGGAAAATTAAATCTGAATCACAAGTACACAAAAACAAAATGTTTTTAAACAATAACCTCCTTACTAATAAACGTTATATTATATCAGATAGTAGTTACACACTGATTTCTCATTTTCAGTCGTCAGTAATTTGACTTTCGAATGAAGAAGACAAAGCGTTGTGTAACTATACAGACGCTATACAACGTGTAAATAGAGAAGAGTGGGGTAAATAGAGAACTCATTTAAAAAAAGCGTACGTCAATATACGTTATTGTTTTAATAGTTGCATGGGTTATGTTATTAGGTATTTATTAAGGTTTTCTTGTGCATTAAGAAAATTGTTTTGTATAGCGTTCTGACCACTGACCTCTATTACACTAGTGTATAATACAGGTTTTAACTCACAAAGTTATTATTGCTGGCAAACCAGTGTGTGGTCTCCATGGAATTAGTATGTACGATCTCCAAGTTCACTGTCATCCTTGTTTTTGTATATACAAAGGTGAAAAGATTACTTCAACCAAACAGAGGTGAATCAGAACCTACATTCTGACTGGTTTTTGGTGATGAGAGAAATGAGAACATTCAAAGGTTAACATTTACTTAATGGGATGAACACGGTGGTGTTTTAGCCATACAGGAGGGAGTCCGAGTTTTAGACGGACGGTAATATGGTACCTATAAGGCTTGATAATTTCCCTAGGAGAAAAAAGGTAACCTGAAAATGTTGGATAGTAAATATATTTGTAGTGGTCTAGTGCAAGAGATGTCTCTGTAGTCTTAGGAACCTTTTACAAGTACATGTCACTCTTGAAATAGCCGACGAACATATCGATTAAAATATGCTTGTTACTTCAAAAACTAATAAGGGACCCGTAGATTGAAACATACATCAGTAAATGTCACTAATAAATTATTATCGTAACTGTCTTTCCAGAAAAACGTGGTAATAAAAGTGATAACTATTATAATATGGGATCGCTGACGTCAGCAAACTGACGAAAATCTTCACCTTGCCATTGTACGCTTTGTATGAATAGATAACTTAAGTAGATGCGGGTACTATCGAGTTTTCATCACGCACGCGGGTTATTTATATCTGTAGGAAGGTAAATGTTTATAATTCCTTCGTTATACAATTGTGTAATATTTTGTTAATTAGGTGTTATGTGAGAAGGTAGGTAATGATATAGCGATATATTATTTAATACAGTGTTTGCAGTCTTCATGAAAAATATCTCCTCATTTCGATAATTCAAATAATATAAAAGTTTTCTGTAAAAATATCTCTATTTGTAGATTGTTACCGTTGCGGAAAATTAATTGATAGGTACGAATATAGAATATATCGATGTTTCATAAATTATCCTACTAGATTCTAGTTAATACACAAATTAGGTATGTAGGTTAGGTAGGTACCTATACATTGCACGTGGGGATAATTTGTTGCTCTGCAGCATACCTACATATAGCTCAAAAAATGTACCTAATCAGTAGGTACTGATATTGGAAATTATGTCTTAATATTTTGTCAAAACAAAAGCACCATTCGATTTATTTTTAGCCCGTTGCTCGGGCAGCAATGGGTTAAGGTAATCCATTGCTGTTTCAGAAATGGGATAATTTATTTTTTCTGTACCTAAATAGGTTTATAGAATACACTTACACGTCAATAATATAAAAAAAAACTACATGAGGGTGTTTCCTATCCGACTACTCTGAGAAGAAACACTGAAACCATCTCAGAGTGCAGTCTCTTTTAAAATCCAGACATTATCTTGGTTTGATCATGTGAGGACCATGCAGATTAGCGTCTGAAATGGTCTTTTGAGGAGAGAACCACACAGATTTGAGTGGACCGTCCAGTCAGTGCACATATTTATCAGTAATCGTGTAGCTCAACTCGGAGCATAAGGAGCTCAACGACTCTACGAATAATAGGCTGAATGTTTCATGCAAAAGTCTAGCCCAGTCGTGTGGGTACCTACTGCAATAAGCTAAGGCAACTAGAAGACAATGTGAACTTAACGCATTTGCCTCTGGTCGATTTTTTTTTTAAGTTTTTTTTTCTAACTTAGAGACGCGGGTTTCCGGTAAAGACAAGTCGGTACCGATCGGTGCGGGTGAAATAGTCCCACATCAACTTATGGGCTCACACAAAAGAAACAGGTAAAACATGTAATCGTTTTCTTCCGAAGATCAACCTGCAGAGATCTGTACCGGGGGTCGGGACCGAAAACCCGCTTCTTTATGCAGGCACCCTAAGAACGGGTCGGGCCAGTATTTTTAACAGCTATTATTTATATTATCTACTAGCTGCGCCTCACGGTTTCAACCGCGTAAATGCGGATCCCGTAGCAATATCGGGATAAAGAGTAGCCTATATGTTAATCCACCCTGGATTACTCCATATATGTCACTTACCTCCATACAAAATTTTATCAAAAGTAGTTCAACCGTTTGCGCGTGAAGAAGTAACAAACATATAAACACACACATACACACACACTCACAAACTTTCGCCTTTATAATATTAGTGTGATTTGTCGCAGGATACCTTTGCATTTTATTTTAATTTTGAATCGAAATCAAAACATTTGTAGGTACTTACAGCTTTCGAATTTGTACCTATGGTTTTGAGTACAGACATAATTCCACACAAACATAATTTAACAGTTTTACATAGTCAAAATAATTGTGTTTACAAATAGTGTAATCTATGCGATTACACTATTTGAAAACACAATTATTTACTGTAGGTAAACCCACTTTTAAAGGTTATCGAAAGTATATTTATCACGTAGTTTCCGAGGCGTGATAAAAGTGGATTATCCACGTCGATTATAGGAAAATGAACTAATTATTTTCGATGACACTGTGCCACAATTTGTTTGCTATATTACCATGTTTACGCTGATGTTCACCCAAATTATTAAAGCGCCATCTATTAGGGAACGGTACGACCAGTTAAGTTAATCTGATTGTTTTTTCTCACGTAGGATATTCAGTTAAAGGCTCCTTCAAAGAGGCGCGACACGCGATAAAATCGCGCGCGACACAAAGGCACCGCGCAACGAGCGGTGCCTTTGCGTCGCGCGCGATTCGCGTCGCGCGTCGCGCCTCTTTACAGGAGCCTTAATACGGATGGAAATGTGACGTGCGCTTTTATTGAATGCTCATAAATATTATTATCTGCTATAAGTATTATTATGTGAGGTGACGATGATCGTTAGTAGTCCTTCGTTGAACAAAGTATGACGGAGTCTTTCCGTAGAAGTGAGTGACGACCATCATGAGTTAGTGGGACTAAGAACTTACCTATTCGGCTATACGTACCTACTAAAATATTAGCTAACGTTAGATTTGACAGCTGTTTTACTGATCAGAGGTGATATCAGGCTTTTAGAAACCGTAGGTTTGGACTGGACAAGTACGAGGAACCTTGAGGACTCACCAGCCCCGGATCTAAGGGGGGCAAACCGGGGCACTTGCCCCGGGCGGCAGTTTCATGGGGGCGCCAAATCCTTGAGACAAGAATTCGAAATATCGAACAAATTAAGCCTTTTTCCTACAATCTCATAGGTTTTTAACAAGTAATCGAATCTTAATATAATATGTTTGAAAAACAAACTTTTCGATTTCCATACGCCCATTTAGTTTTTGAACACATACGAAGTGATTTATGAACGTATCTTAACAGATCAAGTAAATTTTTGAACGCGTGCGTAGTGTCTGTGATCTTTCTGCCAAGGGGAATCCCCGTCACATATCTATACGAGCCGAGCCGAACAAATTCAAACAGTTGAACGTAAAGTGACAACACTGTTTGTTTATGTGGTTGATTGCGTTTGCGAGTAATCAGCGTTAATAAAATAAGTAATTTATTAGTGAAATCATATATTATCGTAGTGGAAATCAACAATTTGCAAGTTTTTCTCAAACACTGAAGGGAGGGGGCGCCACTATCAAAGTTTTGCCCCGGTTCGAAAAAATCGTAGATCCGGGGCTGGGACTCACCAGTACCAGTACTTACCAAACCTGCGAATTTCGATGAATTGTTTAATGAAGTAGGTAGGTACTTACATAGCTTTGTTTTTTTTGCATTTCAATACTTATAATAGTATAAAGACGTTTTTAGGGTTTCGTATCTCAAAAAGAAAAAGCGGAACCCTTATAGGATTATTTTGTTGTCCGTCCGTCTGTGTGTCAAAAAGTGTGTAATCTTGTTTTCACGCGTTCCCAAGATAGAGGGTTATCTCGGGAACGCGTGGAGGTATAGAGTTAAAATTAAAACCTATTAATATACTCAGGTCTACAGTCCCTTGAAGCTGTGAAAATATCAAACTTCTAAGTTATCGCAAAAAAAAGATACGGCCGTTTATGCCGCAAAAAACGTATATTTCGACACTCTCAAGGGAATCTAAATTTATAGGGTACTTCCCGTTAACCTAGAATCATGAAATTTGGCAAGAATCAAGATCATGTAGGTAATAGGTAATAGGTAATACGGGCTGGTGTCCGCAACTCCACGTCAATGCGCGTATTTTGCGTAGGTACAGGTGGGAAAATCGGTCATTCGATCCACCCCAGCTCCTCGAGGAAGGCCAGCAACGCCTTGATGTTGCTGACCGTCTCATGTAGGGTACCTGGGTTACCGAAGTACTTTGCCCTATACGTGGCGACCACCGGGCAGTTTCAAGATCATGTAGCACAAGTAAAGGAAAAAATCCGAAAACCGTAAATATGTTGGTACATTAAAAAAAACCCGTGATAAACTATTTACAATGCGTGCCACGAAAGAAGAGACTTGACCCCGCCTCCCCCGCTCTTTCTGCTGCCCCTATGACGTCCGGTCCCGTCCCGCACTCAGACCTCATACCGCTAAAGATACCTAAAATCGTGTTCTGCGCATGTCAAACCACGTGGTGTCAAATCTCTTCTTTCATGGCACGCATTGTACATACAAAGCCCTCAGTGCGCGAGTCCGACTCCAACTTGACCGGTTTTTTTGTATATGTCTGTGTGACCGCGTCGTTCTTCTAAACTACGCAACGGAGTTTACAGTACCCGGCGATAAATATTGCACATCGACCTTTAGATACCTTTTTTTTCATTTTATACAAAGAATAAAAATAATTATCAAAAGAAGCAAATCATAATTGTTTTAACAGCTCCTAATAGATACCGGACTGTTTGTATTTCGTGCGACAGAGATAACGCTCTACGAAGCCGAAATTAGCCGATTGTCTCTTTCCAAAGGTCGATGTGCAATATTTATCGCCGGGTACTGTATGTGGTTTTTATTTTACCATCAGTTAGAGAATTTATTTCCAAAATTTCTTGTGTAATGCATTAATATTAAACTTACAATACTTACAATAAATAAATATCGCAGTTTTTTCAAGTTGTATAAACCGTTTCGAAGCAGGGACGGATCACTAGTTATGATCATATTCTGAAATGAATAAAAAAAAAGGTGAACAGCCGGCCTTGTTGCAATATTCTACCGTCACGAAATATCTTCACGTGCAGCTTTAAAAAGTCACAACTGAAATCCCACCAATCAGCGTAGGTATTTCTCCCAATATGATGATCAATATTTCCTCAATTCATTACCATTTTTTTTTTAGAAGGAAGGAGTCAATTTAAACAGTGTGTTTAACTTGTGAATGTTATGTTCTGTTCGATGTACGTCAGAACACCGATACATTATGCTGCTGGGTAAATCCTAAGGTTACAGGCATCCATATATGTACTGAGAGAGAACGTTTTTACCAACATTGTAAAATAATCAGAAGCCTCAGGTCAGGGGTGATGGACAACTATTAAAGAATTATTTATTCATATCATGATAATATTTACATAAAATAAGTTAACATTTAAAATAATAATATGTACATTTATATGAAAAAATAAGCAAAAGAATCATAGGGCATCAAAAAATTCGTCCGCATCGCTGTCAACACGAACAGCGTCCGGCTGACTGCATTGCCACGTTGTATGGCGATGCTAATTCTTTGGCCAAGAAATAAAATAAAGAATTAAGTTTTTTTTAACACTCATGTGTTTCGTTAATCACCCTGTAAAGTCAATGAAATAAATATAATGAGATCAGTTTTTTATAGCTATACACATGTTACCAGCACACAGCAACAACTTGTTTATCCAGATGAAGTCATGAGAAGCAAGGTCGAGGCATCTCATTGAGTATAAGAGAGACCTTGCCCTGATATGGGTCAAGGTCATATTTCTTGAACTCCAACTGTTATCAGGGCTGCCAAAATATATTTTCTATTTTGATCTTATTTTGTAGAGGGGATAATTAATTTTTGATGAGGCTTCTTTATTTTTTAGGTAGGTAGGTACTTAAGTATTTCATATTTTAACACATTGATATTTCCTCTATGAATACTGTGTGTATAAAAGAAAGCTAGGTCAATTAAAACATAAATTGAATTCAAATAAACTTTAATAATCTCTTCAACGTCTACAGCTTGAGAAT
The DNA here is from genome assembly GCA_963855955.1 of Luperina nickerlii. Classification (NCBI taxonomy): domain Eukaryota; kingdom Metazoa; phylum Arthropoda; class Insecta; order Lepidoptera; family Noctuidae; genus Luperina; species Luperina nickerlii. Next base: position 16,924,072 of record OY979674.1, on the reverse strand, counting down.
TTTGATCAATAATCGTCAATTACTATGAATAATTCCAAGATAAGTGCAAATACGCGTAACATTGGTTGTCACAAAGTAACCTCGTAAACAATCATAATATTATGTTATGTAGTATTAAATACTGTCATATTGCTCATCATAATCACCTAAAGACGATAACTCTTACAAATTAACGTGAGATTATTTTCCTCTTAAATATCTACAAAATCAGGAATGTTCAACATCTTCAAACGCTTTAGATACAACTACAAAATTATTTAAATTAAGTTAATTACAAGTGTAATAAATTATTGCGATTTTAATTTACTAAATTATAAATAATAAGTCAGGGTACGGCTACAGATGTAAAGCTTCTCATCTCCAGGTCGATCTCTATCAACTTGGAAGCTGTGCTCAACTATGCCGGCTGCCCCTCGGCATAGCCGTGTCTTTATTCATAGTGTATACTTAACTAATTCTTACACAGTTATTACAAGGGCGACTTACGCCTTGACTCGCCGACCTAAATAACTATATATAAAATGTGATTCCAGTAATTCATACATTCCGTGTAAATAATTGATATTTAGGCAAGTAAACAGTTACAAATAATAGTTATCCCTAATATTAACATCTCAAATATTCAACAAACTAATTTGACCGCTAAGACAAAATAACATCTGTACAATCAATTCAATTCGTTTCGAAATATTAGTGGTCTTTATCTATTTTTTTGATGTAAGTATTTTTACAGAAAAATAATCTTTGTGATACTATAAATATGTGCCTAGATGAAATATTGTATTCCAAAAATATAAATTAAAATACTGAGTTTATTTTGTTGATAAACTGTGGCGGGGAAACGTGTGTGTGTGGAGGGATTCGCGCACGCAGGTGAGGCGCTGTTCGGACATGCTCGGGAGATATCGGGAGTGCCTCCCTCATCGACATCCACTAGTAAAAAACCTCAAGTACACTTCGTTTCGTCTAAAACACTACTTCGTTTAATAAATAATTAATTAAAAACAATAGAACTTTGACAAAAGTAGAACATTAAAGCCATCAAAAAGATGCGTTAAAAATTTTCATCAACAATTATTGTGTAAAATTGTATGCAAATGCAATCGTTTCATGTTAAACGTTTACTCGACTACTTTTGTCAAATTTCATAACAATTGTCTACTATTTATTGCTCGTAAACTACCTACCTACTGTCACTACATTACACTAGTTGTTATTAAACTATCAAACTGACTAAGAGAGGTCGCGTACGAAGATACTAGGCTCTCAAGTTCACGCCATGACTTTGTATACAAGCAGTAAAGCACACAACACCGAGAATATAAAAATATACCAACAATTGGTCACCGATAGCGATAGTCCACGATTAACAATACAACTAAATAAAAAACATCACCAAGATGGCGACGCGGAAGGAGACAGAAAAGATATCGTAGAAAGAAATATTTGAAGGTACTTTCATACTGAGATTTTAGTATAGTCCGACCTTGGTGTTAATATTTTGGCATATGTACAGACACCAGCACATCAAGCTACCCGAAACTGTCAAATTTTCCCAATCAACTTTGAACCTTATGCTATAGCCATAAAGTTAAAAATCGGTTAAAGAAATATGACAGATTGTAGTAGCTTGATGTGCTGGCGTCTGTACTACCATAGTCATCAATTGATTGGCGTGTTTATAAAAGGATACTTCTTCTTTTAAATTGACTGAAATGAACTTGATTGAGAATCGCTATCTTCATAGGTGATAGGTTAATTATTAGTGATGTTCTTAATAAAGATTCATTCCAATATTGATTTATTTCGCACGTGACTAGTTGTGTAGAGCTATTAATATTTACAATGGCAATGGGGTATTGTAAGGATGCTGTTAATTGCATGTCTAATAACTTTTAAAGATTTATAGTTCGTGGCGCAGTAAAGTTAGCCATTGTTTCGATAGTCACATTGTCAAAGTCGAAATCTAATTAAAATATCAGTTACAAAGCAATTATGCGTCATACCTCAGGCAATTTCCCTAATCAATTTTATTTAGCTAACATTACATACTGAACTGTATCTGATCATGAGCACTTAGCTCAAAAACAAGCTGCCCAAGCCTTCTACCTTTTCAATTATGTTATAGAATAAAAAATAAAAAAACTCGGATTTGGCCTCTTCTAAGGCTTCCTCATTACAACTTACAACGAAGTTAAAATTGTTTTTTTTTTCAAAATTGATATGTTTAACAAATAAATTGACAAACTCTTTGAAATATTTACCTACATAAAACTGGACATAATGAGCAGCGTTTGATATAACATAATGTTTTTTCTTGACCAATATTTTAAATACCTATTCAGTTGTCTAATAACATTTTTTAATAAAACATTTAACTACAAATTTGCCCTATATTCCACTATATCTTGACCACATTTTGGCAAAGATTTAACGCACAACAGTATCTTGAGATTCAAATTTCAAGGACGAAAGGAATCAATTAGATAATTTATATTAGGTATATAAGTAGGAATGTAGTTAGAAATATATAAAACAGAAGTATAGTCTAGATTGAAGGAACGGTGTAAGGGCCAACTGGGAGTGGATTCAATTTTGAAGCAAGCGCATATGAATGGCAATCCAAGAATAACAAAATTTTGTATGACTAAAGCTCGTGAGAAGATCAGGTGAATATTTAAGTGATCATCGTGTCGTCATCGAAGCTATCATCAGTCAATTGAAGGCGATACAAATAAACTCCACTCGCAGCTGCCCCATCATATCTCATCTACCTCTCAGTAGACTTATATCCATCGCGAATTCAAAAGCGAATATGCAAATCCAAGTCCTTATTACCTAATCTATAAAAACGTGTGTAATAATCCAATATAATAATTTAACTATTCTTATAAGCTTACTAAGATTTGAAGTGTTCGTTTCGTTAAAAATAACTGCTATTACGTTCGATAACTTATCGTACTAATTATTATAACTATTAATAACTGATCTAGTGTAGTTACCTAGTTATTGTTAAATGGCTTTTCGTCCATCATGTGGTACATTAGCAGGTTCCCCTCTATCTCCGATCATAATGACGACTCGTATTAATTTAATACTATTATGTGTAGGCCGCGATATTGTCTAAAACGAGTTTATTTTACTCAGTACTGGTTATCTTTCCGCCGTTATGTAAGACAGTCGGTTGATTGATTATTATTTTTCATTTATTTCTTTCTATTGTTTTATTTATTCACGCCTGAGGAAGGATATTGCCATCGAGGCAGACCGCGACGAAGGTGGTGTAAGGCAAACATGGCCAGAGATCGCACAAGGTTTGTACGAAGAAACGGGAGGCCGTTGCACAGCAGTTGCACACAATGTGGGCTAACATTTTTTTTAAAATAGAGTTCATCGCCTGGCACAGCGTGATCCAATAACACCAACCGAGAAAATGAGTGAACAATTTTTTAATTAGGTTACCTTTTAAAATAGGGGTTTTATTTGATTTGAATGCTCGTTAGCTTGCACTACTTCCGGATTCCAAAAAAGTTAAAATCAAACTGCATGATTTTAATTAACAATGTGAACGTTGATAGCAAAACCTGTCATTGCAACAGATTTAGCTTAACTTTTTGCTGTAAAGGCACTTTGGATATTTAATACAGTATTAATTCCAAATATTTCCTTAATGCACTTACGCAGTTTATCTGACTGTCTTACAAAAAGGCGCGAATAGTCAATTTGAGTAGAAGTTATTTTGAAGTTTCAACATCGATAACAAGCGCTGTCAACTATAACAAATTGTTTGTGGTACAATTCCCCTTCACGAATGGCTTACATCGTCGTTTTTATTGATATAAATATATTATTAATGATGTTAGAAGAAAGAAAGAAATAAAAGAAAAAAAAATGTTTATTTTGCACAATAAAACGCACATTATCAAATAAACATAAAATTTACAAAAAAATACAAAATAATCAGCCACAACCCCAGTATTCAACAAATAAAAACAACGAGAAATTTAACAATTTCAAGTTTTACAATGTTGTCTGCAGCTTGATGTTAGCGTAGGCCACGGTAGCGGTAGACTTCGTAGCTACTAGGATGTGACTCATTGTGACCCATGATTATAGCACAAAACATCATTTGTATAGTCAACATCAAAAAGCGAAAAAATACTTTTACTGGAATTACCTACACATCTGTTTATGAGTGTACTGTTATTATATGTGTGTGAGCATCGTTTCAGCAGGTATAGATATGTTTGTCCTACGTAGTCGAACGCATGCCCCGGCGCAACGTGAAGACGCTACATTCTACGTTATTGACTATGCTACAGCCATTTCCATAAGACCAAATGATAACTATATTATTAGGAAGAATTCTTGCACATCTTAATTTGGCATCTAATCATTTTGTCAGATGTCCAAGTTTCTAAAACTAACGTGCTTCTGAAAACAGAATTTTCCCTTTCGGAAAATAATGCATTTCACGAAGACATTTCTGGAGAATTACTTACGATATCTTTATATCCGACCTTAACGCAAGAGTTCGGAAGACTGAACGTTATCCAACAAATACCGTCGTGATTTTGTAGGATACGACTTTTTAAGACTTCCTAATGATTTGTTTCGAGCCAAAGTTGTGTTACATTGGAACAAAAGTTGATTCGCTTTAGGCGTTTTTGTTCAAAGACAGAATCAACTAAATTCGTTATTAAATCATACATAGAAGAAGGTATAATTTAATAGAAGAAGGTTTACGATTCATTGTTATTCGACGAATATTTCTTAGGGTTTTATAAACATAGATAAAGTTATTGCGTAATTACGTAAATAAATCCTGTTTTCACTTTGATTAGAGTCAGGGAGGAGCAACATGGAGGTTGGTAGTTGACATGTTATATGTGTGTGTGTGTTTGTTGTATTGTTTTGTTGTTGTTGTTTTGTTGTGTTTAAGTTGATCTTTCGTGTTCCAATTGCTGTTATTTGTGATACACACCAAACATTTCCTCCCTTTTGTTGCTTAAATATAAGTGAAAACGACTTTTTTAAATTTTGTCTGACTAGTCATTGCATAGTCCACTCAGTTGGTCTTACGGTTCTACAATCATAGCTGTCAAGTCCAAACAGCGACTTAGGAAGCCTTAACATAGCGTGCGTGAGTTCAGTAGAAGTGAGTAAAGTTGAGTAGACGGAGGCGATGAGCGGTCGCGGCTAGGCGCGGTAAAAGTCGCGAGGACGCGCGTTGTGGCGTGCGCTGTGCGTCAGAGAGTGCGCAGCGGCGCGCGGCAATCCACGCGAGACATCCACTCTATGTCACGCGTTGTCACCTGGAAACAATAAACAAGTTTTTATAAATTTTATAATGAAAACATCTTGTAATTGGATTATATGCTCATTTGTGTATATTGAAGTCATGTAGGACAAAATTACTGAAAAAAAAACTATAAAATTAGTTTTATATTTTCTACTAGCTGCGTCCCGTGGTTTCACCCGCATAAGTGTCGATCCCGTGGGAATAACGGGATAAAAAGTATCCTATGTGTTAATCCTGGTTATAAAGTATTCATCCTAGTTATCAACTATCTGAGTGCCAAATTGCATCCAAATCCGTTCAACCGTTTGTGCGTTTAGAAGTAACAAACAAACAAACACACTCGCAAACTTTCGCCGTTATAATATTAGTGTGATTATGCTAACAACTCTCTACAGCTACCTTAATACATAGTAAGCAGCATTTCCTGCCACACTTTGAAGAGTATGGCTGCCGGTGTAACAGGCACAGAAGAAAAGACAACATTTTCTCTAGGATGACACACCGGGCCTGCGATGCGATGGTGTCCACAATGGGCTGCAGACGTTAACGATAAAAACCGTTAAAAAGAAAACTTTGTCTTCTGTGCTCACCTGGTGCATTGAGTACACGGCCAGCACGACCAACACGTGCATGATGTTGTGCGAATTGAGGCAGCGGTCCACCGTACCCGGGAACCACTTTTCCGGTATGTGCATGGCGCCGATCACGCCGCCGCCCAGAGATACTGCATCCTGGAACATTTAGTAAGCCATCCTTTAGTTAGCTTCTGGTTTCATGATCATCATATCACTCAAATACGTAAGACCTAAGCCCTCCTACAGCTATACCTACTGCCGGCGAACTCTATTATAATTAGTTGTGTTGTGAGCGGGTATTTAAAACTAAAAGGTCGTTGTCATCGAAATTGGTAAGAAGGACTGCGTCAGCCGCGATCTTTGCAAGTTAGTCGGCGTCTAGACATGCCTAAATATTGTGTTGGAAAGTCTAAAATATTAATATTGATTTCGGTGTTCTATGTATTTTCGTGGAATAGTGAATCATGCTGATGTAGTGTGTAGTGGTTGTGCTGCGTTGAAAGAGACTCCAGGATTCTCGTTGAAGTAGTAGGTATGCACCTAGCAAGGCCAGTCAGCCCGCTGCAAACTTGTTAACAGACTCATCTTTTCAACCAGACAAACCACCACAGGGAAAGTACTCCAGACGTATTAAGGCTCCTGCAAACAGGCGCGACGCGCGACGTGAATCGCGCGCGACACAAAGGCACCGCAAGTCGCGCAACCAGCGGTGCCTTTGTGTCGCGCGCGATTTTGTCGTGTGTCGCGTCTGTTTGGAGGAGCCTTTATGTCAAGAGGATATTGGACTTTAGGTAGATACTGTTAGTAGCCTAAACAAGGCTGTAAACTGACAATTACATTCAATCTAGAACAATAGCTACACAATTTGATTATCAGATGCAAGTTAATTATTTATTGAAGGTGTAAAACTACTATTCGGTTAAATAGGTAGATCTTCTAGGGCATGCAGTATGTTCTGCCATATGATTGTAATTAAATCGCAATGTTTATGCATTTCATATTGTGTTTGCCTTGTGCAGTATCTAATTAAGGAAAACGATAAAGTTGAACAGATAACGTTCACCTCATACGATAATTCTAAGAACTTAAGAAATCGTGTATATAAAACACGCAAAAATTACTCTAACAATTAGTATTAAATAAACTAACGATAAATCATGATTCTTTTTCCCTATGTAGGTACAGTCGCCAGCACGTCAAGCTAACCCAAACTGTCAAATTTTCCTTATAGTTTAGCGATAAAGTTGATAATCTATTAAAAAAAATTGACAGATTGTAGCAGCTTGATGTGTTGGCGTCAGTACCTAATATTTTACGTAGAATAGTATCTAGGTAAACAATCTATTTATAATTAATTATCTAACTTCCATGATTGCTTTTTATGAAACTTCACGAAGATCATAGTAGATTAAAAGTATAATATAGTATAGGGCCTTGCAAATTTAATACCTTCTTAATTTATTCCAAATAAACCATAAACAGGCATTTTTAATCATTATCAAGTCTTTCAGTCAGAAAATTTAAGCTAGTTGCCCATTTCAAAGCATAGTATGGTATGGTCCTATGGAGAAAAACGGGCAAGTGAAAACTCCATGGGCACTATTTAAATCAAAATATTTTGTTACAAAATCTTGGTTTTACAATTCTTGTTGAACTTAATTGTATATGGGTACTGTGTGATGCATGTAGCTGCATAAGTTTGACATATCAGATCACCAGATATCAGCCTATAATCTTTCCATTGCTGGGACGCAGGCCTCCAGTCTTCGAGAGGGAGTGGGCTGAAAGCCACCTCGCGGGCCCAGTGCGGGTTGGTAAATGTCACATGTCTTCAAATTTTTGGTTCTGGGTCATGCCGGTGTGCTCACGATGTTTTCTTTCACCGTTTTCTTCACTAGGCCACCACTGCTCTAAAGCATAAGTTTACTTCAGTAAACTTATATAACAGTTTAATAAAACCCTAGTCTTGGACTCTGGTGCCACACTATGCCTCTTATACTACATAAATTGTTTACAGACACTTTCATATGCTCAAACACCCAGACTCAGAACAACCAGATGTAGGCTTTAGTAATATTTAAATGTGTATCTATGTTTTATGCTGGAATTGAACCCGTTAACATTAACTCACTGTGATTACTTGGGTACAAAATAAACAGATTTCTGCTTCTTCTCTTCTATGAGAGCGAAACTTATGCCGAGGTAAAATAATATAGCCAGTCAGCAAGATGGTAGCGAGGTTGATTGCGCAGAGTGCGCCGGACGTATGTTACGGCTCAGTAGCAAACAAACCTCAGCTTTGATCTAATATAACTCCATTAATATTAGTTAGTAGGGAGCAGGACTAAGTTAATTGTGCATCCTCATAACTGAAGCCGTATAGAAGGCCTGAGGGCCTGCGGGCGAGGGCGGCGCACAGTGGTCCGGGTTTTCAAAAAGGCGGACATAGGATCGAAAATGCATATTTAACGTAACAAAAAATAGTTTCGTATAGGAAATTTAACGCTGATTAATACTTATTACTACAACTTTTCAAAAAAACAGCTCCTTCACGTCAAAAAAAAATATTGAAAATAAAAATGTATGGGAGAAAATCTATTTTATTTTTTTTCTCCGTTCAGTATCAAAGTGTAGCAAGCAAACCTTATATTCTGGTAAGTACCTATTGTTCTTAATACGACAACATATAAATTGCTTGCGTATCCCTGCGGCCTTGACGCCTACGATGCTTCAAAGTTTAAAATTTCAATTGGGATTTTTTTAAATTATTATCGAGGTTTTCAATTAAGCTGAATTCAAAATATAATTTTTTAATTATATAAGAATTAAAACATACGCATTCAAGCATTTGGCAAGTATTTGTTTATTTTATTTTAATAAAAAGTACTAATAAAAGTCTTCAACTTTAGTTATGTAATAAAGGACACGTGCTGATTCGTAGCCTATTTGTAACTGACTGAAACGACTCCTGTGGTAAAAGAATCATTTACCCCCACCACCGGAGATTTCGACGACGCTGATTGGCTGTTGAAGATGTGGTACTAATTTCGTCAGTCACTACTTGCGAGCGTGTGTTTGTTATTAATATCTGTGCATGAAACAATTAAAGGCACTTGTTTCTCAACCCTTGAGGAAGCAACATCAATTATCCGTGCTGTGTGAAAGTTTAGTGAGTTTCGTTATGGCTGCATTTGTTACAAACTTGGACATTTTTATGTTCCTCCGTGTTGAAGGAGACATGAAAAATTGGGCACGACTCTATGAAGCTATTATTCTACATATCCCAGTTGAAACATGTTCGGAAGATTTAGAAATAATCAAGACCTTTTTGAAGAACTACATGAGTAATATCAATCGCAGATGGGCAAGTGCTTCTAGAAATCAGAAGACTTTCATGAATAGACATGCTGCGTGGTTAGAATCAAATATTAGTTGGCCAATTTGCACTACTGTTAATTTATCCGAGATTTTTCAAGCCCAAGATGAAGTTATCGAAAACATATCGTCAGACAATACTTCAGTTGACATCGATACTACAGCAGCTGTGATTCCGTCGACATCAAGTACAGCAACTGTGGGCACATCTACCGAAGTTCAGATTAGGAAGCCTTTTGTTGACCTCAGCAACAAACAGAAGAAAAGACGTTCAGAGTCTCTTTTGGACTATTCGCCGGAAGAACTTACTTTTGCATTAGTCGAAAGACTTAGGATAGACAAGAAGAATGACTTAGCTTGTGTTATTGATCATATAACGAAGAACCCTGATAGTGTTACTATTGTTCAAGCCACATTGTTTAAGAAAAATAGGAAAAAATCTTTAGATGAAGATCATGCTCTTGGTCTTTATACATCATTGAACCTGTCAAAATGGAAATACTTGTGTTTAAGGAAAGCGCTGTTAGATTGTGAAGTTCCAGTGTTACCATCGTATCACAAACTCCTTGAAGCTAAAAAGAGATGCTATCCACATGATTTAGAAATTACCGAGAGAGGAGCCAGAGTGAAGCTTCAAGCCCTATTGGATCTGACAGTCCAGAAGATTCTTCAAATTACCGGTACCCAGATTGATTCGTCAACTGAAGGATTGAAGTTAATTAGTAAATGGGGTTTCGATGGAGCTTCTTCACAAAGCACCTACAAGCAAAGGAGTGAAGATGTAGACTTCAGTGATTCATCGGTTTTCATGTCAAGTCTTGTCCCTCTTAAATTAGTTTCTAATAATAGCACCATATGGGAAAACCCAACACCTTCGTCAACACATTATTGCAGGCCCATTAAGTTCGAGTTTTGTAAAGAGACAGCAGAATACATCAAGCAAGAAGAAGCTGCATTGAAGGAAGAAATAAAGAACATCAATTCTACAAAATGGGTCGGGCTAGAGATTAGTCACGAGCTTCATATGACAATGATCGACGGAAAAGTGGCCACTATTATAACGGATACTTCGTCTGCATCTGCCTGCAATATTTGCCTTGCTAAGCCGACTGAGATGAACAAACTGTCAGAAGTATTTTCAAGACCTGTTCGAGAAGATGTTTATAAATATGGACTTTCTACTCTTCATATGTGGATTCGTTGTATGGAGTGTATTCTACACATATCTTACAACATGGACTTTGAGATGTGGACTGCACGAGGTGCTAACAAGCAACTAAAAGCTGCGAAGAAACATTTTACACAAGAAGAATTCAAACAGCAAATGGGAATACTTGTGGATTTTGTGAAGCAAGGCTTTGGAACCACAAACGACGGAAACACAGCCAGAAGGTTTTTTAGAGATTATGAGAAATCTGCCGAAATAACCAATATTGACAAAGGCCTACTGAAGCATTTTACGGTTATTCTTCAAACGATTTCATCGGGATGTGCCATAGATATAGAAAAATTCAGGACTTATTGCAGAGAAACAGCTGAGATCTTTGTTCATCTATACCCATGGTTTTATATGCCCGCAAGTGTGCACAAGCTACTCATACACGGTGCAGACATTTGTCATCACTTTGGCCTCCTACCAATTGGCATTCTTTCCGAAGAAGCGGGAGAAGCAAGAAATAAAGAATTTCGAAGAGTTCGTGAATATCACACAAGAAAATTTAACAGGATGAAGACCAACGAGGACTTGCTCCATAATTTTTTAATTAGTTCAGACCCATATTTATCCCATATTCGACCAAAATACAGCAACTCAAAGCAATTCGATTTTTTTCCAGATGTTAAAGAGCTTTTGTTGTTGCCTGAGGTAGTAACAGAAGAAACTGAAAATATGGATCTACAGGAGTTGCAGCCTGAAGATGATCCATTAATGTAAACGTGACAGATTTAGTGATTTTGTTATTGTTAGAATTGAGTTTGTTAGTAGTAGTAGTAGTTGAGTTGTAGTCCTTTTCAGGACCACTTAAAATAGTCCTTTTCAGGACTTCAGAAAAAGCCCTTTTAAGGGCTACATCTATTTCTAATTGTTTCTTTTAAGATGAGTCACGTTAGTAGTAAAACCAACAATATCAACCATGATTTATCAATAGGAAATATCAACAGATGAAAGAATAACCAACAGATGATTATTAAAAAAAAAATAAGCAGAAATGCTTATTTTATCATAACATCACGCTTTATATTCCCCGAAGGGTTCGGCAAAGGTGTATACTACACTATAGTACACTGTCATTTCGCCAGTTATATTTAAGTCCCATGTAATAGGGGGCGAGCTTAATACACGGATGGGGCGCGCGGGGGGCTTGTTTTTATTAAAAATGATATTTTGGATTAATTTCAATTGAAAAACTCGTTAATAATATTAAGATAATTCAACATTAAAATTTTAAACTTTGAAGCATCGTAGGCGTCAAGGCCGCAGGGATACGCAAGCAATTTATATGTTGTCGTATTAAGAACAATAGGTACTTACCAGAATATAAGGTTTGCTTGCTACACTTTGATACTGAACGGAGAAAAAAAATAAAATAGATTTTCTCCCATACATTTTTATTTTCAATATTTTTTTTTGACGTGAAGGAGCTGTTTTTTTGAAAAGTTGTAGTAATAAGTATTAATCAGCGTTAAATTTCCTATACGAAACTATTTTTTGTTACGTTAAATATGCATTTTCGATCCTATGTCCGCCTTTTTGAAAACCCGGACCACTGTGCGGCGGCGGTCTCATTTGAACCTAACGAGCTATGTAATCGCTTTACGCACTCCGATCCAATTATAACCGACCTGTCATCATAAGGCACTGTTTTGTAGATATTATCTATGGAAAATTAGTCTAAGTTATGGTAGTTATATGTGGCCGTATTAGGGATGTTTTTATGAAAATCGGAGCAACTTTTGTTTGTATGACGAGACTATTAAATCTTACGTACACAGAAATAGGTAAGAATATACGAAATTTTGTTTTATGCGTATTAAGATGTTAATAAGGTACTTATAACAAGTACCTATGGTTCTATGAGAAAATGACATAAATACAAGTAATTCCTTACTTATATTAGTCAGGTAGTTGGTAGTTAGTAGATAAGATTTTTATTTTTTTTTGAAAGATTAGATACATACATGAAATTGTTTAGCAATACAATCCACATGTTTACTATAAACCCCATACGGCGACAATTCAGTTCCACAACAACCCAGAAACTCCTCATGTTATGGATTATGGAGCTGGCCGGGCGCCAGACAGCGTAATGACTGAGCCAGCGACTGGCAGGCGGGACCTATGAATAATCTAGGAAAATAAAAACAAGAAACCTAGAGCTGGCATTAAAATCAAATCGTGGAATTTGGCCTGATATTTGAACCTCGTTTTTCATGAAACTACAGCCTTTAGGCAAGTTTTCTGTCTGCAATGTGAAGGTATCGTCAATATTAAGAACCTACCGAGTAAAGGCTCCTACAAACAGGCGCGATACGCGATATAATCGCACGCGACACAAAGGCAGCGGTCGTTGCGCGACTTGCGGTGCCTTTGTGCCGCGCGCGATTTTATCGCATGTCGCGCCTGTTTGTAGGAGCCTTAACAATAATGATGGTTTTGTAATTAATCAAAGATTGAGAAAATTCGGAAAAACTTGTCATTAAGCATGTGTACGACGAGCCTCTGCTAAATCTTCATTCTGCCGAAAAACGTTCACTGCTAGACATAGGCTTTCCCCAAACATCGTCATAACGAACAATTCTGTACGTCCCGCATTCAACGGATTCTCGCGACCTTCACCAGCTCATTCGTTTTATTCTAGTTATTTAAATAATATAAACAAAATATTGCAAAACCATTTTCAAGTGAAATGGAATATGGAGTGTGTTGCACATTTTCTCCATCCGATAGTACCTTTTGGAAGGTCAACTAGAATTCATTCATCTTTTTTCTTGTAATTTTGACGTTCAAAAGTGCCTTTTAATGGTCTCATTGAAATATACTATTTGACTTTGATGTATCGGCAGACTTGCAGCTCTGTAGCAGGACAATTACAAGGTGATATTTTTATATTTATTGGGCAAGTGTGACTAAACAATTTTGTAGGTCACATCGATCGATATTCTTATGGAAAATCCAAACACATTTTTCAACATCATCAATATTATTGACAGCCATGTTTCACCCACTGCTCAAAAGAGTAGCAGCTCGTGTTTGTGACATACCATTTATCACAATAATTTTATCTCTGCTCCATAAACGAAGCATTTACCTGAGTCACTTTTAACAAAAAAGGCATAACTTTTGCGGGCCACATTTATTTAAAAACCTGTTACATGCGATAAGTTTAATTGAGACAGGTAATAGCCGCAGGAAAAGGAAGTCAGTTTTGTCTTATCTTTTTTTTTAAATTGCTAACTGGATGGCTTGTCCCACCACCACCGACACATAAAATTTGAGGTATATTTTCTTTGTGTAGAAATTTTGATGCGGGATGTAACGACGGCTCAAAAAGATATTGCTATGTAATGTGGATTAATTTATTAATAACATTTAATTTGGTTTATGTAGTATTTTTTCTACTAAATCAAAGTTATTTGAAGTTTTTCAAAGTTTTAATTGGTTATATACCCGCCAGCTTCAACAGGGCTATATCTATACCCCTTTTAAAAAGCTGGCGAGCCCGCTGACCGGATCGCTTTGGCGTTACTACTATGCTAGACCGAATGAATACCTTACCGAGGTAATCCCACTTAAGTAAGCAATTAATAGATATTAACAGTAGTAGTAACAGGAGTATAGTTGTCAACAGACACTCGTGCACGATCCATCTCCCCACACCGGTAACACGCGGTCTCCATTACACACGAGACTAATGTGTTACGTAATACCGAAATATAATATCATACTCAGCTTGGTTTATGTTCGTACACAAAGAAATAATGTGTTCAGGATTTCCATTCTCCGCTTCCGGTTTCGCATCCGATGACACTACCTAGAAGATTTTAGGCACTTTATGTACAGACGCCAGCACATCAAGCTACCCGAAACTGTCAAATTTCCCCAATCAACTTTGAACCTTATGCTTTAGCGATAAAGTTGAAAATCTGTTAAAGAAATTTGACAGATTGTAGTAGGTTGATGTGCTGGAGTCTGTACATGAATAAATATGAGGAAAATCTCGATAATGCTTGAGTTATTCAAAAATCTACAGATTAACCTTAACCCACTTAAAATTCGGAAATACCTTGTATGTACCTAGTAATCGGTCGATTCACCTCTTTTTTAAAATGAACTCATTTCGTCACGTAATTCTTAGTTTTTCGTTACTGCAAGTTCCGGAAAAAATGGCTTCCTTAAAATAAAGGGGTAAACTTCTAAACACAATTTGGAAGAGCGATTATCTTGCTTAGAGCCTTTTATATTGGTGGTAGTGTACGCAATCGGAGTCATTTGGCAGGGTTCCAACCCCATTGTGCGCGTATTGAAAGGGATGAAGGGACTGGGCTGTTTCACGAGCTATGCTATAACTTTGTAAGTATATAGTAATTATTTTGTGTGCCAGTAGGTTTCTAGTTTGTAGGCAAAGGTTGTGGTTTGTATTGATCTAGCTGTTTCTGGCTTGGCCTTGTTTGACCTAGTGGGAGAGAAAAAATGTTTTCAGTGCAATGCACAATGTCATAAACAGACAGAAATAAACAGACACTACACCATGTCATACATCAAATGCCTATCATTTGATTTATGACATGGTGTAGTGTCTGGTTATTTCTACAGCAGGACTATTATCACGTTTACTCACTGGCTCACCATGACATGGAGGAGCATTGGTGGCTCAGTGGTAACAGCCCCGACTTACGAGTTGGAGGTCGTGGGCAGACGCTTTACTTTGTATAAATAATTTAATCAGCACTGCTCTGAAAACGGCCCAAGTAACATTTAAGCGGAAAAATATTATATTTACCAGCGCATTACCAGCTATAAGCTTAATAAATGATGTACAAGAGTGTAAAAATATGTATAGGACTGTACTTTAGTATAACTGTACAACTGTATACAGTATAGCTGATTAACGGCTGTATAGAGCCAAAATTTTTACCTTTAGCTTTTAAATAGCATTGGAAAATGCTAAAATACAGACCGCGGCGTAAAAAACTGCGTTCAGCAACTTTATAAGACAATAACTGTATACTGCTCTCAAATTATACTTTTATATAACCTACTTCTGCACAAGAGCATTAAATATTGTTATAGCCTGAATATTGGTGTAAAATTACTCTATTGTTCAGCCTTCAAGTTAAGCTTGATAATAGCTGTACAACGGAAATCTAGGATACTCTTAGCAAGCAGTTCCCTTTATAATAGTTTAATTCAATTCTGTCTCATGTAGAAGAGTTTAGATTTACTCCTTTTTAAAGCCTTATGCGATTGGCGTACATTTTTCCCTTTTTACAGTTTTTCGTGTTTTAGAAGATTAAAGTTATTATTATAGTGTTGGCATACACAATTATCCAGCTTATCGATTATTTTGAAACTAATATAACCTAAAATCAGTCTATTTATTGGATACAACTAATAACAACACGGAGTCATAATTTTGATCAGTTGCCAATTTGTTAAGTGAACAAGAGTTAAGATACAAATATATATAAAATAAAAATACATTAAACTGTTGCACTCTGTAGTGTTTGCTTCAGTATTTAAATTAGATACAATACATCTCTATAAATAAAAACAATACATTGTTTCTTTTCGCTATCAGTAACTACTATTTGGTAAATTATTATCCGATTCCTTGCTCACCGCCTTACGGGCCTTGGATCATAATGAGGTTTTCTATATTTTCAACTGAACCCTAATTAACTGTATTAATGAATATGAATAAGAATTTAAGGCAGCTTCTACAGTACTTAAATACTAATGTACAGACAATGTTACTCTTTAGGCTGAGATACGTTCTTAAATAACGACTCTGTTATGCAAAAAGCTGTATTAAGGGGTACTAGAAGAGCAAGAGCTGTATAAACTAAGAACGCCATTTTATAATAATTTATAAATTGCATTGCAATTTTACGAGATATCTTTTTGTTTGTTTTTGAAATTTCAGTACAAAATTACAAAAGATTTTAACTGTATAGTACACACAATTACGTTTACTATCAATAGAACAGTCCGGGTTACTCTTAAAACTGTTTTCAGATTTGATCACATATTTGTTGTTACAGAAAAAATGTATGTATATTCCTTATTTCGAAGGGGCGTGAGTTTTGAGCTTAAAACTAGTATACATACTCACATAAAAATATCAGTCGCAAGCATAACAACAACGATAAACAGGAAAGAGTACCTACTTACCACTTGGTTATTAAATATTTTTTCACTTATCTTCAGATATGGCACATAGTAAATAAAATTAAGAATGAATTCAACCACGAACACAATTATAATATATTTATTCTTTTATTAAGATTTTCACAAGCCTGAGTCTGTATAAAAGAATAAAAAAGAAAATTAGAGAATGGAAGCTGTATAAAAGTATCTAAATAGTATCTTAGCCAGCCAAATAGTACAGCTATTATGCAGCTGTTATACAGCTAAATCTACACTTAAAGCTGTATAATTTTGGGGCCCATTTCAGAGTTACAAGGGCTGTATAGCTTGCTATACAGTCTTTATACAGCACGTTTAACAGCCTGCAGTAAACAAATAGTCCATAATACAGCTTTTATACAGTTTAAAATGTTAGGTGAAGGAAAACATCGCGATGTGCAACGGCATATACCATGAGCCAAAAATTCGAAGACTTGTGACATCTACCAACCCGCCTTTCACAGAGAGGAGGAACATTACAGGCTTATTATGCACTATCACATTCAAGGTCGTAGTTCTAGTTACTCTTCACCTCTGTTCTCCCGCCATTCCTGGTGACTGACAGTTGACATAAAAAATTGAATATTTGAATACCGTAACACATTTTTTAATACAGTTGCTCAAAAAGTGGCGTATTGCAGGGACGTATAGCGTTCGGGATGTGGGCTATTACATACTCGTGCTTTTTTTTACCTTTCCCGAACTCGTGCGTTCTCTTTCCCAACTGTCAAAATAATGTCTATTAAAAAGGAAATCCAACCATGAAGTTTTTACTAAAAAAATCATAGAAGTTTTTATGATTCATGCAAATACGTATATTTCTAAAAAGAAGCTACTAATTTGTTTCAATATCAGATTTAATGATTTGATTTAATGAGTTAGGTTAGGTTTCATTTCATTTCATCTCATTAAATTTCATTTTCATTTCATATTACTTAATAAAAAAATTCTACTGAAGACTTGGCTGTATGGGCATAGTTCCCTTTGCCTACCAGAATGGGTGAAGAAAAAAAAATCTCTGCTTATATTCTACGGTTGGCGCCATTGCTTAGTTGAGTTTATTGTGTTTTTATTATTTCATTAAATTGCTTCATTTTTTCGCAACTGTATTAAAAATAGTCGTTCAGTACACGTGCGAAACCGTCATTGCAACTTGTTCCGACTGTCAACCCTCGCCTTCGGCTGCGCCTCGGCTCGGGTAGACATTTGTCGGAACTCTTTGCAATGACAACCTTTCCGCACTTGTAATGAAATATACTATTTCGAAATCTAGTGAAAATGGTTAATTTTGCTTAACTTACTTTTATTCAAAATAAACTTCATCTTGAACTCTTATGACATTAATTTAGGCACTAAAATTGTCTATAATACAGTCTTTATTTCATAAAGCTAGCTCCAACATTTTGGAAGTTATTGAGGTTCTTCATACCGACCTGCTTTCTTTGCGGCCCTATTCATTTAAAAAGTTTATTGCGTTGTCTTTACGTGGTCGTTTACTACATCTAGTTCTTTCCGGTTTTTATTAGAATTTTCGTTTGTTTTGCATTTCTTTTGATCTACAACATCTCTGGTAATGTCCTATCATACTACAATTGGGACACTTTTTTCATTTTGCCGGACATTTCGAATCTTGCGGTTTTTGTGCGACGCTCCTGCATCTATTGCACTTGACTAAAATGTGTGTCGCTTATCTGATTTATTCTATTGTCTTTCTTGGTATCTCGTATTTTTGTTCACAACTGCATTAACTTCATTTGTTTTTGTTTTGTCTCCGCTTGTGCATAACCTTTAAGTTGATGATTTACTACTTCCAATATATTGGTTTCAATCGCCACCTTGTCCAAAGTAACTCCGTCCCCAACATCAAAAGCTTATTCCTTAACTCTAAAGGGGAACACCCTTCTACCTATAATCTGGTCAACTATATGTTCATCTGGGTTTCCAATTTTACATTTTGAGGTTTGGTCTCGAAGTTAAACTACAAATTTATCGGTTTGGTATAAGTAAACGTACATTTTATCCTACTTATATCCCTATTACAACGCCTGAAACCTGCAATAAACACCAGTTACGACATCTGAAAGGTAGCTAAACGTTTTTTAGTGGCGCTAACAGTCCTGTAGTAGGTACCTGCCCGTAAAATGTGTTAATGCAAACAAAGAGACCGAATGATGGGCTGTAGCACATTTTATTACTTCGCCAGCATTTCATTACAGTTTAGTACTTTTGTTTTATTTCCAGTCTAGATCAGGGTTAGAATTCAGAATTCGGTTGATCCCGTATTTAAGCTGATTATATTACTACACGTTTTGAGATCTGTGGTGGCCTAGAGGTAACGGCCGCGACTTACGGTCGTAGGTTCGAACCCTGATAGGCGCTTTACTTTATGTAAATTATTTTATCATCACTGCTCTCAAAACAGTGAAGGTAAACATCGTGAGGAAACCGGCATGTCCTAGAACCAAAAGATGAAACTACGTACCAAAGCAACAAACAAAAGCGAATTATTTGTATAAATCTCCAGCTGTAAATGTGAACGAAGCATCTAAGCTCGGGTTACATTTATGTCTGAGTGTGTTGGTTTCCTTCATGAAATATGAGAAAACTTTACACCCAAACGATCAATATATAGCAGTTAGTGACACATTTCGCAAAACTGAGGACACATACCATCTGCTCCAACCATTATGAACATCAACCTATCAACCAGACTACTGACATCTTGTACCTATAGTGCAGTACAGTTGTATTGAGTCCCAGTGTAAGGTACATCTGTGTGACGGCACAGGCCGGCTAAAGTAGGCTATAAATCGCACGTGTCAGCAGCAGGGAGTCTGGACATGTGCCAGTTCCTCGACCATAAAGCTGCAAAGCTCTGCTCCTGATAATTGCACTCTACATCAGCGTCTAAAGAATTTTATGGTTGATTGGAAACTTGGAACATATTGGGTGGAAGATGGTGGAATGAATTGGCTTAAGTTTGAGATTTTAGCACTAAACTGCTTTTCATTTGGAACTCGTCTGGAATGGTGTTTAATTTTCTCATAAGATTTTTTATTAATCTGCCAAATAACAGAACATCGCGCCTGCATTTCCCGACGGGGTGTGGAGGGGCAAAGCTGTATAGAAAAATCACATAGTTACCCAGTGTTTATAGGGTCCCATGTAACAGAGGGCGTTAAATCACTAATCGGCCATAAATCTATATAGAATGCAAACTGCTGATAATTTCTACCTATTCTTAGTCGGCTTTTTTACTATGTATGACTCGTTGAGTGAATTTCAAACAGACATAGCCAAAACAAAATAACTGGTATACCTTACCTACTCCAGCCACTTGAAAAATAAACCTTAAATTGCACAGATTGCAGGACGATGGCCTTACAGTGATGTCAGGATCGGTAGTACGCTGAAATATTCATCATACCTGCAAGAAGACGTGCAGTATAGCGTGCGGGTCGCCTCCACCAAGGCGTGCTGCGCGCGCGCCGGCCAACAGCACGCGCATGCAGAACGGAGCCGCGAAGCACAGCCGCCGCTCCCACGGAGACCACGCGCGCATCGCCTGGACACAAAGGAAATGGTCGGTGGAGTTCATAGGGTAGACAACAGCATAATAGGACTTTCGATTAGGTCCGAAACCGTCTAAGCTTAGAGCCCATTTTCGTAGAATAGAATAGAAAATGTTTATTTGTATAGAATGTAGGTATATACACTAAGAAGGGGTTTTTGGAAATTCCATCCCCAAGGGGGTGAAATTTCACCCCTAAGGTGAAATTTTACTCGGACGAAGTCGCCGGCAGAAGCTAGTGTTGATATAAAATAATGTTTGGTTCTGGGTACATTCTACCATTTGCACGGTTTTGGATTTGAACCGAAACCCTCGTGCAGGAGAAACGAGACCTTAACCACCGTACCATCTTACATTACAAGCTATGCATTGTTATTATTTTATTTATTTAAGCCTTTTATTTCCCAAAAAGTACATTTATATCATTCCTTTACATTATATCTTAAAATATGAATTAATTCATAAAAAATTTAAACATGTATTTCAACAATAATTAATTATACAAGAATAGATCATTAAATAAAAACATTCATTTGACTGACTACAAAAACTTTAGCTTTTTTTAATTCTTTTTTTCTTTTTGTCCTTCTTTCAATTACATATTATTTAAGGACAAAGGCCTCCTCCATCTTTTGCCATACCTCTCTGTCTTGGGCTATTCTAGCTATGCATACTGATATTATAAATGCGAAAGAAACCGTGTCTGTCAGTCTGTTACTATTTCACGCCTAAGCGGCTGAACAGATTTGGATGAAATTTGGCATCCATGACCTGGGTTTGGACATGGGATAGAATAGAATAGAATAGAATAGAATAGAATAGAATAGAATAGAATACTCTTTATTATGTACACCATATAAATTACAGACATAATATAGAAACTGTACAAAGGGTGACACAATGGGCGGTCTTATCGCTAAGAGCGATCTTTGAGAGGGATACTTTTTATTCCAGTTGTACGTTTCCGTGGAATTATTGCCGACCTTCACCCTTCACGCGCAAAATCTATTATTTTTATAACTTGTAAGGTGTCACAGGCGCCATCATACAATGCAGCAACCTCCACTCTTGTGGTATCTTACCTTATAAAGTCCGATGAGACTACCGAGGCTGTACACTGCGAGCGCGAGGTACCGCAGCGGCGCCGGCGCACAGTACACCGTCGCTGTCACCATCGGGATCGCGCCTGCAGACAATGGAAAAAATCCTTTAGTAGATAACAGCAGGAGATCAATATAACCACTAAGTAGGTAACATGCCCCGCACCCTATTTGTGTAACAAACTTTCAATCACAATCTGAGAGTTTCGAAGGATATTACTAATACATTGCTTCATAGGTTTAAAAAATTCGTCTGCTCACCTACGTAAATAATGCAATGAATGGGTGAACTGTCAAAATGCGACCCATTGCGATCAATTGTCATTTTATGTTTTGCGCAATTACCCCGCCGTATGTACGAAATTAGAGTAAGTACTTAATATGTATTTGTTTGTTGAAATCTTATTAAAACCCTCTCCAAGGAAAGGTGGCTACCGTTACCTATACTTATATCAATCTCCTACCGAGTTTGAAGCTAGTCGAAATCCGATAATGGATTCGAAATCTCGGGTAAATTGTAGATACCAGTGGGTTACTCGACTCAAACTCGAAAGCATTTATTTTAATGAAACCAATTACAGCTGGCACTTTTGAATTGTCAAGGGGTCGGTCAATCAAAAAGATGAAAGTAGTCAGGGGAACCTCTAGATGAGAACGCAATAAGTAGGTATTGTCTTATTTTATTGTGAAGCCCGAACTCACAAGTAAATAAAAATCGGCCACATCTACCACATAACATGTAGGTACCAAAAATGGGAATCGATGTATTTTTTGTTCCATTCGACTTTTTATGAAACATGGCAGCTGAAATGTAGCCTCGGGAAATATCGGAAAGGAGAAATTCCGACAAAATTGACATTTGAGATGGCATTCCTTTTTGTACAAGTAACAGTTAATTTGTAAATACTTTTGTTGGTATTTATATTGTTCCATTTTATGATTTGCGAATTAAAATATTCATAGTATGCTCAGACTGAAACAAAAAGAAAGCGTTGTGGACAAATTAATTATTGCTTTTATCTTCCATTTGCATTTCGCTGTGTGTTTACGAGAAAAAAGATCAGATGAAATAAATCAACGCAAAATCTGGGTCATAGTGACTTATTGCAGCGGAGGTCATGAGGAAACTCGCACTTCCACTTTTTCACTTCCACGTTTCGCACTTCCAACATTCTTCGTTTTCTTTTACCCTGGCTGCTAGCCAGTAGCCAGGGTAAAAGAAAACGCGTCCTGTTCGCTTGGCGAGTGCTAGGCGCTAAGTGAAATAGGACGCTATTTTAGATTAACGTTTATAAGTCTTCTGTCAACATCCGAGTGGAGATTTTTTA
This sequence comes from Luperina nickerlii, assembly GCA_963855955.1. NCBI lineage: Eukaryota > Metazoa > Arthropoda > Insecta > Lepidoptera > Noctuidae > Luperina > Luperina nickerlii. Next base: position 16,901,416 of record OY979674.1, on the reverse strand, counting down.
ACGGCACAGCGTCATCGAGATTCTCGGAAAACGGTGTAGAAAAACTCAGTACAAAAAAAAACCAACTACACCCTCAAAAATTTAAGGGTGCGTTTTCCTTACAAGCCTTAAATTATCTTATCGTAATCCTATCCTATACTACTAATAATATTATATTAATATTATACGCGAAAGTTTGTGAGGATGGATGGATGTTTGTTATTCTTTCACGCAAAAAGTAGTGCACGGATTTTGATGAAATTTGGCACACAGATAATAGATAACCAGGATTAACACATAGGATACTTTTTATCCTGATATTCCCACGGGATCGAACCTCATGCGGGTAAAACCGCGGGGCGCTGCGAGTAATATATATTATAGTATATTATGGAAAATAAACAGGGCTTTGACCTACATACGAGTAAGTTACACAACTGACCATTAAAATTAAGAATGACCAGCAGAACTTACAAGCCATTACATAACTCAAGCATGATTACATATTGTACGCCGTCCAAAAAGTTCCTCGTTACTTGTCAATCTAGTGATTGATGCATTTTTAATGATCCCCTTACCGAAATAAGTTTTATTGTGGGTAATAAATCCTCTCGGTTAGCGAGACATGTTATTTTTGGGTGCAGATGTTACGAGAAAAATGTACGCTCTTTCTCTGAACCTCGTTTAAGAGGCTTTAGTTCGCGCCACCGCCATATTGTGGTTATTCGCCGAAATTTTTTGTTGGTTTTAAAACAAGCTGAGCTTCACTTTTGTCGTAAAATGCTGAGACGAGGAAAGAAGAATGAATGTTGTTTTTTCAAGTAAAGTGCACTTGTGCAATAAATGGGTGCGTTAAATATTGAAATATCGGGTCATGAGGGTGAAAAATCTTGTTTATTGGGAAATAATAAATAACTTTGTCGTTAAACCTAGTTTTATTTTTCAGCAGATATGAAACATGAAATATGTTACAGTGAAAATATATCACATACCTACTGTTTGTTATTATTGAATAGTTTTGCGAATAAAACATAACAATTTAGTACCGTATGAATTGTAGGCTTCGTTAAACTTGGACATGGCAATATTTATTGCTGGCTGAAATTTTGTTGAATTGACGATTGTTTGTCAATACGGATGCGGGCAGATTTACCGGGCTAGAATTGTAAAATAGCACGAAATAGGTCTGCTGCTCGATACTACGATCGAGCTAAATCCATTGCAATTTTTTTAATTCACGATTGTTGAGTTTCTTCATTTCAATGATACAAGAGCATGACTTTTCGAGTTACAGGGTTTGAGTCAATTCCTAGCATTAAAAACCAAAGACTTAACTTTCTACCCGTTTTTAGATATAAACCAGTCTGTTGTGTTTGAAAAAGTTTTGAGTTTTTTGGTTAAAGTAATAGTGTTTTAATAACATTTTGTAACGAAACACGTGCAGTGAGTGCATAATACTTTTCCCCAATTTCAGGAAGCCGCGGCCTTGCCATGTATAAGCTGAAAATGTTATTATATTAAAGTAAACTACTGGCGCTACTCGCCAGCGCTGTTTCCTGTTTTAAATTTTTCATGTAAAGGCTCCTGCAAACAGGCGCGACGCGGGACGCGAATCGCGCGCGACAGAAAGGCACCGCTCGTTGCGCGGCTTGCGGTGCCTTTGTGTCGCGTGTCGTGTCGCGCCTGTTTGAAGGAGCCTTAAAACGTGTTTATTTAACGTTGCTTATGATTTTTGATTATAAGGAAATGTGTTAGTGATCTTTTTGGAATTGTTCCTTGTGTGAAGACGCGAATCTAATAGTAGATTACCACCGAGAAACTGAAAAGTCAAAATAAAATCCAAATGCTGAAACTTTCAAAGAAAACCAGACGGTCGCTTGAACCCGATTTTCTCTTACGGGTGATGTCTTTCGATGACATAAAGATATAATAAATAATAGTAACTTTCCGTTTCATTTCTCATTTAAACTGATAGAATTTTTAACTGAGTGGTATTTTTCAAAGTGAATGTCCTTCATTTTCTCCCCGCTGTGTATTTTCGGCTCCCTTCCCAATGTTTGTGGCTCTAGAGGGGTGCACGTCACCCTGGGATTCCCCACTTAAGTTATTAAGATTAGTCATTCGATATAACGGGATCGAGCAAAATGTCTTTATTCTGTGTTGGATTAGTACCTTTTTGATTTTATCAGATTTAGGGTTGATTTTTCAATCATCTGATAACTTTATTCGAGGAATAATTTTGAAAAATTGGCAGTTATTTCATACAAAAACTGTCAAACGTCAATTTTATTCTTCGAATAAAAGTTATCTGGCGATGGAAAAATCAGCCCTTAATGGCGAGATTGCGCCAACCACTTATGGTTGGCGAGGTGGGTAAATATTTGAATAAGTTTTTGTTTTGATAACGTTTTACTGTCTCAGCTTATAATACTGAACAAAGGCCTGCTAATAACCGCTAAAATGAAGACTCGCAGCGCATTTTGTCATCATTACAATGCATAACAGAAAGATTCAGAATCCCAAATAATTCTCAAAGGCGCAACAAAAGACTATGCCCGTTAGTTTTAACGTTAAAAGTCCCAAAGGCCCAAGAAATCCTTTAAAAATACAAAGGAAATGCAAACAACATCTTTTCATGTAAGCTTGCACAACGTTTTCAATTGGCAAATGCGTTCCAGTTTGCGGGCTTACAAGATCTGACTTACGAGTTTCGAATTTACGAGTCCCGGGAGTACTGAGCTGTAACAAAGACTTGTCATACTTTGATGTATCTTTTGTCCACCGAGGCTTAAGGCGATGCTCCAGTTAAAAGTCGGATCCTTTTAAGCTTAAGGGGGATGCTTCGCGTAAAGTCGGATGTGCCTAGAGTTTGAGGTTGTTATATTTTTAAAACATGTCTTATATTTGGTATCTGATCATCTGTGTAGGAAAGAGGATTATTTTTTTCTTAATATAAAGACAATTTAGGTACTTATCAGTAGCGAAGGTCAATTTTTTTAAGAGGTAAGCCGGAATATATATCTTTAATATGATTATATTATTTGTGTGTAGAATACTGACTGTGCCATTTTGCAAAGGGAAGCCGGTAGGAATCGAGTTGTTTGGAACCTTCGCCTCTGGTACGGTCAGCATCAAAAGTCGATTAACACTTCAGTTTTTTTAATCTCAGTTATTGAGCAAAATATTTATTCAAAATTGCAGCAGAAGTACGGTGCAATTTTCAACAAATATTTTGCTCAATAACATACATTAAAAAAAACTGAAGTGTTAATATTTTGCTCAATAACCAAGATTAAAAAAACTGAAGTGTTAATCGACTTTTGACGCTGACCGTACGTATGCACAATCACATATCGAACTTTTACTAACCTATACACACGGAGTTGTCAATTTTCATTAATGAGGGTATCTTCAGGGTAACCACTAGGTACGGTAACCACTATGCAAAATTAAAATCTAAAGATCGTAAATATTCGTTTACTGGACAGCAAAACACTAGCTCAAAGCTTACATCACTAGCAAATAAACTACCGTACACATTCTTTCGTACATTCTACAGACTGTTATAAGTCCATGTACAGACTACAAGGTATACATTCATCTTTGAGTAGATCTGCTTAAAACTAGGGCACGTACAGACTGTCGCGCTGCTCTGCTCTGCGTGACGTCTCCTTTGTCCACACGATCGTTCACAGTTTATTGCCATTTGATGCGGAAGACATCTACAGTGTCTGCTCTATAAATTACGCTCTTGTTTTTATCGCTAATCTTGTTTTGATCGGAAAGAAAGAAAAATAACTATTATGGTAATTTATTGCGGGCCCATTCATTGAAATAAAACAGAACGTATTTCTTTGTAAAAACCAATCAACAAGTAATTAAATGACAAAAAAAAGATTGACTGAAGCCTTATTACCCAACTGCGGCGAAGCCCAAAAGGAGGGTTATTTCATGTGAGTTCGTGACTTGTTTTTTGATATGCTCATAGGTACCTAATAAATAGGTAATACGGGCTGGTGTCCGCAACTCCACGTCAATGCGCGTATTTTGCGTAGCATACATTACCGCTGCTTAATAATTAAAAGCGCTTTCGCAGTAGTGATAAAGCGACCTACAACATAAGGGTTATTTTAGGTTACCTACAGTCACCTGGTTCCAGTTTGCTTGGGTCTAAAATACTACTATTTGACCCATTATTTCGCTGAACTGTAAAAGTCAGCTGAATTAGGTTACAGCGGTATTTATGGGCGGTAGCCCCGTTACTGTTTTAGGCAAGGTAGTTTTTAATAGACTTCAAAAAAAGGAGGAGGTTCTCAATTTGGATGTTTATATATTTTTATGTATGTTGGCATAACTCCGTCATATAAAGACGGATTTGCAAAATAAATAATTTTTTTAATGGATAAGATATGCCTCAGGGGTGGTCCCATATACACATTTTATTAACTTTGCTTGGGTAGTTTTTGAGTTATATTCAATAATAAGTACTTACGCATTTTTTGCCCTTAGTTTATATTGATGATGTTTTTAATAGGTTCCTGTCACTGATAATTACATAGAAAGTAGTGCTATATGAATTTATGTGGGGTAGGTGCAACTAAAAAGTGAAAAATGACTTTAATTTCGGAAGTCGGTGTCAAAAAAAAAAATGCGGAACCAACGCCACCGACTTCCTGAATTAGGTTACAGCGGTATTTATGGGAGGTAGCCTCTGATACTGTTTTAGGCAAGGTAGCTTCATTATTTAAGCTGGCTTTTGGTTTAATATCTAGACAAGGCGTGTACCGCCCGGTACATACACAGGTTGGCAGGGACTTCGACGCGCAACCTGTATCTGATTCTGTACCCCTTTGCGTTGAAATTATAAGGAACGCTTGTCCAAAATTTCGTGTTTTGCAGTCCACTGGTTTAGAATGCGTTGTCTGTCAGTGAACTAATGAATTTAGGATTTTTATTAAGTATATTTTTTACAATAAAGTCTAGGCTGTTTTCTCCGAAGGGTAAGTAGAGGTGTACCTATTTTATAGTACACCCACATTCAGCCAATTATGTTTAAGGCCCATGTATGGAGAGTAGAGGTAAGGAGTAGTACCGTCTCAAATGAGGGGAAAGTTGAAAAAGTATCCAGCTGTAAGCAGTAAATAACAGTTCAAAAACCCTCCAAAATGGCGCTAGCGTAGGCAAAGGGTATGGTATGAATGTAGCAGTTGTTGACGGATTGAAGATGAATATTTTTAGTGACTAGAGTAGTTAGTGACAGCCCAGTTCCTATACCAAACCTTTACGTAGTCCAAAATAATTTTGTAAACATAACCTAAAATTACTGCTGTGAGAAATTTACCCCGTTGGTTGCTACTGTGGCGCCACCCTAATTTATCACAGTTTGACGGACACTTTTTCACAACAGAGACAGTTCTCCTCACTTCTACCCTCCATAATAGGCCTATGTGGGTAATAGGGGGCGATTTTTTATGCATTGAAATCTGCTGATTCGCTCTGGGTGAAATAGTGTGTTAGGTTAGATAGAACGTCTAATGTGAGTCAAGAAAAACAGATGAGCAAATTTGCGAATTTAAGGACATTTTTATACACAGGGTTATCCAAGTCATCATCATCATTAAGATCCGAGTAATGGTTTTATACCGTTATCATCACACCTGCGGGGTAATTGCGTAACATTAACAGTAAAAATGGCTTTCATTTTGACAGTTCAACAACATTTATTACGTTATTTACGTTATTGAGCAGACAAATTTTTCTAACATATGAAGCAATGGATTAGCCGTATCCTTCAAAATTATTCAGATGTGATTTAAAGTGTGTACAATGCGCGCCACGAAAGACGAGACTTGACCCCGCCTCCCCCGCTCTTTCCGCTGCCCCTATGACGTCCGGTCCCGTCCCGCACTCAGACCTCATACCGCTAAAGATACCTAAAATCTTGTTCTGCGCATGTCAAACCACGTGGTGTGTCAAGTCTCATCTTTCGTGGCACGCATTGTAAATCTGTTTCTATTTCCCGGATGAATAGTAACCCTAATTTCTGTCAGATATGTCATGCCATTCCCATTTCTTCTGGATCCGCCAGCCTTGCACAAAAGTAACGTCTCAGGTTGATCTTTTTGACATTTGCAGGCGGCTCATGTCCAGCAGTGGATGTTTGTGTGTATCAAAATGATTTATTTTAGCAAACACGAAGATCAAAACCTCTTTAATATTAATTAGATTATGTTTATCCTCTTCAATGTAGTGCTATCGAACCTGTTGACCGTTTCCACTTACGGGCGAAGTGTTTTCAGTTGAATTCTTTAAGGGAGGGCAAGTATCGGCTCTTTAAGGAATATAAGATAACCATTATTTACATAGTCTTGTATTACTTATAATGCAGACGACACAGATTATTAAAAACTAAACACACATAAAATACTCCTATTGAAATTCGCCGCAGTCGTGTAAAAAATAATGATACAAGACATAGTCTTGTATTACTTATAATGCAGACGACACAGGTTATTAAAAACTAAACACACATAAAATACTCCTTTTGAAATTCGCCGCAGTCGTGTAAAAAACAATGATACAAGACATGTAGTAAACTATGATAATAAAAGGTTTTGATGACATTCTAATAAGCAAGAAAATGGTTTCCTCATAGGAGTTTACTTTTGCAGACATCATTTTGAAAGTAGCGGTATATACAGCGCGACATGCGAACTTCGCATCATATTGATGTCACGCGAAATCCTGCATCGCGCAAGTAGATTTTACCGCGCGACTAGCATATAAACAACGACCCGACATCAATCGTAGTCCATCAGACACAACACCCGCCTATTCGGAGGATCCTCCCTTTTCTATGTTCCTGTTCCTCATGCCTCTATAAAACGATAAAATAACTGTAAATTCTTTACGTCTATATTCTTCACAATAGAAAGCCCCACATGATATTTTAGCTTTACGATTTGATAGAACGAGCGACAGTAAAACAAGTATAAAGAATAGTAGCGAACCTAAATCTGGACCATAAAGGCTCCATCAAACAGGCGCGACACGCGATAGAACCGCGCGCGACACAAAGGCACCGCAAGTCGCGCAACGAGCGGTGCCTTTGTAACGCGCGCGAATCGCGTCGCGCGTCGCGCCTGTTTGCAAGAGCCTTAAAGTTAATAGGTATTGATTGTGGGCCGTTGAGCACGCGCCTGATCGGGCTGGGCGGCTACGAAGCGGTAATCGAGCGGCTACCGTTTTTCCTTCTGTACATCGTACTATTAATCCATTACGTTTCATATAAGAATCGAAGCAGAGGGGCAATTCTACTAATTTTAACAACGTTCACAGTCTGATCTCAGTCTCAATCTGTCAAAAAATACTTCAAATTTCCCTACATTTTGACAAGTTTTTGACATTTCTTTGTCGCTGAGATGAGACTGCGACTAGATTTTGAACGTTTTAAATTACGAGAATTGGCCTTCAGGTTTCTGCCTACCTCCATAGAAAAAAGGCCAGAGTTTGTTTATGTACGTGTCATCTAAGTTTACAATTTGGTTGAGAACATGGTCAGAATCTGCACTTTATGAACGTCAAACGTTACAAAAAACAGACACCAAAATACCTGAACGGTGAAGACTAATGTAGACTGTCTTTCAGGACAAAACCTATAATTCCGAACATCCATAATTACTTTTAATGACACTCACAGTAAGCTTTTGCTGTGGGCGCCTAATGTGCTTAAACATCAACAAAATCGAGGGTGTGTAGGCCAGTGCAGCGTGTTGTTGAGTCAGCAGCAGGCAGTAAACCCGGAAGTCTGGCCTTCAGTATGACGCTCTAGGCGCCCTCGTAGTCGATAGAGTTGATGTACCTGTATTCCGCTATTTCCCTAGCAGGGCACTCAGCGTCTCCCGTTTTATGGTTATTGGACTTTTTAAAGCGTGAGCAAGTTGCACATTTCGGTGTGTCAGCTTTCCTTGCGCACTCTGACACCGAGTGTCCTTCTTCACCGCAGTGATCACACGTAGATTTTAGCTCTTCGCGTGATTTTGCTGCATGACCATATTGTTGGCATAATAGGGCTTTACGTATATTGACTGTAACTTCAATGAATTAGTTACAGGTCGACGCATCTTTCTTCCCACATTTGTGGCTTAATTTAACCACGCTCAAAAATGACTCCATAATGCTAAACAACTCTTATAATAATATGAATTCGTCAGATTATTAATATCTGTAAAAACCCCTTTATTCCATAAACTACTAGAATCTAAGAAAAGTGTAATAAACACGGCACGGCACATTATATACTTTTAATTATATAATCCTTTAAATGTGTATATAATTATATACTAATCATTGTATACTTTCACTACACACATTACAAAACAAATTCTAATACTAAATAATAATCACTGTTTTATTACAAACAATTTCCAACTGTTACACTAATAAATTCAATGAATACAACGAACAAAATGCAAAACAAGTGTACACAAATTATTACGTCAAAATAATGTTCTACACATGAATTGTCAATTGTTATTATGATGTCTGATGTCCGAACTCCGTCCCGATAGTATTACGAAATTCCACGAAGCTGACTGAATGGCAATATTGCTCCATCTCGTTCACGCGTACGCATTTTCACTCATATAAGCCGATCTATTCCGGCTTACTGGCGCTCAAAAATTAGCAAGTCATCGTCATGTCTCGTTTATTTTCTATACAAATCGGATTTCACGACAAGCCGCGCGCACCTTGGAGTTGTATTAGAGCAAAATTTTTGTTGTTTGGAAAGAAAGACAAAACATTTAATGTAGGCGTTTTGCAATGTTTTAATTTTATTGTGTATGTATTTAAATACTTACAGTATGATATGATTATATTTCAATGATGAATAATTGAGTATAGAGTGGTTGTGTTCTGAATTTTAGAAGTGAAGCCGGTAGGAAACGGCTTATATGAAACCTGGTGGCCTCCTACTTCTAATAATTATTAAAATATGAAACTTTGCCTGCTCGAAAAACGAGCTTAAATTGAAATAACCGATAAGTAAAAATGTGTTGCTCGGTCACCTGAATATTAGATTACGTAAAGGTACGCATGTTTGTGTACTTGACGTACCTGCGCTTAAATACTTACATACATACAAATAAAGATAATAATATCAATCTGTGTTTGTATGTTAGGAATTTCAGACTAACCCGTTTGTTTGGCGTAGGCGTGCTACGGAGCTACGCGGGTTACGAGTTTCGTAGCAGATTTCGTAGAAGGGCTATTTTAGCTAGTTTATTTTTGGAACTTGCTAATGTGAACAAAGGTCGTTCCGAAATTCCGACCACGTATAGTTTTTTACAGACTATCCTCTTCTGTCCGATATCCGACGGCGACTGCGACGCAAACAAACTGCTACAAACATATGTCGATGACCGCATTGTAGAAACGACAAGCGAAATTTATTTGTTCATATCGTCGCCGCCGCGTCGCTGTCGCCGTACCAGTGCGGCCCCGGCCTTAGGCGTGCCTTAGACGATCAATTATATTGCACAATATCATGAATTGTGTAATGTTTTTGACCGTCTGGTGTTAATATTGAAGATTGCACAATTATCGAACAAAAGTTTGAGCGAGTTTAATTTTTTTACACCATACTTTTTCATTACACCGTGTATCAAAATTGCAAAATATTTTTAAGCCTTGCTGGATGCTTGGCATTGGCTGATCTCGAAACACTAGGTAAGTCTCGCTCATGCCAAAACATTGACGCTCATGAGCCGTCAATGTTATTTCTTCAATATAAATGATCGTTTGAGTGTAAGGGGTGATATAATATTTTTGCACAATGTTATTGTAAGTGTAGGGCCCGCCTCAGAAAGCGTAAACACGGTGTGTCAAAAGTCTTAATAAATCGACAGAGAACTGCCGGTTGATTCTGTAAAAATCTCACCGTGAAAACTTAGGTGAAGTGAGTTTGTTTTTGCTAGGAATTGACACTATTGACAGCTCACTCCACGCTCACTTCACCTAAGTTTTCACTGGGAGAGTTTTACAGAATAGCACCGCTGAACTATTTATTTATTTATAATAAGCACACCAACAGCACAATCACTTACAATTCAAATCAAAACAACATCTAATATTGGCATTTCAGTAATCATGCAAATAACAGGAATGCATAACATTGAAATATGAATATCAGAGACAAAAGAAAACAATAATAAAAAGGTATTACATAGGTATTACATGGTTATTACATAGGTAGGTACTGTGATGGCAATATAAGATGTGGTTCACATTTTTATGTCTTCTTTTCTACCACTTTATCAAAAATGCTTGTACCTAATACAAGTTATGTAGTATGTCGGTCATATCTTTATGATGTAATGTTGGAATACTACGGTTACTCTTAGCACCAATTCATAATATGCTGTAGCGTATTTACATGACATGTAACAGTAAAACATCAATCAATCGGCCTAGATTTTTCCTAACTATATTGGGGTCGGCTTCCAGTCTAACCGAATGCACCTGAATACCAGTATCTTACATGGAGCGACTGCCCATCTGACCTCCACAACCCAGCTACTGGGTAAGACTGGTTGTGAGACATTTGAGCTTCTGACTATGATCATCATATTTTTTGGAGACACATCAGCCGCAGTAGCGAGCTGTCTCACGTGTCAGAGAGATTTAATTTTTTCATTTAGTTGATTTTAGTACGTGAAATTGGCAAAATTGTGGTGTTTGTTCCACAGAAGCCATTAATCAAGAGTTGAAGTTGAAGTTGAACGTGCTTTCCGAGGCACGGAGGGTTTCGATATGTAATGGATGATCACCCATCCACGGACCAACCGCGGCAAGCTTAGCTTAACCTTCGATCGACCTGTGCGGCTGTTACTCTTATTATTATTGTTACTGTTATTTAGCCATGAGCCCCTCATCATAGTAAAACATGAGAGAGAAAATAGAGGAAGATTATATTTATAGAGTACAAAGGTACCTACCTTTTATCCCACTATATGGTATGGGGGACAGGGTGTAAAGTTCACTCATACTCTATAGAAAAGGGAGGATCCCCCGACCAGACGGGTGTTGTGTCTGGCGGCCAACTGTCCGATAATTCATGTTGGGCCGTTGTATATATGCTAGTTGTGCGGTAAACTCTGCTTGTGAGATGCAGGATTTTGCGTGACGTCAGTATGACGCGTAGTTCGCATGTGGCGTTGTAGATACCGCTACACCACAAACTTTAAAGCTTGCACAGTCGCAAGAAAGGTCAGCGTAGATAAACAACCAGGTTTAACCACAGGTAATGTAAATAGAGCTCCCAAACGTCATGCCCAGACTTGTCCGGTTTGTCCAACCAGCATAAAGTTACGCAGTGCTCGTCACATGACGTGATTAGGATAAATCGTTTCCTACGCGCCCGTTTGAGCAGAGCTGTCGCAAAAATATCCCAGTCCGGGTCACTAACATTTATGTATTGTTTTAGCCGAATTTCCATTTTTGTGATAAGTTTTGATGGAGCGTGATTTCAATAAATTGATTTACTTAGTTTCAATTTTGTTAAGTCCCTGGAGCGTTTTGGTTGTACAAGAGTTTATTTTATGCTTTGTAGACACTATTATAACTGTTTATTGTGTTTATTAATGTAATACTGTCACTACGAATAAAGGAATAATATCAAAAGGCTTTAGTTAGGCAGCTGGAATAGGGACTTGGTGCTGAAAACGGTACGTCAAGGTGCTCTTCATAACACACGCATAACGACGAGATTCCTTCTGAAACACTGTCACTAACCTCGGTGGAATGTCTTTTGTCTTGATATAGGTAAAGATATGTGTTGAGGTGGCTGCCATAGTGACATTTTTTATGCAAATATGTTCCCATTAGTAACGTTTCACTGAAAGGACATTGTAGGAATGCAGAGAAGCATTTTACCATTAGATATTTCAATTTATAGCATAGTTACTTTTTGAATTTTTCCAAAGGAAACTCAATATTGGGTAAACTTTTTAATTCATGATCCGGACACATTTTAGATATATTGCCACGGTCGTGTATATAAATAGGCCACCGAATAATACTGCTGCAAAATTTGTTTCATCGAATAACGATTCAATCAGCAGTATTCGAGGTAGACAAGATCGATCCTCTGAGGGTCGGTTCATACTGATCGTAGTAGTAGCAGCTCGTCTCTTACTACAATATTTTCAAGCACTTCGTCTATGGCGATATAAGATTTAAATATAATATATAAACTAAATATATAATAATTAAGTAATACAAATTAGTATTCCAATGAAGAATGTACATTTTGTATCAAAACAAATTATGCTTGAATGTCAACTGTCAAGGCCCTAATGTTGCTATGGAAAAATATTAAATGTTTCATTTCACTGACAACATTGTTTAGCTTCGTATTACAAACTATTTCGGTATGTTATTTTAATAACGTACTTTGAATGGAATTCACGCTAGCTTTTTGGCTTTTTATTTAATTTGTGAAATTTCGACAATATTAAGTGCCGTGCCTAGCAAGGCACGCTAAAGTTTTAGCCATGTAAATCAGAAATAAAATCATTCCTTTTATATTATTCATATTATCGTGTAATTTATTTATTACTAGCTGCGCCCCGCGGTTTCATCCGCATAAGTTTCGATCTAGAGGGAATATCGGTATAAAAAGTATCCTATCCTATATCTATTCCCGGGACTCAAACTATCTCTATACCAAATTTCATCTAAATCGGTTCAGCGGTTTAAGCGTGAAAAGGGTAACAAACGGACGCACTTTCGCATTTATAATATTAGTAAGGACTTTCATAATCTTTCTCTAAATATAAAAGTGTGTTACAAGATCTCCTTATGTGATTACGTAATGTTTATTTTCCTTTAGACCCGGTCAAGGCCTAGAAAATCTGTAGAAAATCTAGCCTTTTACGTTAAATGAGGATATTTACAGAGAAGTTTACGAATCTGACCTTTTTATGAGACATTTTTATGGGAATCTTCACCGGTCTCTTATTTTATCACGCAAACCGAGACCAAATGAATAAAAAAAGTATCGGTAATGTAAAAGAGACACTATTCGACCTTACGTTGGTTGTGCCATTCTCCACACTCCTGGAGCATTTCAACCAGGTTTCACCCGAGATGGCAATAATGTTGCTTTAAAAACACCGGGAATCTAATTTAAGCCAACTGAAATTCCGCTCCGAAAATAGCACAAATATTTTGAAATCAAATCCAATTCTGCTTACAACGCAGATCAATGCTGGTAGCAACTGAACTAACAAGTAGAATTATACTTCCAAGAGGATGAATTGCATTGTATTATTATTTTACACTAGCTGACCCGCCACGACTGGTTCGCGTGGTATCCTACCCCTATCTAACCGATACCCCTACCCCTATCCTACTGATTCTCCCACTTTTACACTACCGATACCTTATATACCCATACCTTACTCTACCCCTACCCTACCCAAACCCTACACTACCCTACCCCACCCCACCCTACCAATACCCTACCCCCACTTTACCGTAGCCTACTCTACCGTAGCCTACTCTACCGCTACCCCTACCCCTACCCTACCTCTACCCTACCTTTGAGACCGACTTTTCCGACTTTTCATTTTTTCTTTCATTAGAACCTTCTCCTGACAAAAACAAACACAACAAAAAAGAATCAGCCAAATCGGTCCAGCTGTTCTCGAGTTTTGCGCTTAGCAACACATTTAGCGATTCATTTTTATTATATAGAGATAATTCTATAAACTAAACTAATCCAGAGCAGTATTCAATATCAAGTTAAACACTAGGAACCGTTTAATAACGCGGGGTTCAAAGTTCTAGTTCGCGGTATTAACGAGAGCCGGCAAGTTATCCTTGAACTAGGTATTTCCATGAATATGCTCTGGTAATAATACTTGGGATGCAATCGACATGCTTTCATTTAATTTTAGTCAGATTCGTATTACAATTTAATCAGACTTCAATTGGAGGCCTATGTCCAGCAGGGGAATACGGTAAGCGGAGTTGATTGATTGATTGAGACTTATATTATACGGAATCAAATTCCAGTTAAGACCATGGAATTTAAGGTACAGACTTAAGATTTTATTTCAATCTAATTAATATTTTTTTTTTCCAATAATTTGAAAGCAAAAACAGCTGTCGCTTACCTGCGAAATACGATATTTTGTTGATCTTTGAGATTTTGAAATACCATGTTCAGAACGCTAGCACATCAAGCTACCCGAAACTGCCAATTTTCCCAATCAACTTTGAACCTTATGCTTTAGAGATAAAGTTTAAAATCTATTAAAGAAATTTGACAGATTATAGTAGCTTGATGTGCTGGCGTCTGTACATGGTATTTCTAAATCTCAAAGATCATCAAAATATCGTATTTCTCAGGTAAGTGACAGCTGTTTTCACTTTCAAATTATATTGGCATCCCCATTATGGCTTCCTATGCTCGAGTCGACGGTAATCAAATCGACCTGTCCAAACAAGTGTTGTGAGTTGAAGTGGCTCGGCTCTTGGTTAAACATGGCGTCATATTTCAAGATATATTTACGTATATCGAGTGTCGCAATCGCTGTCGACTTTCAGAAAAGAGACATCAAAGGAGATTGAGCATATTTGTATGGGAAGTGGTGTATTGGCCAATAGCGATACGGTTTTGACATTTGCGTAAGGAATGATACCTCATCTAGCTATTGTGCAAAGGGGCATCAAAATCTGACCTTTTCACAAAAATTTGCTTTTAGAATTTACAGTATTTACGAGTATAAGGGCAGGTGCCTTAACCATTGTGGCTTCAGGAAAGCGTTCCTTGGAAATCAATCACTCGTGGAGGCTAAGTCATTTCATCCTGCTGATTTTAGCCAAATAGGTACATAGCATACATAACATTACACATGTATTCCCCAAACGGTTAGGCAGTTTTTGTACCTTTGGGATAGGGGGCAACTGGCCTCTGGTCCTCGGCCCACATTACACGGAGTAGGAACAGTAGTGGAAAAGTATACCCAAATTTTGCCAGTTATGTTTAAGTCCCATGCAATAGCGGGCGAGCCTATTGCCATCGACCTGACGCAATTCCAGGCTCCGGGCTTCTGTTGAGAAATTCCAGATTAAAAATTCCCATAACAATTTACCCGACACTGGAATTGAACCCAGGTCCTCATGCTCAGAAGTAGTGCTTGCGACTACTAGACGAACGAGACAGATACATACATAGATTTAACATAAAATCATGTTGTAGCAACTAGCAAGGCTCATTTAACATAAAATCATGTACAATACCCGGCGATAAATATTGCACATCGACCTTTGGAAAGAGACAATCGGCTAATTTCGGCTTCGTAGAGCGTTATCTCTGTCGCACGAAATACAAACAGTCCGGTATCTATTAGGAGCTGTTAAAACAATTATGATTTGCTTCTTTTGATAATTATTTTTATTCTTTGTATAAAATACACCAATTTCCAAAGGTCGATGTGCAATATTTATCGACGGGTAATGCAGCAAGGCTCATTTTACAAGCGTAGTTTTCCGTGGAAGCTCTGTATAACTTTGTTATGTCGGTGTAAATAAGTTTGTAATACCACAAGCCGAAGGTTGTACAGTCAGGGAAACTAATTATTTATCAAATTGACACACCCCATCAATTTTGCACTGTTATAGCCATTTCATAAAAGTCAAAGAATGACAGTTGTGTTTTAAATATAGCGACAATCAAGGTGGTAGTCAGCTTGATAAACAATTAATTTCCCTGATTGTACCTACAATATTCTAAAATTTCAAAGTAGTCCTGATTAGGCAGCGCTTCTGTAAGCGCTGCCGATAGGTATGATAGGTATGATAAATGTTGTCTGATATAAATTTTATAAGAGCTATCTGAAAAGCTATTTCACAGATTAGCCTCGAAATATGAAAGGCTATATTTTATGGATTAACTGATAAAATTTAACATATATAAGACCAATTTATCTTAGCACAAAACCGTTTCTATCTTAAAAAGAAAATAACATCTTCAAAGAGTAAATATGTGAAAATATGGCTATAAATATATTTATATTTAGGGGCTTGTGCACGGCTCAACCATCTTGAAAGATGATTGTATTGTCCGCACTTTTTACGGTTCGATAGTTTACACGACAACACCTGTGAAAATACACATGTGAAAATTTGCACATTTTACATGCATACCCCCTTCCTAATAAATGTATTATATCAGATGAATAGTTCCACACCGATTTCTCTCTTTCAGTCGTCAGTAATTTGACATTCGAAAGAAGAAGACAAACCGTTGAGTAACTATACAGACGCTACACAATGTTTATTAGTAAGGTGGTGTGGTTTGTTTGTTAGTGAACATGAACCATTGTTATATTTTGACATATTATTTGTATATATAAAAAGCAAAATTAAAAATTTTGAAAAAACCCAAGACGATTAAATGCAATTGGAAAAGGATAAAATAATTTAAAAAGCCCCGAATTAAAGAATTTATGTAACGAGACTAAAACAGATAAATTCATATGGCAGTCGGAGGACCTCTTAGAATAGAAGGTGTTCCACAGAACGGTCCCCCGACTGAAACCCATCACTGAAAACCGCATCGAAATCGGACTAGTAGTTTTGGAGATAAATGGCAATATTGGTTTGTACAAACACACATCCTCTCACCCCAAACGCATATACCGTCTCCGTACCGTCGTGGGTAATTGGAACTGGAAAAGCCAGAAGAGAGCCAGAACTTCAGAAACATGGATATCTGAACAATCAGACTTTTTTATTTTCATCAATATAATGTATTTGTTAACATGAGGGAGAAATTATAGGTAGCATAAAAATATATCCCTTTTATTCGCGTCTACTCATGAAGGCATAATGTATTTACTATGTAGGTATGTATGTGTTTAGTGTTATTTGTACAAGCACTGCAGGCTTAACTCATAAATATTTACCCTTTCAAAGATTGCAAATATGCTTGTGTTAGAAGTTAGTTGACCACAATCCGGGGTCGGTTTTACACCCACAAGTAACGCAATGGTATTTTAGACTTTATCGTGGTTTTTCCTGTATGTTTTCACACAGACGTTGATATGATTAATTAGATTTGAAAACGCGTTGTGTATACGCTTGCTGAGAACCACTCCTCAAATTAATTATGTATTTATTTTATAATAGCTATGTAGCTATGCCCGCGACTTCTTTCGCGTGCATGTCAGAGAACAAATTGGATTTCGTGGGTTTTTTTTTGCGCGGAACCCTCATTTTTTCTTCTTTTTCTAAAATAAAAGTAGCCTAAGTTACAGACTCCCGTCCCAGCCGCCGCGGGAGACGCTCCGGGCGTCGGGAGCCGCGCGACGACTCCCGGCCACCGTAGGCGCGGGCCTGCGGGCGGAGAGTAAAGGGTAGCTCACCGTCCGAGGCCCGTGCCGCACGGCGCGTACGTGTTCCACGCGCGCCTCAAAGAGATATTAGCATCAAACTGAAGGAGCCCATTAGGGCCGAAGCCTGCCGGGTCAGCGGGATTGTCCGAAAGGGTTACCGCTGGCTCGGAACATAAAGGGCTAAGGAAGGAACACGGGTGGGTTTTAGTCAGTAAGAGTCTGACACTCCCTTCCGCTCCACCCAGAGCGGGAGGGGTCATTTGATGATTTCCCAACCTCAAAAAAAAAAAGCCTAAGTTACAGACAGACACAATTTTTATATGCATTTAGTAAAATGCTGTTATTGTGACATTACAAACAAACACTTCAATTATATTTATTTGTATATTTATAGATTTCAAACAGACACTTCAATTTATTTGTATAGATTTTGGATGGGGGCGCCCCTCAAGCCGCTTTTAATGCTTATTTGCAGCCTAGCTGACTTTGCATTGACTTTGTGGATCAAGTGGGTGGCCAGCGAGAGTTTTTTACAACTAGGTTGATGATAAATTATATAACGAAGTATATTGGTTCTAATAATTATTAATTGCTATAGAAACAAACGGCATGGGCAACTGAATCTATTATTAATTAACGAATACTTTTAGTTGAGAATTAGAGAAGTTAGTTGCCATCTTTATAAGTGTCGATTCCTGTAAAGAAAAAATCGCTAGTAACTATTCATTATTTGCCTAGCCTTTTCCCACCTATGTTGAGGTCAGCTTCCAGTCTAACCGGATGCAGCTGAATACCAATATTTTACATAGAGCGACTGCCTATCTGACCTCCACAACCCAGTTACTGGGTAATAGGTACAATACACCCTTGGTTCTCAGACTTTCGGGCTATAAATGTAGATATGTATATCCTATAGAGAAAAAAATCGCAAGTATCTAACTATTGTTTTTATTAAAAAGTCTTAATATTAGCTTGCAGCTTACACACTGTTCACACGTAGAAAAGTTCATAGAACAAAGTGACTAATGAATTTGAAACATTTTTAAGTCCATCCCGACCAGCTAAGCACAAAGTTACCCACCGTGCGTGTTACCCTGTATATTTACATATAATCCGATCCCTTATACATTTGCATAAGCCGGGAGGGTCCTGAACAATATGAATAACTTGGCTGGAGTTATTTATGTGTTGCTGCGTATTCGAGAATTATTTCACGACTGACCTGGATTTTGGAAGGAATGTTTACTGTGGACTTGTGCTGTTATCGTGAGAGTAATAGGTATACGCGACCGTGGGGTTAAAATAGATGGAGGTCTGTAGCGGTTAATAAATGAATTATTTGGTTCTACGTGGCTCGATGGGTAGGTACTACAAAGCTAAGGGTTGTCAGAAAGTGTTGGCTTTTTATTTTGACCAAACCGGACAGTGCTGTTTTGCAGGTTTTTTTAAATAAAAATAATTTTTATGTCTTCTGTTGTTTCAAAATCTAATGCTTAAAATATTAATAAATTCGATTTTGCAATAGTGTTGCATGCATAGTGCATGAAAGCCAAGACACATCGCGAGGGCGGCATAAACAGGCGGATTTTTGAAAAACTAAATGTTTTTTTCTATAAAATCTTGTCTATAACTCTCAGGGAAGTCCGCTATGAGTTAGTATCTTAGCCCATACATTTCATGAATTCAGTTTCGTCTGCGTTGAAGCGAGCCGTCGCTCGTGTAGCGCTATTCATCTCGTCGTAGCTCGTAGCGCTACGGAATTAGCGGGATATTAGTTTAGTGCTACGCCTCTACGGTGCTACGCTCTGTCGAGTTATCATTTCATCATACCGTATAGCTCCATCTCTTCCCACACCGAAGTAATATTAAAATAACACTGCTTTAGGAGATGGTGGGGTGCCCCAGGTATGTGGAGTGAAATCTCTTGGCAGGTACAACTTAGCTTTGTTTTAATGAAAACTTGTTTTAATGTTATGTTATAAACAAACTTGTTTTATGGCCACAAGAATCCGCTGGATGTGGGAAGTACAGAACCCGGTCGAAGTGGCGGTGCTTGGGGGAGGCCTATGTCCAGCAGTGGACGTATTTTAGCTGAAATGATGATGACGATGTCATGTTCCCAACCATCGCGTTTTCCTGGCTATATTAAGGTCGGCTCTAGTAAACCTCATGAAGTAGAATATAACTTTGATCATACGTATTGTATTCAGCCATAATAACCCCATTGTTATGCTATAAATAGGCTTAATCAAACATGGCATGTCATCATACCATTAACATAGTGAATGAATGACATTAAATTTTGCAGCTAACATACTAAACTACCCTCCGGTTCGTCAAATTGATCACCGTACAATTACCAGTGGTCATGTCAATTGAAGCTTACAGCGTTACAAACAGGATTCATTGGCATCGGCTTCATTTGACATGCTGTGTGCATCCCGGGTGATCAATGAAATGCAGTCCCGTTGCCAGGTAACAGGATTACGTCGCTGCGAGCATCAAGATTGGATTAAGGGGGAAGGGACATCGATGTGGAAACTGTTATCATGAATTCTGTAACTAGTTAAATGATTTTAGACATCGGCGGTGAAATTTTTCGTCACTTATTAATAAAAAACACCGATCAAGTGCGAGTCGGAATCGCGCACCGAGGGCCCGTACAAATATGTAGGTATTTAAGGCGAGGTTGTAGCATTTTTAAGTTTTTTGGAGCTATTTATATCTAATTAATGTAAATATTGCGCAAAATAAAAATCATTTTAACAAAATTGAACATATGGTCAAGCGCTGACTAAAGACGGAAACGTAATTACTAATAATTGACTCGATAAAAAAAATCGCAAAGATGACACTAAACCGATATTTCGAACGTACTTCTTAGCAAAAAATTATATTACGAAACCATCTAAGCAATATATAAAAAAATAGGTTTTAATATTTTCTAGCGCTGGGTAAGGAAGATTTTTATTATAAGTGGTTATTTATTTTCGTAAGAACAAAAATCAGACGATATTGAGCAGTTCAAGCGCTCACGCCTGCTAGCCAGTGCCTGCGAGAGAGAGATGCCCCGATACGTATTATGCGGGGAGTGAGGAAACGTTATCATACCTACACACCGCACTACAAGAGGGCCTTAAATAGTTTTAAAATTATTTTTTTTGTAATTTAACTACAAATTTACAGTTTTCGGATTTTTCCCATTACCTGTGCTACATCTACATGACATTGCTTCTTGTCAAATTTCATGATTCTAGGTCAACGGGAAGTACCCTACTAAAACTAAACGCCCGTATCTTTTAATTGCGTTGACTTAGAACTTTGATTTTTTAATTGCTTCAAGGGATTCAGCCTTGAGTATTTGATATATTAATTTCAACTTGATAACTCCACGCGTTCCTGAGAAAAAGGGTCTTGACTGCCGGACATATAGACGGACAACGAAGTGATCTTATAAGGGTTCTGTTTTTCTTTTTGAGTCCTAAAAAACCAGGTGCCAATATACAAAAAGAAAAATTATTAGATACTACCATAATCTCGGACGATTTAATTCACGTAATAGAAGTCAGTCAGTTCTAGGAAGGTGTCAGCTAAAGTTCTATAAATAGACTTTATTGACATAAAAACAAACAAAACTTTCGCCTATTTCTGATCCAAATTCGAGCGTCAATTTACTCGGCCTGATATAAAAACCGGTCTATATTTACCCAAGGGTGTGAAAATAATATGTTATGTAATAAAGTAAAAGCGAAATTGGGTCGAAAAGATGACTTGTAGAAATGTTACGAATCTACCGTACAGATTTAATAACCTGACAAAGTTAGGCTGGCAAATTAAGATAAATAGAGAACTTCGAACAATCAAGTGCCGTAACCAAATTTATTTTATAAATAGACTAGCAGCGCCCCGCGGATCCACCCGCATAATCGTCGATCCCGACGGAATATCGGGTACTCCTTGTGTTATTCTGATGTATATGCTATATTAATGTAAAATTTCATCATAATTCGTTTAGTCGTTTTTGCGTGAAAGAGTAACAAACATCCATCCATCCTAATAAACTTTTTTTTTTCGTATTTATAATTTTACTATCTGCGCTCATAACGGGATAAAAAGTCTGTGTGTTAATCCTGGTTATAAACTATCTGTGTGCCGAATTTCATCCAAATCCGTTCAGCCGTTTGTGCGTGAAGAAGTAACAAACATATAAACACACACACAAACTTTTGCCTTTATAATATTACTAGCTTCTGCCCGCGACTTCTTCCGCGTGAAATTTCTTGTTACTCCGACCCACCCCGTCGCATCGCATCGCCTGCCCGCGCTATTACTTCGTTTTTGCTTAGCGTTCTTTCTGACTTTTTTTTCTTTTTGCTCGGCTCCTAAATGTCATAGCGTGATTTTAAATAACCTATAGCCTTCCTCAAGAATTGGGCTATCAAATGTGAAAAGAATTTTTCAAATTCGGCTGGTAGTTCCAGAGATTAGCGCGTTCAACCAAACAAACAAACTCTTCAGCTTTATAATATTAGTATAGTATAGATTAGTGCGATAGTAGGAAGTAGGATAGCCTTTTTTTATAAACCGTTTTCAAAAAGGTAAGGTATTTACAAGGCAGATGTGAGTGGAAACACCGGAAGGGAGGGAGGAGACGCCCTAGAGGGCCACACTGACCTTATTAATAATGTTCTTCAGAAAGATCAGGGGCGTCGTACTCGCAACCGGCGTGCGTGTATGATCAGATGAATAAATGTAAACGGAGCAAACGGACGTAAACGGAGCGTTCTAATGTCATTCCGTAATATTGTAAAACATCGTCACGCCATGTTCCACATGCCGGGGCCACACCAACGGGAAACGACAATGCCCCATCATCGCCGTAAACTCCGCGGTAATTATTCCGATAATTAATGCGATAAATTGAGTGGCGATACTTGAACGGTCAACATCAATTGGCAATAAAATTGGCGCTAGTTTTCCCCTTGAATTTAAAGATGGACGTTGACGCTGCTGCCACTGTAGGTTTTATACCTACACGCGCTCACGGTGCGCAATGACAAACGTAAGTGTGGCCGCTTCAACGTTGGCAATAATTCTCGCGGTAAATCTCTTTGATCCCCAAAAATACCGCTACCCGAGTTATCGCCTAACGTCAATCGGCAACGTGAATGCCGTTGTATAATTATCTCGATAAGTTGTGGCTACACCTACGGTCAACCCCAACATCGCTATAATCAACGGCGTTTCGCGTTGGTGTGGCCCCGTCAATTAGTGTCAATTATAAACGCTACTAGCAGACACGACAAACGTATTGCACGAGCGTTAAAAATAAAGTCCATGAACTCGATCGAAGCGCAACCTCCCGGGTCCAATTGTGAGTCTCCACCATCCATCCACCCAATCAAACACACAAAAAATGTCATTAAAATTTGTGCAGCCGTTTAGGACGAGTTTAGTGATATACACACGTAGGTACAGAAGAATTCGTATGAAAAGATATGTGGTGGTGAATACCACGTGAAAACTGGTGAAAACCTTACCAAAATCCATTGTGTAGTTTAAGAGTCATTTTTTGTTACCTACTTGCCACAAACGACTTTGTTTATGTAACTATTTAGAGATACCTCATTTTAACCGCCCTCGCTTTACATAGTTGAAGAGAACCGTGTGTGGACACAAAGCCGCATAAAATTTTATATTCCTTTTAACTTTGACACAAACCGAAAAACCGGTGAAATTTTGTGTTAGTCTGAGTTTTCCTGAAAAGCTTTTACAAAAAAAATATAATCTGGCTTTCGGATGTGCATTTGACTCGGTTTGATGCATGCGGCTCGCGGGTGGCGATTTGATCGTCACTCACTGAGTTTTTTTATTTTTAATGTGCCATTTCTGTTAGGTATGAAAACCTTTAATAATAAATAAAAGAGCTGCAGGGTTATTTTTTGGATTAAACCAGTAAAGTTTTTAACGAGTGAGCAGTAAAAAGCTGGGTACTGAAATAGTTATCTCTTCCATATTCTAGTTTCAATTTCAGACTTTCCTTTCAGTAGTAATTTTGTACTTTGTTACAAATTTATTTTATCCTGACTTTAAAACATTCATTTTAATTTTTCATTTGGTAACGCTACGCGTGGTCACTTAAAGAGTTTAGTTAGCAATAACAGGAGTGAAAATCCATAGCTTATATAAAAAACAATGAGGCCTGAGTTTTCAATAATCTGATCATTTATATCTGAGGAATAAATATTGCGGTTTGACAGCTTTTGTATAGAATTTGTGGGGTGCGTCTCATAACGTATAAACTCATTTGGTCTAATTTCATTTTATTATCGTTCACAAGATATAATCAACGTGAGATATACCAACTGTTGATATAATTTCTTTACATATAACATTTATTTATTCTAAAACTTAATTAGTATAACGTTGTTTGATATAACGTTTATGTAATCGAAAATCATTTGGTCTAACGTTTAATATGTATATTGTTTATTTAATCGAAAATCATTAGGTCTAACGTTTAATATATATAAAAAACGTCATTATGGTTAACACCCCGACTCAGAGTACCCCGACTCGGATAGGTTAGGTTAGAAGGCTAAGGCGGGTTCGTGGTTATTTTTTTTTAAACCACCCAGAAATAGGAGCCCCGCGAAGCGGGGCTCCGTCGACCTATCTTAGCGCAGGTGGTAATCAGTTACTAGTTATGTTTAATATCTACTTAGGTTACTATTACCTATAACTACGATAGAACTTATAAAGAATAAAACAAAGTTTTTTTTTAAGTTTTAAAGTAGGCGTTTTCATTATATTACACCAAATAAGTTTTATATCTTTTGAGTGGTATGTCAAACGATTTTGTACTTAATGTATGTTATGTCAAACGATGTTATATTTAATGTATGTTATGCTTATAAAAATTAGTTATTTTAAAATTATATTAATCGTTCATTATATTAACTAATCGCTATATTAAATCAAATTATAGGTTCCGTTGTTATATGTTGTTAATATTAGAGATTTTGTTGTTATATCATCTATTACTTACCCGAATTTGTGTCAAACTGTCTTAATTATTCTTCAGATATAAATCGTTATTATTATTATTATTTATCTGCCCTAAATCAGCCATTAAAAAACTTAACATCTGAAACTTCTTTCTTGTATCTATGGATAAAGAACTTTTATTTATGATCCCCGTGTGTCAGTGTCGATATTCCCATTGTATTTTCATTTACAACAAAAACAACGTGTCATGTCTTATTTCTTTACAGAATTAACTAAGTAACCCCTTGAATACTTCCAATCTATTAAGTATTAATGATCTCGGAAGCCAACCCGATTAACTTTATTGTTCGAGCCAACTTAGACAGTAATCAACCTGTCTTTAGAACTGAAATCTTGACAGTAAGGAAACAGTTTCAGTAGCTTGAATTATAAATTACGTATTGTGTTTAAATCGATGTATTAAATATGCAGTATTGCTTGTATGCATCAGATATAAATAAGTTATTCTTCGATAGCTGTTGTTCAATGTCATGTGTATTTGTATTGGAATCGGGTTGAGAAAATTAAAATAAAGGTGTCAAAAGTTAGATAATATGTGGAGATACGGTACGGGTTTGTAGTGCGTAGTTACGGGTGTTTGTTATCGTTTTATTGTTTAAGTAAATAGATAAACTTAGTGATTTACGTTAGCATTGTTGTTTGAAATAATTATAATGACTGTGGTGAAAACACGGTGGAAAGATGTTATACCTAATAATAAAATTTAGTAAATAAATAAAACTGTAAAAAAATTAAATTATTATAAAATAAACTATAAATCTTATGTATACAAATCTCGTGTCACAGTGTTTGTTATCGAACTCCTCTGAAACGGCTTGACCGATTTTTATGTTTTTTTTTTCTTTGAGAGTAGGTCGAAGGCTATTTTTATGATTTATTCCGGTCTGATCCCCCTAAACCCCTCCTCCCTCTCCTCGATCCCCTGCTAGTTCGTCTTCTGTTTTAATCTCTGCCTTATCCACTTTATCTAGGTTACTCTTTTTGACAGGTAAGTACAGTCAAGTGAAAATGAACCCTAGATGATCAAGGTACCCCCTTTCCAGATTTTTTTTGGAATCGTAACTTATCCGGGTAAAACCCCGGGGCGCAGCTAGTAAAAAAATATAAATGTAGGCGCCAATTTCGTCCCGCCATCTACGCCTGGGTCCTTCTCGATGCCGTTGGACGTTACCTTCGTGTTTCGAAATTGCTTAACCGTTCTACCAAGCTTAGCAGTTTCTAGTCTAACTTTACTTTTTCCACACTTTTGTTTACTTAAGTTACATACTTACACGAAATAAATGGTAACGCTTTCGCAATCACACGCCCATGACATGACAGGTTTCGCAAAACGTCTATCCATTCGCCACCGTTTAGATACTCGATATTTCATGCGAAAATCATCTGCTTAGCCTTTTCCTAAATATGTTGTGATCGGCTTCCATTAGTAGGAATATTTTTATATGGAGCGACTGCCTATCTGACCTCCACAACCCTGTTACTATGGTACCCTATGGTAAGACTGGTTGTCAGACTTTTGAGCTTCTGACGACTCGTAACGACTGTCAAAGATCCACGAATGACAGCCAAGGGCCAACCGCGGCAAGCGTAGCTTAACCTGATCAATCTACCCGTGTGGCTGGTATTTTTTAGCCACAAGCCCCAAGCATACGAAAATAAACTTACGAATCTACATATTCCACAGCCAAGAACGCCTCTTTTCATTGCTCATACTTACCTACTCATTAAAAGTCAGCACTGTAGGTACAAATTGTTCGCGTGGATGAGCCGAAATGAAATCCAATTACTTGTTTTAATTTGAGGATATATTCAGCAAAGGGCTTTTCGACGCCCGACACCTGCGAGTTTTCAAGGTTCCGTTCCCAAAGACATATACTAAGGCTGCGCTTTCGGTCGGTCGCATAGTTGTTTGATTACTTTAAACAAACAATTATCTCAAACATCTATGCAACAAGACGAACGCAAGTTTAAAAAAATATGGATGTCACGTGATCAACTTTGAACGTTAATGGTTCTGTTATATTTTCCGTTTGTATTGCTGTCAGCAATCGATTTATACAGGTTTCATGCGTGACAGCCATTTTTGGAAAAAAATAACAAAATGGCGCGACAGTAGGTAACTAGGTATGCCAGGCTCCATATAAAAATCTCCAATCCCCTTTTCGCAGAGTTTGTACCTACCTACTATGGCTGCTATAAAAACAAATAACAAAAATAAAATAAAGTTAAAAATTAAACGAAACTTACAAGAAACGTGTTTTTACTAAAGTATAAAAAAAAAATGGCCAAGTGCGAGTCGAACTCGCACACGAAGGGTTCCGTACTACAAGGCGAAAACGCCGAAAAAACACATTTGTTGTATGGGAGCCCCCCTTAAATATTTATTGTATTCTGTTTTTAGTATTTGTTGTTATAGCGGCAACAGAAATACGTCATCTGTGAAAATTTCAACTGTCTAGTTATCACGGTTTATGAGATACAGCCTGGTGACAGACAGACAGACAGACGGACAGTGGAGTCTTAGTAATAGGGCCCCGTTTTTACCCTTTGGTTGCGGAATCCTAAAAAACTAGTGTTAAATATTGTGTTATGGTAAGGAACCCTTCATGTCCGACTCGCACTTGGCCGCTTTTTTTGTTCACACGCCTCGAAATTATTTATCAGTCGAGCCGCCATGTTTAGCTTTATATCAGCGTTAGTTGGCCAAACATTTGTGTCGCACTGAAATTAGGAAGGTAATCCTTTTTTTTGCATGGTCTTTGTAAGTCATAGTCTATTGTCAGCTTTTTGAGATTATTTTGTATTATTTGGTTGTGTGATTATTGTTCATTAGACTGAGAAAGGCTGAGTATACTAATAGGGACGTCTGTAGATAAGTAGTTATCAATATTTTCTGAAAGAATTAATAACATTATTGAAAACGAAAAGGTAACATGTAGCCTAAGTTATTCTATTATAGTAGTACATTATTCTTTTTCCTATTTGCGTAAAATGAAAAGCACTTAAACCCTATTCAGTTTGGCTTGAGACAAAACGTAAACAACATTTGACTACTCTTAATAAAAATATATTCTGTAAAATATATCAAAATATTAATTTCTAATAAAAAAACATGTGTGATCTTCTTGTGTAACAAAAATAATTCTTTTTTATTAGAAATTCACGTTTTGATATATTTTACAGAATATCTTTTTATTAAGAGTAGGCGAATGTTGTTTACGTTTTGTCTCAAGCCAAACTGAATAGGGTGGGTATAGGTAAGTTAGGTATGTTAGGTAAGTTCTTAGGTAAGTTGTATCTTTCTAAAATCAGTAGCACTTATCCCTAAAGTACTATAAAAAACACGATAACAACCACTATTTTCTTCATTGCCTGTAAACGTTCGTAATTTTCTGATCCCACATTTAGAGATTAGATCGAGCCGATATTGTTGAAAACCTTGGCCTGATTGGCTTAGATGCTATTTCTAGTTTTCTATAAGTAAGTACTGAACTGAGAAAATAATATAATAGCTATTCTTAGACATTGCGGTTAAAAATAGGAAGTTTTTTACTTAGTGGAAAATGATATAAGAAATGTTTCTCGTTACAAGATCCAATGTTTGATTTCTAATTTCAGCGTTTAAACTCCCTCTCACTGAGGGGACAGAATAATATTGAAGAACTAGGAATAATATTGGCTGATTACGCTGTAAGTTCCTACAGTAGAAATATGTTCATCTTAGCTTGTGAGAATTTTGTAGACACTAAAAAGTTATTACAAAATGGAACATTTATAAAAGATAACTTGTGTAAAAGTGGATAACAGTGCGTTGGCAACTTACCACTCTGTATTGCAATTCTTTTTATCCTTTATGTAAGAAGAACTTTTATAGTATTCGAAGATATTGCAATGGGTAGTATTGAACATGAACACATTCTTAAAAAAACACTAAAATCATTAAAACCCACTTCAAAAATGTTGGCGGTATAAAAAGTGTATTTGTGTGTTGTCAAATCAAGGTAGGTAATATTGTAGGTATGCAATAAATCAGGGTAGTTCCGTGTCTACCTAGCAGGGTGACAGCTGACCTTTGTCGTGCCGGGGTACCGCACCCAGGCTCACTATAATGTCATGACAGCTAGACCTATATTGATCACGGAACCAGAAAATATAATACTAAAAATAGAATGCTAAAAATATTGGTATTTTTTGTTGTAATTTGAAATGGAAGAAACTAATGGAGTCACGTTGTTGTTTATTGTTTCATTCCACGAATTTTGATCCACGAGTAAAGTGGTTTCGGATATTTGTTAGCAGAACGTGGTTTTCGGCACGTGTATTTAGGCACAGAAGTTGTATTTCGTTAAAGCAAGGTGAGAGACCTACTAAACCAATGCTACTGCTGCCACTGATCCGATTGTCTACCATTTTCTAAGATACCTGCAACACAAAAGGAAACTAACTAGTTGCCAAGACAAATTTCATGGATCTGTAATTTCGTTATATTTTCTATTTCTTTAAATGAGTTAATTTATAAATGAAAGAATAAAAAAACATTGCGTGATCTAGCCAACTAAAGACCGAGGCTAACTTTGTGTTGGGAACAAATCAGCATAAAGTAGAAAGCTGTGGCGTAAATGCTCCTTCAAACAGGCGCGACACGCGATAAAATCGCGCGCGATACAAAGGCACCGCGAATCGCGCAACAAGCGGTGCTTTAGTGTCGCGCGCGATTATATCGCGTGTCGCGCCTGTTTGTAGGAGCCTTAACACAAAGTACAGAAAGCTGTTGAAAATTAACATATCGATTACCTGATTTGCCTCGCCCCCTATCTAATAACGGTCGTCTATTTGATTTAGGGCTGATTCCTTTACTTATGCTACACGACATTGCTTCTTGCCAAATTTCATGTTTCTAGGTCAACGGGAAGGACCCTTATAGGTTTTGATTTAGAAAGGAAATATCTTAGTTTTGTGCCTTGGCCGTAAATACTCTTCATTTATTAATATTTATTTATTTATCTACTAATAGTCATGAAAGTATAAAATTAAATGTCATCTCTCATTCGTGGATCATTGACAGTCGTTACGGGTCGTCAGAAGCCCGAAAGTCTGACAACCAGTCTTACCAAGGGGTATCGTATTACCCAGTAACTGAATTTTGGAGGTCAGATAGGCAGTCCTTCATGTAAAATACTGGTATTCAGCTGCACCCGGTTAGACTGGAAGCCGACCCTAATATAGTTGGGACAAGGCTAGGCAGATGATGATGAGTCATGAAAATAATATCATGTCTTTCTTGTTGGAATATGAAGACGATGTGGGTCATTTATTTTATTCATTTTATATTTTTTTATTATTCTCTCCATGGTCTGGCAGTTTGAGTAATTTATGTGGCTTACCCAAATGTCCTTTCTTTGGTATTGTTCGTCGGATCGTTGAGCTCCTTAAGTCTTGAGTTGAGCTGCACGATTTCTGACAAATGCGTGCACTGACTGGACAGGTCCTCTCAATCTGTGTGGTTCTTTCCTCAGAAGACCATCTCAGACATCGACCTACATGGTCTTCATATAACCTGACCAAGATTATGTCTGGACTTTAAAAGAGACTATGACCTCTGAGTTTGTTTCGGCCTTTCTTCTCAGAGTAGTCAGATAGGAAACGCCGACCTCATCTAGTTTAAAAAATATGATTGACGTGCAAATGTGTTTGTGCAAACCTACTTACAAAAATAAAATCATTTATCATTTATCATTACCCTCCCACAGAGAGGAGGCCTCTGTCTCAGCAGGGCGATTATTATTACCCTCCCACAGAGAAGAGACCTCTGTCCCAGCAGTGGGAACTTTATAGGCTGATTGATTATGGGTTAGTCATGAAAAATATTAATTAGGTTTATAAAAATAAATCGACGTATCGCTCGGTGCTAAAACACATGAAAAGAAAAACATATTTTTCGACCCGTCACTTCTTCCCTTCAATCAATCAACTCATTCTTTCACAACCACACCCAAGTTGCACCACGTTGGTATAGTATCACAAAGTTGGAAATTTTAGACGTATGGCTGTTAAAACTTCCGAAGTAAAATTCACCTTGTTTTCACTGAGAACATGACTTGTTTTTAATAAACTTAACCTTTCTTGATAAAAGGCGATTGGCCTTGAAAGTTCTTATTACTGGATCATGAAGGCCTTGGGTAAGGCCTTACAGATTAAGTACTTAGCTGAGGAGTTGGTGTTAAAATCTTAATCTGGTCCTTTGTTTCAATGCTTCATATTTAATGCTGCTGCTCCTCGTTGAATAGCGTCGGTACTTCTTTAGAGGACAAGGGAGGTTTTAATGGGTTGCTACGGGTTTATATTCTTGAAACGTAAGCTGAGGTGTTGATTGAGAAAAATGTACCTACTAAAGATATTGATAAAAGTTTTTTCTTGTTTTAAACGAACTTGTAATCGCAAAATGCTCTGTTCTGAGCAAGTAACTTGATGTACAGTCGCCAGCACATCAAGCTACCCGAAACTTTCAAATTTTTCCAATCAACTTTGAACCTTATGCTTTAGCGATAAAGTTGAAAATCTATTAAAGAAATTTGGCAGATTGTAGTAGCTTGATGTGCTGGCGTCTGTACTTACCAAGTACCTACGCGAGCATGACTTGGGAGGAATTTACTGCGGTCCATATAACAAAAGTTTTCAATCAATCAAGAAGGAACAGGTACCTACTTATTTACGTATGTAACTTATTAAAAATTAAAACCAGCAGGAATCTAACAGCACGCTTATTGTAACGATAATAAAGATTACTGTGACTTGACAGACTTGTCAGTGGCAGTTACCCAAAAGCAACCTTATTGTAACGATAATAAAGATTACTGTGACTTGACAGACTTTTCAGTGGCAGTTACCCAAAAGCAACCTTATTGTAACGAAAATAAAGATTGCTGTGACTTGACAGACTTGTCAGTGGCAGCTACCCAAAAGCAACCTTATTGTAACGAGAAAGGTAGGTATACAATGCACTCAATAAAAAAAACTCACCTACTGATTCATACTTCCATTTGACTGCCACAAGCAGTCGACAAATAAACCAACATCAATATCAATTTATATTCCAAGTACTTATACCTTAATTGAAAACTCCTTTTTAGTCTGTTTGGAAACTTATTTCGAACCTAAAGTGATTGTTTGCTCTAAAGAAATTATGAGCAAACACTACATAAAAAAGTTAAAAGCTTTCTGCGAAAATATTCTGAAGATAATTTATCAATTTACATTTTATGCCAAATGTTAAGTCTAATTGAAACTTGTTTTGGCACATTTTGTCTGAAAGGATTTGCTTGTTGGAACATGCATAACGTGCCCACTGCTGGGACACAGGCCCCCTTTCTGTGAGGGAGTGGGCCATAATCCACCACGCGGGTCCAGTGCGGATTGGTAGATGTCACATGTCTTTGATTTTTTTGTTCTAGGACATGTCGATTTCCTCACGTGTTTTCCTTCACCGTTTTGAGAAGTGGTGATGAAATTAATACACAAAGTAAAGCGTTACTTTAAAAGTTGTTTCGGAAAAATGGTCTGAAAAATCATGTTAAATAAATAAAGTAAATTTGTTGAAACACACTGGTTGTGTTTTCAGTTTAAAGATTTCGGGTGTTATTTCTGTGAAATACACGGGAAAGCTCTTTTCTTTGTCATCTAACGAAGAAACCGTTTTAAGTACTTAAGACTAAGTGTCTTGATAGTGCACAACATGGTTTTACTGAAGTAGTTTGATAAATGATTTATTTTCTGTAAGTAGGTTAGTAGGTACAAACACTTTTAGACGTCAATCATATATTTTTTTAAACTAGATGAGGTCGGCGTTTCCTATCTGATTATTCTGAGAAGAAAGACCGAAACGAACTCAGAGGTCACAGAAAGTCCAGACAAAATCTTGGTCAGATCATGTGAAGGCCATGTAGATTGGTGTCTGAAATGATCTCTTGAGAAAATGACCACACAGATTGAGCGGACCTGTCCAGTCAGTGCACGCATTTGTCAAAAATCGTGTAACTCAACTCAGAACTTGAGGAGCTCAACGTTTTCGTAACTTCGAGGAATACAGACGCTATTATATTATATTGTGTAACTATGTTTTTCTATTGTTACAGCTTCAAGAAAGTTAACGAAAAACAGTCACTAAGAAAGTAAAGCCAATTATTACTTTCAATAAACAAAAAGACCTAGTCTAATGCTATTTCGCCATTCTGGACCGGACTTACAAAATAATATCACTACTTCTTGTAAACGTCTTAAATATGCTGGAAACTTGGCCAGAGGGTGAAAACAATAATCATAAGTTTCACGCAACGCAATAAGATTTCTACAAACTGTAAAGTTTATAAAGGGTAGGTAACAGTTTTAGCTCTGTAAAATTCCTTATTGGTTCCGAAGCCAAGAATGTCTGTGAATAGTAAAGGCTATTTTCTTGGTTAACATAATATACCTAACATAACTTTTCGCCTGTATTCCCCGAAGGGTTAGGCGGAGGTGTATCGATAGTACACCCACATTTCGCCAGTAATGATTAAGTTTAATGTAGTAGGGACGAGCCTGTTATCAATATCAATACAATATCTTGGTTATAAGGTTTATTGCAAAAGGTACCTACCATTATAATCTTGAATACCACAGAACACAAAATTGCTGCGCCGCCGTGGCAGCGAGTAGACACTTTGACAAATAATATTCATGTCCGAATTTAGCGCAACTGAGCGCAAGCTAGCTGTCACAGGGCATTGTTAGGATTGTCACGGGCCGTTAGGTTCTATGAGTTCCTAAACGGTGACGTTCACGGATACGCTTGGTTTATATGAAAAGTGTTGACTATATATATGTGTATTTAAAGCAGATTGTTATTATTGTTATTATTGTTATTATTGTTATTACGATAAGAGTCTTTATTATATAGCTAAGACCACGAAAACATTCGTTGCGTTCATTATATTCAATTTTAAATACCTTGAAAACCTTCCCTGTAGCACTTCAAATTAATTTAAACACACGTCTACAGTCTTCAGACTTCTATATATAGTAGATAGGGACTTGGGTAATGAATACATCCGGGGGATTAGACGAAAATGTGCACCTGCACTCCTCAAAGACAACTTGATCCCAGTGTCTTACACAAAAGCTGTCAGTTCTTAAAGGCTTTCGTCGAATTTCCGTCTGTGGCTTTGGTAAGTCCCAATAAACTTTGAACCTTATGCTTTAGCGATAAAGTTAAAAATCTATTTAAGAAATTTGACAGATTGTAGTAGCTCGATGTGCTGGCGTCTTTACATTAATTTTATCAATCTAACTAGATAAGAAATTGAGGCAAATTCAGTCAAGCTTTCTTTAGTTGTAGATTAGATTAGAACGTTGAAATTACAATTTAGCATAATAAGATAATATATGTATGCATAATTAGCCTATAATGTTCCGTTCTGTTGGGACATAGGCCTTCTCTCTTAGAGTAGGCTGTGATCTACCACGCGGGCGCAGTGCGGGTTGGTAGATGTCGCATGTCTTCGAATTTTTATTTTTATGACATGCCCTTTCCTCACGATGTTTTCCTTCACCGTTGTGAGAGCAATGGTGATGAAATAATTTACACAAACTAAAATGCCTGCCTGGATTCGGGACCACGACCTTACTACTCGTAAAACGGGCCCGTTTCGACTGGGTTACCACTGTTCTATGTAAGTCAGTAGTTTACAGGTACCCACTACTCGCGCAGATTACGTATGCGTGTGAGTAATTAAGTCACTAAAACCAAATACTTGAAAGATAGCTTTCAAAAGGACGTGAACAATTATAGCTACAATTCAAACCACTCCCAATTCCAAAGA
Organism: Luperina nickerlii; assembly: GCA_963855955.1. NCBI lineage: Eukaryota > Metazoa > Arthropoda > Insecta > Lepidoptera > Noctuidae > Luperina > Luperina nickerlii. The sequence continues at coordinate 16,867,110 of OY979674.1, read as the reverse complement.
AACATCTTAAACGTCTGTCAAATCTGAGCATCTAGCTCAGATCTACAAAGCCCGTTTACAAGTACAAAGAGGGTGCTCTTGTGAAGTGGTGGGGGAAGGAAATCACGTCGAGACTCTCGATGGGCCTCCGATGAGGGCCGTCCCTCTGCGGGCCTCCGATGAGCGCCGTCTCTCTGCGGGCCGCTTGCTCAGCCGGCTTGAGCTAATACCCTGTATTAATCTAATTAGGAATACCGGGTTATTGTACAGGTATTCCGTGAGGATGTGGATATTTTAATGAGGTAACAGGTAACACAACATTAAACCCAATACGGGTTTAATGTTGTGTCCTTTAATTCTCGGTGGGTGATTGAGTTTAGGATTTATGCTTGGTAAATAGCTATAAGATCATACATACATAAATCAGCCTACAATGTTCCCACTGCTGGGACACAAGCTTCCTTTCTGGGAGAGAGATGAGGGAGTGGGCCGTAATCCACCACGCGGGCCCAGTGCGAGTTGGTTGATGTCACATATCTTCGAATTTTTGGTTCTAGGACATGCCGGTTTCCTCACGATGTTTTCCTTCACCGTTTTGAGAGAAGTGGTGATGAAATAATTTACATAAAGTAAAGCGCTTGTCTGGGTTCGAATCTACGACCCGCCACGTGGCCACCACTGCTCAGCTATAAGATCGTCCCCTATATTACAGTACCCGGCGGTAAATATTGCAAATCGACCTTTGGAAAGAGACAATCGGCTAATTTCGGCTTCGTAGAGCGTTATCTCTGTCGCACGAAATACAAACAGTCCGTTATCTATTAGGAACTGTTAAAACAATTATGATTTGCTTCTTTTGATAATTATTTTAATTCTTTGTATAAAATAAAAAAAAGGTAAAGGTCGAGGTGCAATATTTATCGCCGTGTACTGTAAAAGGGCTTCAAATCAAATATTTATAGAAGCTCATAATAAAGATACTTAATATTTTAATCATCAACTGAAGGCCAATTCCCGTAATTAAAAACGTCCAAAATCTAGTTGCAATCTCATCTCAGCAACAATCAATGTCAAAAACTTGTCAAAAATGTAGGGTAATTACCTAGAGGTATTTTTGACAGATTGAGACTGAGATCAGACTGTGAACGATCTTAAAATTACGTGAATTGCTCCTCGGGTACGGTACGTATAATCAATTATTATTTTCCGTTCTGAAAGGTAGATAGATAAGTTTAATATAGAAAGTGGGTCAACTCTTAAAATAAACTTCAGTCTAGACTGAACCTTTTCCATACAGTTTAGGTACAAAAGTTGAACAACGTGATGCTGTACAAAACGATAGGGTTCAATACAAAAAGCTAGATTCACATAGCTTTATGTATTCAAAAAAAAAAAAGCCTGAATTAACCTAGCTTTTTGTATTCATAAAATTTTCAAGTTTTTTCTGTTGTTACCCGGCTCTGTAGGTCGTCCATTTTGTTTCTAGTTTTTTATTTGTAGTTGTATCGTTATTTGTCACGAGTCACTGTCGCGTGCGTAACATGACAGCGGCAAATTAGAAGTACGTGAATATTTGAATGAAATTAATTATGACAAATTAATTAGTGATATTGATAGGTTTTATGCGATGCAATCCTTTGCTCAACGTTTATGGAACTCGATTTGTACCAAAATACTTGGCAGTAGGTTGGGTAATATGATAGTAATTTGTCTGTCAACCAGTTTTACCAAGAGGTGCTGGAGAAGAATGCTTGGGGTGTCGTGGACTGAGTTTCGCACCAACACCTCTAAACGCCAAGAACTCAACATCAAAAAGCGTCTATCTGTTATGGTCCAAACGCGCATCCTCAAATACTTCGGATATGTCTCGAGGCGTGAGGGAGACTCTATTGAGCGCCTTGTCGTGCAGGGTAGAGTGGAGGGTACTAGACCACGCAGACGCTCACCCATGAGATGGACTGACCAAATTAAATCCGCAGTGGGTGACCCCTTGATTCACGATCTTGAAAAATAAAATAGTGGGAGAGCCCTTGTATTAGTGCACAAAAAACACCCGAAATCGGAGTAGGTGGCGAGAAATAGTGAGGCGAATCACATCAGCCCCTAAACAAGAAACTACATGAGGACCACGACCGCTCTGACAAGAGTGCTACGAAGAATGAGAAGAAGAAGACAGGTGGACAAAACCTTCAAACTTATAAAACCGCTATATTTTGTGAAATAATTAATTAAAAGTGTACGGTAGGCCACGAAACCGGTATAAGCCTCTTACTCTCATTGTTTATTCTATTCCCATGCCTCAGAAAGCACGTAAAGCCGTTGTACCGATCCTGATCTCTCCCCGGTATAGAGCAACGGAATATTAGAGTAAATAATAATATTTTTTTTATTTCGGAACAATAATACAAGACTAAGTACAGACGCCAGCACATCGAGCTACCCGAAACTGGCAAATTTTCCCAATCAACTTTCAGCCTTCTGCCTTAGCGTTAAAGTTGAAAATCTATTAAAGAAATTTAACAGATTGTAGTAGCTTGATGTGTTGGCGTCTGTACAACAGGTGAATCGATGATAGCTGAAAAAGTATAAACTGTAGCACAGCTAACAACGTGCCAGATACAGTATGGAATGATGTTCCATGCAAAAAGAGCTTAATAGATAATTAAGTTAATTTAGATTTAGTTAATTAATGATAAAAACAAAAAATAAGACAAAAATAAACAGTGCCTATAGACATATGATTTGGGTTGTATTTTGACGTTGAGTTAATGTGGTGAGTGTTAATGAGGTGTGCAAGAGGTATTGTGATGTTTGTGGCATGTGGTTTTGTTGGGGTGTGTGAGGGAGTGACGAGTATTTTGCACTTCCACGAGTTTCTCCATTTCATCATAAAGTGATTTCAACCAGAAGTCAAGTTTCATTTTGCATTATTTTGCTCTTGGTTAATTGATGTGTAAGCTTTTGTCTAAATTGTTGTAGATTTTTGAACTCGTGTTTGTAATGACTACAAGTTACGGTTCTACGAGATTCAGTGTTACAAACCCTATTCGAGCGGCGTATACAACATTTAGGATCAAAGATAAGTTGGCTGTGTTTGCGAAGAATAGCTGTCTGACGGTGAGGATCTGGCAGTGGTTAGGTATTAGAGAGAATTCTACCAAAGATTTCGATAGAATAGAATACTCTTTATTATGTGCACCATATAAATTATAGACAAATAAAGAAATTTTATAAAGGGTGACACAATGTGCGGTCTTTTTCGCTAAGAGCGATCATTTAAAAACAACCTTTGGATGGATTGAAAAGGGGAAGGAGAGACAAATACTGTAGGTAGTTTGTAGTGTACCATTTACATAACGTTACGATGAGAACAATCGTGGATCATTCCAATAAAAACTCCTATGTTTAAATTAAGTAGATACTACCAATTCAGTGCATTGTCTGCCAAAAATAAATGACGTCACTCAATTTTCCCTACCGACATACACTGCTGAACAATAATTAAGGCGATGTGAAATAATTAATCGTTGCATGGTAGGGTTATCACATCGCTACAGCCCGCGAACGGGTCGTTGTTACAGCAACTGTTATTGCAACCCGTTATCGGTATCGGCTTAGCGTCGGCAGTAGCAATAGGTGTTTTGTACGTGTCTACAGAATTCAAGTTTTGGAATAACTTCAAAGCTCCAATTCTATGGGCGTTTATAACAAACGGGAAGGGAATTTAATGGAACACTAGCAATAGAATATTAAATGTATGTGGCATAAAAGGGTTTCGATATAAAACACGCCTTCCATAAAACAAAACAGACAAATCGATCATTAGTGTGAGCTCCAACTGAATTCATGAACGGAATACAAATTCAAACGGAATTCATGCAGCGCTCGTATATGGAATTGTTTCCATGGATTTTACCATCAACTTCCCGGTAAATATAATGATAAAAGATGTTATTTTGTAAGTAGGTTTGTACAAACACTTGAACATGTCAATCATATTTTAAAAACTAGATGAGGTCGTCGTTTCCTATCTGACTACTCTGAGAAGAAAGGCTGAAACAAACTCAGAAGTCACAATCTCTTTCAAAGTCTAAGTCAAAGATATAATCTTGGTCAGATCATGTGAAGACCATGTAGACTGACGTCTTAAATAGGAAAGAGGTTGAGTGGACCTGTCTAGTCAGTGCACGTATTTGTAAGTAATCGAGCAGCTCAATTCAAAATTTAAGAAGCTCAACTAAAACAATAAACTTGCAAATGTATTTTAAACATAATCAGTCATCACTAACCATAAAGCTATTAAATAATGGAAGAGACAACTGTGAAAAAAAAACAGAGTTCTTTTGGTTTCCAATTAAAACGAGACAAGAGAAAGCAGATCTATTTACTACGTACCAGGGCAGCATAGAGTATAAGCGAGCCATCTTCCTGTTATGTGAACACTGTTTATCGACGTGGAAACTACGCCAACTAGGCCAGGACGCCACTGCTGCCGACTAATGGCCGTGTTTGCAGATAGTTCGCAAAGCCTCTCCCTCATAATGTATTATGAACCACTATTGAAAGAGGAAACGGCGGTATAAATGATACATCTAATGTTTGCACAATTATTCACCAGTGTATATATATGAAGGGATTCACATCTTCGATGTGTGTGATCTCGTAAAATATCAATTTTCCTCAGCGAAAATTCGAAGACCAAAGCTGCATTGAGATGCATTGATTTCCTCTCCTCTTAAACTGTCGGTGCGCGGGAATTGATTTTTTGCGGCGTCGCGTCGCTGTACAGAGGCGTTATAAAAATCTACGTATTCGACGAACTAGATTAAAAAGTTATCCAACCCACGGCACCCCACGAGTAAATTATTACACCCTTCCAATTCGTCGGAAACAAACAATTCTGAATTCGTAAATCTACCATTAATTTGTCAGAAGAGTGACACAACCGAAAGTAGCCAGATAATCCTATTGAGTGAACCATCTGATCCTAGATTACGTGCTAATCCTGGCCGCAGTTGGGGCAGCACCCTGTAAATATGTAGTACATTGTATACGTTCTGTATCACAATGTTGCCCTTTAGTAACGTAATTACGAAAACTCGGGAAATTAACGTTACATAATTTATCAGGCGCTGAATGTTGCGCAGTTTGAGTGAAACATTGAAGTAATTTCGTGTAGGTAAAGTTCGCGGACGGGATGCTGCTCTTATTAAGTATGAAGTTTTGTTTTAGATTGGCTACTGTAGCTACCTACTATATGTTGTACTACTCACAAATTTCTCTTTTTCGTTATCGCTTTTATCACCAAAACGGAGATTTTCGCTTTTCGAATTTGAAATGCAAAGAGCAGAAAAGTACGTAAAAGTTGGGTCATAAACTTAATGCAATGGACAAAGTTTTGAGCACTCATAGAGAGTAAAGATATCGTGGTGGTATACTGTCGTAAAACTAAGCATCAAGTTAATCTTGTATTCATGTAGGTACCAATTTAGTGGTAAATCACTAGTCACAGAAGGGTCGGTTTATTTATAAAATACATATAATACCATTACGGAAAGTAATATTTTATATCATCTATTACCATTTCAAGGTCCCGACTTTGATTACTTAGTAAATTAAATGAAAATATTTAACCCGTCAAGCTAGGCGCGTATCCTATGTAATACGATACAATAGAAAATCTATTGAGTCTCATTAGCGGAGCTTGAGAGGTCACAATCACGCATAAAGGCGTCTGCCCACTACACCGTATCATACCATGACTGTGCTAGGAACTTGTCATGTTTTTGAGTTTATCGCTTTCAGAGAGACATACAGACGCGGCTGGGGGACTTGTTTATAATATGTGGTGATTTGCACAATGTACACATAGTAACTGAGTGTGACTAGGGTAAAACTCTCGATATCCGTGATAAAACTTAAGAGTTATGACCCTGTTAGGGCGCAGCAAGTATTAAACATTATAATAAGTATTAACATTTACCATATAGCTAAATAGGTATATTTAGTGCAAATAAATGTATTTTCTTTATTTTTTTTTCATCTTAAAAATTATCACAGCAGCTAAAACCAAGGCAATCAGAACAAAACCATCGGGTAGGTGCTCTAAAGGAGTCAAAACATTATTAAACATAAAACGTCGAGTCATCAAGTTGATGCCGGCTCAGGTGTCTCTGCTTAATGCCATGCAAATTGGCGACACTCATCAATGCTAGCAAAGCGTTTAATTAGTTTGCGGCAGAAGACAAAGGTATAGCTGAAGAAACGAAGCTGGATACACAGAGTAGATAGAAGCAGAAGACCCGGCTCTGTTGAGGGGCTCATGGCTTGAAGGCTACCGTTAAACTGTTTGTTGTTTACAATTTGAGAACCCTCAGAGTCTTGCCTTTTGGCAGTTATAATGTCTTCGATATACCTAGTCCATCAATATATGGATCATAATAACGTAGTAAAGATGCTAGTAAAATACGCGCATTCACGTGGAGTTGCGGACCCCAACCCGTATATCCTAATCAAAATATAAATACCTATCACCTACTAGTACAGCCTTAGGCCCTTCTCCCATTACGAAACACGTAGGATACGATACAATGCGTGCCACGAAAGAAGAGACTTGACCCCGCCTCCCCCGCTCTTTCCGACGCCCCTATGACGTCCGGTTTCGTCCCGCACTCAGACCTCATACCGCTAAAGATACCTAAAATCGTGTACTGCGCATGTCAAACCATGTGGTGTGTCAAGTCTCTTCTTTTGTGGCACGCATTGTACTCAAGTCGCATACTAGCTGAATACTTGTTGGCAACTCGACACGCTACTGAAAAATAACATCATTATTGTATTGTGCTTTTTTAATGAACGGACGTTATGTCAACCGATTCCAGTGACGAAGAAGCGCAAAATCAACGAGTGCTATCTGTTGTATCTTTTCTTATTTTATTTATAGTTATATAAACAAGGATGTATTTTAATTTCTTGCACAAATTTAATATTTTGCGCGATACTCCGCGGCCATTAGTCTCTGAGACTCGCAAGATGCTACAGTCGCCTGCGCGTATAGTAATGGGAGAAGGGGCCTTTATATCAGCAGGGTGATTGCGTAACACACATAAAACAGCAATCAATCGCAATGACTTTCACTATAATATCCATTGTTTCATAGGTTTGAAGAATTTGTCTGCTCAACCACGTAAATAACACAATCAACGTGGCTGAACTGTCAAAATCAAAGGCATCGATCGATTGCAATTATTTTATGTGTATTATGTAAATACCGCGCATTGCAAAGAGTAAATATGGAGTTTCCTGACGGTTCTTCTCCATAGAAAACGAACAATTTGGATATGTGCACCTAACTTCTCACATTTCATAAGTGCCTTCTAGCTTTGCCAAGGTGCATATGTAATAAAATATTTTGAATTTTTTGAAGAGACGCGGAACAAAATTTATTATGGCTAAAGACGGAACAAAAAAATCAACTTTATGCAAACTACTACTAGCAGAGATATGTATTACAACCTCGGCGATACTAAGTACGAATTTATCAAACGTGCCCAAACAACAAAATTTGCTATTAATAACTCATTCAATTTCTGTAACAGTCGAGTCACGAGCCACGAGCCCCTCACGGTAGGCCTTCTGTATCTTTATATTTGATGTTGCATTCCCTTAATAAGGTGACCCAGTTGGTGCTGAGCCGGCCTAGTGACATTTCGACTGTGACTGATGTAACCAGCTTTTTTGTAGTAACGAGACGCGGCAGCAAGTAAACTTGGCAGATTTAAATCTTTGGATGGATGAAGGTATTTATTAATTTTAACATGACATAACTTCACGCCTGCATTTCCCGAAGGGTTAGGCAGAGATACCTATAGTACACTTACATTTCGGCAGTTATGTTTATGTCCCATGAAATTATTATTTACTTGCAGCACCCCGCGGTTTTACCCGCATAAGTTTCGATCCGGTAAGAATATCGTAATAAAATTATCTTATGTGTTAATCCTGGTTATAAACTATCTGTGTGCCAAATTTCATCCAAATACGTTTAGTGGTTTGTGCGTGAAGAAGTAACAAACATACAAACACACTCACAAACTTTCGCCTTTATAATATTAGTGTGATTTTAGGTAAAGATTTTTCAGAATATGTATTTCATAAAAGTTTCACTTACGTAAATTATTTAAAAGAGTATTGTACTTAAAATATAAACGAGGTAAGCCCGTGCTAAGGTACGAGAAACAAAATGTTTAAAACTATAGAGCTCAACAGCGTAAAATTCACCTAAGCTTGCTTTTACAGAGCAAAGCTCCTTCTTTTTTGGTTTAGACATATTTAGTTCAATCAGAGTCAACAGCTGTGTCTAAAGGGTGAAAAGACACACACGCGCGCCTCAAAGAGATGTCAGCATCAAGTGAAGGGGCCCGTCAGGGCCGAAGCCTGCCGGGTCAGCGGGATTGTCCGAAAGGCTTACCGCTGGCCCGGAACATGAAGGGCTAAGGAAGGAACATGGGTGGGTTTTAGTCAGTAAGAATCTGACACTCCCTTCCGCTCCACCTAGAGCGGGAGGGGTCATTTGATGATTTCCCATCCTCAAAAAAAAAAAAAAGTTTAAAAGACAATTATTTAACATAGGTTCTGCGCCTATAAAAGGCATCCCTTGACTTTAGAAGAGTGCATTGCTAAAATTTAATGACAGGAACTATTTTATTTGATTCTATTCGGGAAACTTACAGCTAATATATACAATGTTCTTAGACAAAATGAAGGTCATTTATAAGTTTCCACTGATAAACGCTTGAAACAAAAAAGACAATAAAAAAGGTCGGTACAATCGGTACCTATAACATAACTTAGGAAACAAAAATAACACGATCGATGAATACAAAATAAAAATCATTCAGACGCAAACAATTACTTTCCGTAAAAAAGCTTTTCACTAACAAATGCTTAAGCCGAGAAACACTGGTATTGAAAATGTCCAAATCATGTTCACTAGTTACTTTATTAAAACTTCTGCCCGCACGAATTAGATACGAATTCTGCCTGTATCTACGCGGACTTGAAATGAGGGAAACTGTTTCTGGGGTAAGAAGCCCTTATTCTTCTAGAACGTCAACTATCAAACAGTTGATGGTAGTTGGAATATCCCACAAGCTCCCACGCTTGGCTACCATACAGTATTCAGTGGGCCTCGCGAAGCTTTTGTTTAAGAAACTATTTCTGGGGTAAGAAGCCCTTATTCTTCTAAAACGTCAACTATCAAACAGTTGATGGTAGTTGGAATATCGCACAAGCTCCCACGCTTGGCTACCATACAGTATTCAGTGGGCCTCGCGAGGCTTTTGTTTAACATACCTACTCCTACCTGCCCGCACCACTTTCCCCTTCAATTACTCCTACGTATCTAGTCGGCGTTTTGGTCACCATTGTGACATTTTGTGACTACTGCCTCCTATTTATAGAGCCAAACTTTTGTAGCGGATGTATTGTATTTGTGATGACCGTCGTTGTTGCCGGGACCTTATTCTACTTGACGCAACCGCAATAATTTCCAAAGCAAAATGGTTTTTTTTTGTACACCTACGACAATGTTGTCCTTTTAAGCCAACGGTTGACTGGTAGAGAATGCCTTGTGGCTATATGTAAGTCCTATGTACAGACGCTAGCACATCAAGCTACCCGAAACTGTCAAATTTTCCCAATCAACTTTGAACCGTATACTTTAGCGATAAAGTTGAAAATCTATTAAAGAAACTTGACAGATTGTAGTAGCTTGATGTGCTGGCGTCTGTACAATTACTGTATATGAAGTTTAAATAAATAAAGATTTGTTTATCTCTTGTATTAGAACAAACTTTTGCTGAGTACCTAGTGGTTTAGATACAAATCAATTAAATTGGTATTTGGTACTTTGGGGGAAAAGTTCTACGAAGAAATAAAAGCAAATGGCCATTCTTTTGGTCGAAAATAAATAGGACCAATAAAGACAACACGTGCTGTAAAGAGGATTATTAGAAGAGGATATTAAGAAGCCATAAGTCACGTTTTCATAGCAAGTATACCACGACTACCAGGTTCCTTTAGAGGACAAAAAAGAATTTCCCAAAATACTTACTATACTTCTACCCATAAGTAGAATGTACAGAACGCCACCTGCTACGACCCTTACATTACCCCTTTGCTACGTTTACGTTCATACATCTGGTCATGCAAGCACGCCGGTTGCGAGTACTGCGCACCTGACCCTTCTGAAGACCATAACCAATACGGTCACTATAAGACTTCCTAGGGCGCCCCTGCCGGCGACTCCACTCACATCTGCCTCGTACCCAAAATAATACCACGTCAAGTTCACTGCCAATATATTACTATACGAGATGGTTAAAGTAGTCTATTATTGTTGTGAACTGTTGCTGATATATCATACAGGTACAACTAATGTGCCCACTTGAAGAATTTATTGGAAAATTATCAGTTATGTGCTCTCATAAGCAAGAATGGTTATGCAAACAATTTGTTGGAGATTAAGACCTTATTGTATTTAATCAATTCTGTAGGAACGGAACTTGTGATCTCCATATTTTATGAAGTACTCGTATGTTTTAATTTAAAGATTTTTAATTCAATTTCTAGAACATTGAATAATTCTTTTGTAAATTATTAACTCTTGATTTATAATAGGTAATAGCTACTTTGTGATTTACAATGATTATAAAGTAGATGGGACAGAGAAGCTAGAAAAAAATAATTGCTGGGTGTACTCGCAGGTATTTTTTTTAGTTAAATTAAAAGGCCGCCCGCGCCGGTCCGACAGCCCACGATCTTAATAATGGCCTTTGTCACTTTTAGTAAAAAAAACAACCTACCTACATCTTGTAATTCATCAATATAAGTTCAAAACTTGCACAACACGAATTTCGTTTAAACCTAGTTTCGTGTTAGTTCACGGCTGAACGATTTCTTCTATTTTTAAACGGAACGCTTTCTCTCACCTGAAATGCAAGCATGCAACCAACTTACTACTTCCATTGTTACGTCACCTTTGCCTGACTTTCACAAATTTCAGGTTATTCGTGTTAAACAAGGCTTTTATTTAGATTAAGTGTACCTTCATTCTAGAAGTCGGTTTCAAAGGGAAAACGTTGCAAAAAAATGTAAACTTACTAACTGTTACACCCAATAACGTTAATTTAAATGGCCTTCATCCGCAAAATTTTACATAGATACCATTTCCTACTAGTTTATATCTTATAAAGGATTAAAGGTCTGTCTCTGGGAGTCCAGCTACCGACTAATAGTCGAAATGCTAGATCATGATTTATATACATATTTATATATATACCAAATAGTTCAACATTTATTTATATATACATATACCAAATAGTTCAACAACATTCTCAGTAAAAACGAATGAACAGAATCTATTTTCTAAAGTCCCAGTTGCTGTTTATTCTTTGTTGTATTTGAAATACGAGGATGAAACGTTCCAAATAATGGACTCTCGTGTTTGCAATACAAAAATAAACACATTTTCTTTATAAAGAGTCACTTTATCTTAGAATTGACGCCGGCCACCAGCGACTGTTTGCGAATTACATTACAAATTGCGATTTTCTAGAAAACGGCTTCATACACAAACGTCGTTATTTCCGCAAATTATTGCTTTCACATCAAATATTTATAATTTGTGACATTTATGCTGCATGAAATATGAATTCATAATGAATGCCTTTCATGGAATCGTTAAATAAGAATGTGAATATCATAATAAGCTGCGATGTCATGTGTGTTGTGGTTTTTACATACATTTATGTAAACTCACGCTTTCTTCCCATGGGGATTGTGCTTTTAATTCTGGGCAAAAATACATACCTAATTTTTAAATTCACTTGAACGACTGGAACTTCATACCTGGGGACTGTGATAGGATTAGTAGTTGCAGGAAGTGTAGTCGTACTACCTACAATTTTTTTCCCAAACCCTGATGAATGACCGGGTAATCGTCAGATGATCATCCGATCAACACTCTAACCGAAAGTGAACGTCCAATGCAGCGAAATCATGCCATGTTTTGTGACTATTTTGTCCCGAAAAGTTCCGAGCTCTCATGCAAAACAAGCCTATTTTTCGGTCAAACGTTCATCGGTCAAACGATCATTCGGGCAAACGTTCTTCGGGCAAGTAAAATTTTAGCAATCATGACGCACTCAACCTTGTCGCCCTGACATTACACTTGACCTCGCACCGCTTGCACTGCCACGTGTATCTTACAACTATGGTAATAAATATGGAAATATTGTTGCAGAAGGTCGTTTCATACAATATCTTTAGGTGACTAGGAAATGGTGACAAAGAAAAACTGTAACAACGTAACGTGAGCCGTTTCTCAGGGGTAGCTCACCGTCCGATCATGACCAGGCCCGTGCCAGACGGCGCGTACGTATTCCACGCGCGCCTCAAAGAGATGTCAGCATCAACTGAAGGGGCCCGTCAGGGCCTAAGCCTCCTGGGTCAGCGGGATTGTCCGAAACGGTTACCGCTGGCCCAGAAAATAAAGAGCTAAGGAAGGAACACGGGTGGGTTTTAGTCAGTAAGAGTCTGACACTCCCTTCCGCTACTCGCATCCTGAAAAAAAAAAGTTGTTTCTCACTCCCGCGTATCCCCTACTAGCAATGCGAAGCAGCTCACGATAACACTTATGAACAAAGCATACCTACAGCTCAGTTATTTATTATTTAATTATAATAAAAAAATAAAATAATAATAATTAATAATTTTAATAATTATTATTAATAATTTTAATTTTTTTAATAGATTGTGCAGATGGAAGCAGTAGATACCTTTTTACCTGACAAGATGCCAGCAATACAAAGTTTTTGTTGGCAACAAGACCAAATGGCACATCTGATGGAAAATAATTACCTCTGCTTATAGACACTTGTAACTTATTACTATGGCACTACTATTGCAACTTATATATGATTACTATGGCCGGCGTGGCCGCTATATCAACAAATATTATAAAAATAAACTAAAGTCAAAAATTAAAGGGGGTACATAGGTACCCCCTTTAATTTTTGACTTTAGTTTTTTTTAGCAAACTTTACTTTAGCAAACAACCCCGAAAAAAGCACATCTCTTGTATAGACAAGAGATGTGCTTTTTTCGGGGTTGTTTGCTCAGGCTCGAATATGTAGTGATAAATATTGTTTGGTAAGCCTTAGTGTGGAGTACGACTCGCACTTGCCCTCTTTTGGTTTACCGAATTCCCTAATCTGACCTCCTTGATACTTTCCCTGTAGGCACCAATTACTTTAACACCCTTCAAATATGGAACAGTACAATCTACAAATTTCCGCTCGACCTGTCTGCTCATCCGATACTGTAGCAGATCACGCAAGCCCTGACATTGCTCTTGAAATACTGACCTCGCATGCAACACTACCTTATGTTAATTAGTTGAACATGTTCAGGAGTTAGTACAGCGTAGTGGTGAGGATTTGATTACGTGACCGAATTAACATGTGTATGTATAGTCTGCGTACTTGTACGGTCTAAGGGCTACCTCGGACAAGTTAGCGATGAATGTCCGATTCTTAATAACTTAAGTGGTTTTTTTTAATAAAAATCGGTAAGTTGATCGGTATTTAAGGTGAAAGCGTCACGGAAGCCCGCGAAAGTCAAATTTTCTTATGTTTTTTGCAATTTGCAGGTTAGTATCCAGATCATATGTTGATCTCGCGGCGGTAACAAAAGTAAATTAAATTCATATTACCCTATTAAATGACTATTTCATGAAATCATGACATTTTAGAGCAATTCTACAAAAAAAACTTACGAGTTCTGTAAAGCCATATTTGTTACGGATACAAATCATATTTTAATCAACATACAATCTGACACAGACCAGCAAATTGAAAAAAAACGTAAGAAAATTAAAATTTCGTGGGCTACCTTAGCGCAGAAACTGGCTCTCTGGGCAGTCAGTCCTACCTGCCACTACCTAACCTTCCTGACTGACAAATATTTCTACAAAGCTTGTGCCGCCGGTATACAAAAGAAAAAGAAGCGAAGAATTTCACCCTGACGCGTGTGGCCAAATTCCATAAAGTTACCTTTTTACATAACATACCTGTGTGGTGATTTTACTGTGCCTAAACGTGAAGCTAGTTATGTAAAGCCTTGCTTTACTAAACAATTAACTGAAGGTGTCCGGTGTCTAGTTAGTAAAATACAGCTAAGTAGGTACATTACATAAACTTAAGGGGCTGGCGGAGCATGCGTAGTTCATACAAACGTAATACCAAAATAATTTGTAATTCAAACATATTCTTAAGGTAGTGTGTACCTACTTATTCCGATTGGATTACAAAATATCTGGGTTCAATGAAAAAAATTTAAATGGACACTGAGTTAATGACGAGTTATGAGAAAATTAAGTTTCTACAGACATTTGAAATTCCTCATATCTCGTCTTTACATCAGTGTCCTTTCAAAATATATATTTAGGAACTTAGATATTCTGTAATCCAATCGGAATAAATACACACTACCTTAAGAATATGTTTTATTTACAGATTATTTTGATATTACGTTTGTATAAACTAGGCATGCTCCGCCGGCCCCTTAACTACAGGTTTCGGCGACTTTGATTAATCCAGTTAGCGTAGATAATTACCGGTTATCATTATATAATCAGGCACGTCTTTTTCTATTATTCAACACATAACACCACGCTTCTATTGCCCAGAGTGTAAGGTAGAGGTGTTACCTACTTATAGTACAGTACCCGGCGATAAATATTGCACATCGACTAAAAGAAAAAAATAATTATACAAAGAATAAAAATAATTATTAAAAGAAGCAAATCATAATTGTTTTAACAGCTCCTAATAGATACCGGACTGTTTGTATTTCGTGCGACAGAGATAACGCTCTACGAAGCCGAAATTAGCCGATTGTCTCTTTCCAAAGGTCGATGTGCAATATTTATCGCCGGGTACTGTACACCCACATTTCGCCAGTATGTTTAAGTCCCATGCAATAGGGGGCGAGCCTATTGCTTGGACTTCACATCACACATATCCACACGGAAAAACCCAATAACACTTTACCTGACCCGGGAATCTAATCCAGGATCTCATGCTCAGCAGTACCACTTGCGACCTCTATACCAAAGAGGCAGTCTTTTTCTATTGTAGCGTTGTATTAGTAGTGAGTATATTTTTGTACCTTGGTTCTCCTGCGGATTACGCAGGGAAACTCCGAGCATAGCCCTCTCCATTGCCCTTTGGGTGACTTTTAGCCTTCTAATAAGGCCCATTGTGAGCGACCACGTTTCAGTGCCATATGTCATCACTGGCAACACGCACTGGTCAAAGACTTTCGTTTTGAGACACTGCGGTATGTGGGATGAGAAGATATTGCGTAACTTCCCGAACGCTGCCAGCCGAGTCGGATTCCGATTGACCTCTTTCTCGAAGTTAACACATACCTAACTAAACAGTTTGTCCTAGGTAAACATACTCGTCCACTACTTCGAGTGAAGCGTCTCCGATCTTTATGAGAGTGGATGTTACATGGGCATTTGACATGACCTTCGTTTTGTCCATGTTCATTTTAAGACCCACTCTTTCAGAGGCTCTACTGAGGTCATCGAGCATTGTACTGAGGTCCTCCATAGTCTCAGGCATGACTACGATATCGTCGGCAAACCGAAGGTGAGTTATGTACTCGCCATTGATGTTAATGCCAGCCCCTTTCCAGTCTAGAATCTTGAAGACATCCTCCAGTGGAGCGGAACCAAGGCAACCGAAATAGCTCGAAGATTTGCCAAACTTAAGTGGCAGTGGGCAGGGCACATTGCTCGCAGAACAGATGGCCGATGGGGCCGAAAGGTTCTGGAGTGGCGACCGTGTACCGGAAGATGTAGCGTTGGAAGGCCTCCCACAAGGCGGACCGACGACCTTGTGAAGACCGCAGGAACCCGTTGGATGCGAGAAGCACAGAACCGGTCGAAGTGGACCTCCACTTCGACCGGTTCTGTGCTTCTCGCATCCAACGGGTTCCAGGTAAGCACCTGCTTAGGGAAGGCTTATGTCCAGCAGTGGACGTCTTTCGGCTGAAATGATGATATTTGTGCATATCAGGTAATCTTGTTCTTAATATTCTGAGAGCAAAATAAACACACAAAATTTCCTCTAACTCCAGAATAAACGATAAGTATCTGACCCAAATATTTACACTACATTTTAAGAGAATTTAGTACTTGGGCATGTAAGCGGCCCTCAGGAATGTTATTTATTTAAAGGCTAATCTAACATTAATCTTCTTTTTCTTTACGCGCTTTAAAATTAAATTTTGGTAAAAACTGTTTACATGCTCAATAATATTTGGCGAGTAATTTTTCAAGGAGGAGGCAGCTAACGATGAAGGCGAACAGGATATCTGGACTGCATGGTTTGAAATCATGTTGGTTGGGTATATAATTACTCTAGAGTTAAAGTCTCAAGTACACAGTCGAGCCGTGGTGGTCCGTGATGGTGGTAACGGCCGCGACTTAGGAGTTGTCACCCAGACGGGCGATTTGTGAAAATTATTACAACACCACTGCTCTAAAACGGTGAAGGAAAATCCTAGAACTAAAAATTCGCGTGGGGGACTATAGCCCATTTCCTCTCACCGAGAGGAGGCCTTGGTCCCAGCAGTGGAAACATTATATACTGATCATTCTAGTCTAAAGTAAGAGTATCCAAAACCCCTAAGGATGGTGATGGCCTCCTAGAAAACATTGCTCTACACTCTCTCTCTCTCTATCATAAACCTTCGTCAGTCCCCTATGTAAGCAACAATTCTGTTCTGCCTAGAGGCACGGTAACTCACTTCATTATAACTAATTTCCACATTTGATACACAATTACAGAGTACAACACTTAATTAAATCGACTCACCCCGGGCGCTCTGGACACTGCAATTTTCTCTTCGTAAACATGTTACAATATTGTTCTACGAGTATATATATACATGATCCCAAGTAATTATTTGACAAACAAAAGCGAAACGAAATTGTGAATTTCTCCAACAACGGCGCGCGCAAACGAATCCAATCGCCAATCGTAAAAAACTCGACTTAACAAACTCTACAGCTTTTTAGTACACAAAGACGAGAAGTTTCATTCAATTTCTTTTACATATTGTACCTACCTTTTCTTTGTTCGCAAATCCACATCAAAAGAGTAGTAGTCATTAATTTCCCTTTTATACACATATCTTTAGCCTTTAATCTAAGTATCGAGTTGAGTGGCCGTGACAGTTTAGGGCGACGACGGCAGACTGATAGGGACGCGCTTAACAAAGGCGTGATGACCGACAATTTTCTCCATCACTGAAAGAAATTGAGCAACGAAATTATGTAAGATTGATATCAACGTGACCTCGAGCTGTAATGAATTTGGTTTTAAGTTGAAAAATAACGAGATTTTTCTTAAAGTGGGCTATTTTGGTGAGCTGGCGATCTAATTTGGGATCGAGCGATTATGGTCACCTACTTATAAAATTTGTTCTCATTCTTCTTAGCTCTGTTGTTAATATAGATATTAAGTTCGAACATTTCTGTGAAATATAAAAAGGAAAATCATCCCTGTGAAACCTTTCTATAAAACAATAAGAAACATCAAAACACGAAAGTGAATGTTAAAAACAGTAGCATAATTAAAATAAACCAACAAATTTACAAGTAAACTTTAATATTCAAGCCCACAGCGTATAATTAGTAGAGCCTATGTAAATATAGACACATGGGCACTCCATTAAACTATCACTTTGCGTACAAATTAGTGCAGCACTATAATTAACACAATCAGACATACAGGTAGATCGTCAGGACTAATTGCTTAATGTCACCACCATAGACGGTTATTTAATAACTGTAAAAAATAAAAATAAAATAAGTTTATTTCATTTCAATTTGGCTTACATTACATGATGAGGAGTCTCCATTTAAAAAAAAAGAACATAAACATTCGTATTTGCCGAGGGCAATTAGCGGCTCCGGCACTGTGCAATATTAATGAGCAAGACGGCTCGAAGGAAAACGGAATACTTCACCGTATTTCAAAGATAAAAATTTCATTCACAAAGTGTATTCCTTATCAGTTCTAAATTAACAATTTGAATCTTAATTTCGACTATGAATTTCTGAATGGTATTTATTTTAAAACGTGTTCTCAGCTTTCAGAGTTTTCTTTAATTTATTTAAAGGATTTTGGCTTGAAAACTTCGCTACAGTCTAGTCGCAACGAAGAATTTATTTATTAAACTTTAAACTTTAGCGTCTAGAGATTTAAACTTCTGGTTACTGGGAAGATTTGTCTTACCGGATAAAATGTGTTAAGTCTAAAAGAAATAGCTTGGGCTAGTCAAAGGTCTAGCAAGGTATTATCTTAGATCTTCGTTATCTAATATTTTTTTTTTGTTGATGGCTATTTTAGCTCATAACGAGAGAGATTTTAGTTCTCCCGAAGAAGTTTATGTTTTTTTTAAGGGTCTCACATTCTTCAATTATCATGTAGGTATAATAAGAAAATAACCTTGCATTAGGCGTCCACCATGGGACTTCCAAACGCATTACTTTATTCAGTTTGCAATCACTTCCTATTTATTACATCTATCCAAGTCATTCCAGGCGATGAATGCTATTCTCAGCTATCAATACAATTCTAGCCAAAGAATTTAATTTAACCACGCGAGTGGTACCGTGCCGTTTGCAATGTATTCATTCAGTCGTAGTCGTATCGGGAGCATTATTGGCGAGTCAGTCACGTCATGCAGTAGGGCTGCACCTTAATATTTCAGCTGCATTTATTGTAGCTTGCATGGCGTAACTCACTCCTTTGCTGGCACATTGATTGGCAGTTTTGTGGACCGATTTCTTTTATGGATGGATGGTTAGGGACGTATTCTGTTTGCGTTGTAAGATAAGGTTTTATTCATAGTGTTGAATTGGTCTGTTTTTTAAAAGCTTGCAAGTTTTTTAAAACTAATTTTCATAGCTGAAACTGATGAATTATTGTATCAATTCAATGAATGCTCAAAACATGAAACTAAGTATAGGTAAGAAAAAATGTAACACGACAGAGGAGACTTGTCTATTTTCGACTTTGTTTAATGTTTGAGCTAAAAAAATATCAGGCAAGAATCCGGATGCGAGAAGTACAGAACCGGTCGAAGCGGCGGTGCTTGGTGGAGGCTTATCTCCAGCAGTGGACATATTTCAGCTGAAATTACGATGATGATGGAAAATTAAAAATAAGAGTATATTTCGCAAACAGTCTGATAGTATGAATTAGGTTAGTAAGTAAATTTCTTTCGACACCATTAACAACATCTGTTAACCCATTCAATTCATTAATCTCACAAAAATGTAATAAAGCTATCATTATATATGAAAAATGGCGTCCGTTTCCCGCCAACCTTGTTCGCGCGTTCACTTTATTAGATTCGCGGCTATCAATAATGTAATGTATTACAGAGTAAGGATCGGTAATACTTATGAAAATTTATGATCCAGTGCTGCCTACGTAGTTACTACTTCGTCTTCCAACAGTTGAGCTCAGTTGGTAAACTGAGCTCAACTGTTGGAAGATCTTTTTACGATTTCTAGACCTTGTAACATTAATATTTTTCTACATTGTGCAGTCAGCGATCGTTGAAAAGCTTTTCGTTATACAGTGTGGTGGAGACAACGACGCTCAATCTGAAACCATGAATTCAACACATGATTGACCCCTAGCGTAGAAATATTTAGAAGGTTAACAAAAAAAAAATGCTGTTTCATATCCTTATATCATATCGTTCCTACGCGGTCAAAATGTATGGAACAGCAAATTTTCTTTCAGGTTCAGTCGATGCCCCTGCCAACTAGTATATTGGCAAACTTTTCTAGTACCTAATTAAAGTTCTGCAGTAAATATAAAAGGTATTCCAATATTTTAGGTACTAAAAACATGGTATGTGACAATCCTCTTGACAAGTGGGTCAAGTTTCCCAGTTTTTGTACCTATAAGTGTCGTGTTCCTGCAACCGTCCGGGTAAAATTTTTTTCTCACGGAAACCATTCGGTTTCCAGGAGTTATTATAAAACCTTGTTGTATTAAAATGGGAGCAACATTTATCATAGAGAAATATATTACAGCAGTCTTTGTTCATTTTGTAATTTACTTCTACGGACACAATAGCTACAATTTTTGTTTCCATTTTATTTCACAATGTCCAGTTCCTTTTTATACAATTATGTTTTATGACTAACAGGATAAAATTAAATTCAAGATAAAATTGTGTGCCCAAAACAGAAATATGAAACATAAAGGCAAGTGTCCAAAGTAAGTCATGAGTTTAATTTGTAGAAACAAATGTAAAAATAAAATTAGGTATAAGTAATCAGGTTACACCCTCCCGTTCCAAAAATTCAACTCGTGTTTAAACTACTGAGAAACTTTCAACTGGTTTCCTTTACCAACTTTCAAGCGAACATTTAAGTGAGGTTTCAACGGTAAGACACCACGTTCGCCGTTGCGTCATGCGCTGTGGTGTGTTTCCGTCAAATCCTCATTAGGAATTCAGCAGGGCACACACGTGCGGGCAATCCTGGAGTATGTCGGTAGCGTACACACTCTAGTATTCCAGGAGTTAGTTCAGGATCACTGTTGCATGGGTAATATATTTGTGACGGTGTGTTTTAACGACTCATGCGAGCGTCGTATAAACTTGTTTATTTATGTTGGTTATGTCATAGGTAGAATCTGGAAAGATACTATAGGCCAACCGCTTAACTGAGACGTTGCCTAAGGTAGCTGCGCGGTGCGGGAGGGGTGATAGTTGTCACAAGTTGACGAATCAATGAGCTCTCGCATCACGTCACCACACCCCTCCCGCACCGCGCTGCTACCGCAGGTAACGCCTCAGTTAGCGGTCGGCCTATAGTGCGAAACGGAGTTTTTGTTTATTCTAACCCCGTGCTTCTAGGTATACAGGGTTATTGGTAAAACATTAACAACCTCTTAAGAAGTCATTGTTAGTACAATGACTTCTTAAGAGGTTATTAATGTTCATCATTATGTTCATCATTATGAACAAGTTTTGCTATGGGACAAAACCTGAAATTGCGAAAAAAATCAGCTGTTCCCTACATTCATGTTCGTATAACTCGTCAAAATGTAGGGAAACGCTGATTATTTTTTCGCGATTTCAGGTTTGGTCCCATTGTAAAACTTGTTCATTGTAAGAGGATTTTAATGTTTTACCAATAACCCTGTATATAAAGTATCTACCTTTTACATAACGGTATGGTGTCAGACACGGCAGTGTGTGAGCGCGTTGATGGCTAGAAAGGAGGTGACTACCGAGATGACGGCTAATAGAGAATAAGGGCGTTTGTGCACTACAAGGATTTTTACTGTCCGGCAGTCCGATTTTTTACGGTCCCATATGGCACGACATAATAAAAAAATTAAATCGGACTGCCGGACAGTAAAATTCCTTGTAGTGCACAAACGCCCTTATGGAAGAAAAAGACATGTATGTTACGCCGACCAGTAATAGATCAGGGCACTTCTCGTTTATTTTTGTCATTGAAAATAACTTTGGCATGCAGTTGGACAACAAATCACCGTTCATTATTTACAATTAAATACATAATAGTAAAAGTCTAAGCTGTGTATAAGAATTTCGAAATTTCGTTCATTTGTAGTGAATATAACTTCGTTTCCATTCAAATTATTACAAAATGAACAAAGACTGCTGTAATATATTTCTCTATGATAAATGTTGCTCCCATTTTAATACAACAAGGTTTTATAATAACTCCTGGAAATTGAATTGATAATATAAAAAAATATTTTTGTAGAACTAGTGTTTTTTTTTTTGGAAGGCGGTCGTTTTTTTTTTGTAAAGAAGATTTTATCTTTTACTTTTTACTTACCCCAAACAAATTCATATATGCTATGTGAATATCAGTGACACGAAGCTATTGAACACATCTGCCCACCCCTTTAAAGGGTACAGGCGTGATGTTATGTTGTATGATTACGTAAACAATGCATACATATGCTATAACAGCAATCGCGGTTGATTTACTGGCATTTATTGAAGAGTTCCGTTGTATGACTCAGAAAACGAAAAAATATTGCAAATCCGTCTATATATAGGTATGAGGGAGTTATGCCCGAACATACATAAAAAAAAATAAACATCCGAATTGAGAACCTCCTCCTTTTTTGAAGTTGGTTAAACAAGGAAAAATTGGCTAAAAAAAAACTGTTCAACAAACATTAGGCATTTCGACCCCGTTTCTTAACGCTCTGGGGAGCAACAGTTACAAAGTTTGTTAACATTTTCTACGGCCAGGTACCTACTTACGTTATACAAACTTATATTATTTTTTCGCGAACAAAAGTATTTCCATTTCGATAGGAGGAACGGAAAACTTTATCAGCAATTTATTGTTTGTTTGCCGTGAGTTTTGGTGCTGGGGTCGTGACCCTTCGAGGGAACTGTAAGTGCTTCTTAGTTGATGTTTTCAAAACTATTTATGTATACTGTCTAGTGCCTAGCCTTGCCAATGACAGCCGGGACCAACTGCTTAACGTGTTTTCCGTAGCGCGGAGGGGTCTCGATATGTTATATATATGAGGTCGGTATGTGGATGGGTATCCACAGACCGACCTCGCCAAGCGTTCTTTGAAGATCGAAGACCTTGAAGATCGATCCGTCCGGCTTTTATTATTTTGCCCCTGTTTTCAAAACTGTATTGTGTCGTAAAAGCGTATACCTACTTTACAAACATGTCTTGGGTTAAGTGGCGAGGTAACGATTCCATCTGTTTGGATAGACATGTTTCTTAAATCAAAACGCATTTGAAAGACTAAAAATGGAAAACCCTGTATAATGTAATGACATAAGTTATTTTCTCCATATATTTTGTTTTTACATCAAAAGTTTAATGAATATGGCGTTTATTTATTAAATGTTTATCAGTATTAAAAACAGCAGCTTAAAAAACCCTTTTCCGAAGAATTAACTAAGCTTCCTTTGAAACTTGGGCGACCCGGGTGCTCTCAGTAATGGGCAATTGTGGGCAAGACGATAGCGATAGGTTTTATAGCCTTAACTTCGCCATTGCATTTAATAACTTACGCAGTTTGTGAGGTAATTAACGTTACAGTGTAGTAGTAGGGGGGGGGGGTACACAGATGTACCCTCTCTATTCAGCGTCCCATGCATTTGAGTCGAATAGGTATTGAAGTTTTGTATGGGACAGTTGATATTTCAATTACGATGTGGGTCCCATGGAGAAAGTTCAGTTTGATGGTCTGTATCACACCCTGAAATACGACCACACCCTTCGGATACATACTGTATACGTATACTCCTCCTATGAATAAGTATAATATTATTGATATTATCTACAGAAATTTGGTGGGTAAATAAATATGCTTGCGGCTTATTTTTTCAACAAAAATATGGATTTTGAAGTTGGGCAATACGGGAATAACAGATTTTAATCAGAACCATAACAGTAAAATATGTTTTACTGGTTTAAAGGTTAAGAAATATTCTTTACAAACACTCTAATACAATAAGACTTAAGTAATTAAATAAGTTTTCTAAATTACCCCTTATCAGGCCAGGTTCAGTTATTTGAGTTTGAATTGAGACTTTGTACAATATAATTGTAATTAGCTTGGGTTAAATTTAAAACTTAACATTGTTATTCTTTCGTCTTTGACATTTCTCGAGACCCTGGTATCCTGGACCTTTGTAAGGAGTAGGAGGGGCCGAAGTCAACTCGCAGAGACCCGTTAGACATTTTTATTTTAATGAAATGAGGCACCAACCGACCACTATCCTTGTAAGCACTGAGCAAGTGCACTAGAGGACAACCCCCGGTTGGTGTGGTGATAATTGCAGGATATGGAAACAAAAATAATTTAGGGTGACTAAAATGGACTGATTTATATGGTGTACATAATAAAGAGTATTCTATTCTATTCTATTATTGCCTGCCTGACCAATGTTTTATATGTATAAGTACAATATACAAGAAAACATGGCAGGGGGTGACTTGCACACTCAATAATGGCCCCCGAAATCGATCGCTAGCACATAGTGTCGTAGCGACAACATGTCCATATTATTACCATTCTTTAAAACACCTAATGTAAAAATATAAATGTAACAAATGTAGTAAGTATTACTTACCTACTTCAAAAGGAATTTATCAAATATTAATCGGTTTGCATTGTAAAGTGCCTTTATAACATATTTGCTCGTAAAGGGTCTCTTATTTCACCA
This sequence comes from Luperina nickerlii, assembly GCA_963855955.1. Taxonomy (NCBI): domain Eukaryota; kingdom Metazoa; phylum Arthropoda; class Insecta; order Lepidoptera; family Noctuidae; genus Luperina; species Luperina nickerlii. Next base: position 16,842,783 of record OY979674.1, on the reverse strand, counting down.
ATTTCAATATCGTAATGTATCTCATTACGCACTTGTGCGGTAATGTAAAGTAAATCGCACGGTTTATCAAGATGCTCCGTCAAAACGAACGGTACTTTTTTAAATCTTAGCAAAGAGTTTTTATTTCAGAAAAGATGTCAACATTTTATGAATAAAATTAACTTTGGGAGATAAAATATAATAAATAAACATTTAATTCTTTAATTTAATTAATTTTGACAATAAATTACAACCATTAATATCTGTAACCAAAAAAAAAATATTAATTTACTTTATTAATAATACTGGCTGTTTTGTGCCTATGCCTGAAAAAAAAAGCGCGAACGCGCGCGCATCGCATATCTGTTAAGAAGTAAAAATTATTCCGCGCGCTTTTTCTTTTCGCTGTACTTATTTTTATTTGAAAATGTCGTCAATTAATGATGAATTTATTAATTCCACACCGCCAGAAGTCTCAGAGGCAGCGAAAAAGGCTACTCGAAGCCTCGCCCGAAAAATCGACCGATAGATACTTTACAAGCGTATCAAAATTTCATCATATGGAAAACAAGCAAATATGCGAGTTCAGTCCGAGTTTTATTTATTTCCTCGCAAATATGTTATAAAACGTCGTATGACATACGCGCGCTTTGAAAATTACAGCCTCTGCTTTCTTTTAGCCCTCGCCTACGGCTCGGGCAAGCAATATCGCCTCGGCTGTAATTTTCAACTTACCGCACTTATATCATAATGTACTATTATTTGTTTATAGGTCAAGTTAATCGTTCCGTGCCAATTCACGATCCATACGTATCCGCATTTATCCGCTCCGGACCGAATGCGAAGCGATGCGGACTCTAGCGGTGGAAATGTTTCTGATATTTTCAATTCGGTATTGTAAATGAAAGTAGAGGGAAACTTGTATTATTTTGTTAGAATTTTATCCTCTGAATATACTGTAGTCACGTCCGTTTTTGATTCGTTTTTTTTTACATTTCTAACAAGACTTCTTAATGTACACTTCGATTATTATTATTTATTACTAGCAGCGCCCCGCGGTTTCATCCGCATAAGTGTCCATCTCGTTGGAATATTGGAATAAAAAGTAGCCTATATGTTAATCCAGGGTGTCAGCTACCTCCATACAAAATTTTATCAAAATTGGTCCAGCCGTTTGACCGTGAAGAAGTAACAAACATATAAACACACACACACACACACACTTAAAAACTTTCGCTTTTATTATGTTAGTGTGATTAAAAGCCTATGATAACCCTCTGCAGGACAAAGGTCTCCCTACTCTCTTTCCACTTCTGTCTGTTTAAAGCTGCTAAGGACCAGTTCTTGCTGAAGGAGGCAAGCTCATCTCTGTCTGAGCCAGCCGCGATGTCGCTTGCCATTAAAAGGGTATCTTATCCACACTTCTATAAGGTATTATAAAGGCGAAAATAAGCTCCTCTGACCGTACGTATATGCATAACTACTTGAGCAGTTGTTCCCCTTTTCTATTCCATAGCAATCGTGCGAAATAATCCTTCCGCACTGTTTACCCGAACAGTCAAGACGAGCATGATAGATACGAATATAGACGACCCCTAAACTTATAATTGTACACAAATTCGATATAGACGGGCCACACTCAAAGCTTGTTATACAGGCCAGATCAGGCAAATCCCAGCGGCCACAGCCGAGTTCGCAATTTGTTTGAACATAATATCCTGTAACATTTTACACGACCAGACGGATTAATACGCCCACGTCGAAAGTAGTAAAATAAGTAATTTTATTGCTTTACTGAGTTCGGAAGGTAGTCAAGTCATGCCAGATAAATTCCAAATTGGTCAATGTTTTACAAGATCAAAATGCCATAATATTATACTTATCTATACATACTATAATTAAAGTTTATTTTCGTGTCTGTCTGTGTTATCGTGTTGTGCTTCTAAACTAAGCAACGGAACTATTTTTTATAGAACAATTTCCATTAAGTTTTCATAGAAATTGGACTACTAGGGTAGCGTCTGTCTGTGGGAGTCTTTATATGAAAGGCCGAGTACTGTATACCCACGTTAGAAGACTTAGAAGTAGTAAAGTAACGAAAGCATGGGTGCTATAGATATTTTTTTCGGATAACTGCAAACAAGGTCTTGTAAAGTTCTGAAAGTCTAGTCATGCCAAAAAATGCCTAATTGGTCAAACATGACAAGTTTTACAGTCCAGTAGAGCCGAGTCATCGAGTAATTAATTAAAATGTCGCCAAAAAAACAAGAACGTGTCTGTAGACATTTTTAGTAAGTTTTATTTTTGTAGTATTACAAAGTGGCGATTACTTTTTGCTACTGTTGGTATTTAGTCGATTTATATATGCAAAAATTAATCAATTCTTACTTTTTAGTAATAGCAACACTGTCACTTAATGATTCGTATAAAACCAACAACTCCTGTCAGTTCGTTCCATAGAACGTTTGTCACTCGCTCGAACCGGTTGTCCCTAAACTTCCGCGCCGAATTAGTGGCCTCTGTTCTTTTTCGTTGCTTTTAAGTAACGAGCTCTGTAGTCGCCCTGACTACGACCGATCGCCGGTGGATATTAATTTATCAGCCGATTAAGATCACATGAAAAAACTGCCTTTTTCAAGGCTACCTTCTATTTCTTTAACGTTCGCGTTTTGAATTAGAGTCAGTTGACCCCTTCTGGGTTAAAACCACAGTTTCGTGGTCGCTCGGTGGATACCTTACGGTGCCAACGAAACCGAGTGGGGTGTTGACCCAATACACCCGCTGAACCCCTTCAGGGCTAGGCAGTCAATTGGACGGGTCCCAGCCTCGGCCTTGGGGGGTCTCCTAGTCGGCGCTGGATGACAGTTTTTCTTCACAGCTACACACCTAGTGTCTTTAGGGTGTCTCTACACCCTTCGCACTAGACTGGTCAGGGCCCCGTACGCACATTAAGACTGGCGTCGGGTTACAAGCTTAGGGCTCACCCTTAGGCACTCACCTCCCTGTCTATACCCGACAGGGAGGGTACACACCCCCGGGCCTATCCACCCGGGGAGTTAGAGTTAGGGCTCTCTGACTAATGTTTTAGTCTCCCCCCCCCCCATTAATCAAGATGGACGCCATAATAGTGGCGTTCGTCAAGGACGTCCTCCTAAAGGACCCCGATTTCCTCCTGAAATACGGAGAGAAATTCGCTGCTCTGCAGCAAAAGTCGACGCCGGCTGAACCCGGTAGTGCCTCACCCGACTCTGTGCCCGACTCTATGGACACAGAGGATTTCTCAGTGAAGAGGCTACATTACCCGCCCTCCGACGTGGAGTCTCAGAACTCCACAAACTCATCTCCCTCCTCCGACGACGACGGCTTTACGCTGGCGTCAGGACGGTCAAACAAGCGTAGGAAGAAGTTCTCTTCCGCGCAATCTAAGAAGGTAGTCGCGACCGACGCGACCTCAACCCCTCCCACCCCCGCCCCCGCTCCCTTGGTTACCCCCACCAATGCCCCCGCTCCGATCGCTTCGTCCTCTCAGAAGGACTTACCTCCCAGCTCCAGCGCTGAGACCTCCTCCGCCCCGAGGAAAATACCCCCTCCCCCCCCCGTGTTCATCCAGGACAAGGGAAAATGGACCGATGTGTCCAAATGGTGCGCCGATCGAAAGATTGGCTTCACCAATGCCCGATCCACCCAACAGGGGATCAAGGTGCAGATCCCTACGTCGAAAGACTACAGGGATCTGACTAGCCTTCTTCGGCAAAGGAACGTGTCTTTCCACACGTACTCCCTCCCCGAGGAGCGCATGACCCGAGTGGTGATCCGCAGGATCCCTAAAGAGATCGCCACTGAAGACATAAAAGCGGATCTGGAAGCCCAAGAGGTTCCAGTATCCGAGGTGCACCGCATGCACCGCTCCAAGGGCCAAGTCGCATACGACATGGTCCTGGTAGTCTGCCCCCCTTCTGAGGGCCGCCACCACCCTATCTTCACAATAAAGTCCATATGCAATCTCACAGGCATCGAGATTGAAAAGCCATGGAGGAGCGGCATTGTGGGTCAGTGCCACCGCTGCCAGCTCTATGGCCACTCCCAACGATTCTGCCACGCAACACCCAGGTGCGTCAAGTGCCTGGGCGCGCACGGCACCGAAAACTGCCCCCGACCAAAAGACCGCACTCTATGCACAGAGCCGCCCAGCTGTGTGCTATGCGGTGAATCAGGTCACCCGGCCAATTACCGGGGCTGCTCCAAAGCCCCCAAATCATCCTCTCCCAAACTGGCTAAGCGCGCAGACGCCCGCCAGCAAAGAGAAACCCCCTCCCAAGGGACCGCGACCGCACTTCCAGCGAAACTAAGCCCTCAAAGGCCTAGCCCCTGGAATCTCTTAAACCACCAAAGAGCCTTCCCAGCTCTGATGGCCACATCAGCCCCCCCCCCACCCACTCCCGCTAGGATGGACCCTCGTCTCATCCGCTCCACCGCGCCCACCACCGCGCCCCCCGCTACCCCTGCGCCCACCGCAATGGCCGCTGCGCCCACTCAAATGGCCGCTGCGCCCACTCAAATGGCTGCTCCCGCCGCCTACACTGCGGCCCCGGTCCCAACTATCGGTCCTAATCCAATGGACTCCTTCAATATTATAGCAGGCACGTTCACGGCCTTCATGTCCCCCCGCGCCAGGAAAATGGCAAGCGAACTTCTCGCTGCCAGGAACTCCTGCGACTTGAACAGGATTCAGGCAATCTACAATGCCTATCCTGACATCACCCGAATCCTCGCCTCTTTCACTGCTCAACCTAACAATGGATAGAGGAATCACTTCACGAACCAAACTCCGATCCCTAAACTTAGCCTATTTCAATGCCAACGGCATTCATGGTCAAAGAGATGAGATCGCCACCTTCCTACGCGACCATCAAATTGACATTTTCCTCGCTCAAGAGACTTTCCTCAAGCCCCACCACCGTAACCCTTCAATTGCAAACTATCGCATGGTTCGCAACGACAGGGAGCGATGTCACAAAGGAGGCACACTCATTTATTACAAAAAGGAACTATACTGCATTCCAATAGATCCTCCCCCACTCTCACGACTCGAAGTGTCCATCTGCCGGCTAGGCATGTCAGGGCACCAACCGATCACCTTAGTTTCGGTCTACCTCCCCCCCCAAACGTCGATAGAGAACTCCCAACTCTTCTCTAACGACCTCTCCACGCTCCTAGGCTTGAGTGACTCCGTTATCATAGCGGGCGATCTCAACGCAAAGCATCACGCCTGGAACAGCACCAGGGTATCGACCAGAGGCAAACAACTGTTTGACCTTTCCCCCATTCTGAATTTCGATGTCATCGGACCGACGAGTCCTACTCATTTTCCACACGACCCCAACCATACCCCTGACGTCCTCGACGTGGCACTTCTAAAGAACGTCAACCTACGGTTGACCGATATAGAAGTGGTACAAGAGCTCTCCTCAGACCACCGACCAGTCATCATCAAAATGGCCCCTCGCATTGGTCTCCCCGACCCCAACCAACCCCCTCAAACTAAAGTGGTAACGGACTGGAGGAAAGTAAGCGAATGCCTGAAATCCACCACATCCCCCCACTTAGACTCCATCCCCGATCAGTTCAACTCCATCGCGGACACGACGGCGGCGATCGACTCGCTCACGGAACACGTACAGTCAGTCCTGAACGACTGTTCAAGGGAAATTCCAGAGATGGACGACCATCGCTGGAAGTTGCCTGACGACTTGCGTGAACTGTTGAACGAGAAGAACGCGGCTGTCCGTGCCTACAGCAGCTTTCCATGTGGCCCAAACAAAGCCCATATGCGTTACTTACAGAGAACTGTGAGGACTCGCATATCGGAGTGGCGTGAAGTCAAATGGAATAAGACGCTGAGCGATCTTGAACCCAATCACCAGGCCTTCTGGGAACTCCAAAGGAGACTTAGATCTCGAGACATCGTCTCCATGCCCCCACTGATCCGCCCCGACAAAACCATCGCCTTTGACGACGATGACAAGGCAGAATGCTTGGCTGACAGCCTCGAAGCCCAGTGTACACCCAGCTCCCTACCCGTAGACCAAGCTCACCTCTCTGAGGTCGACGCGGAAGTCGAGCGTAGAGCCTCCCTCCCTCCAGTAGAAGACCCCGAAAATCCTCTACCCCCCGTCACTCCAGACGAAGTACAGGACATCATAAAGGGTCTCATACCTAAGAAAGCCCCCGGTTCAGATGGAATCACAAATAGAGTGATTCAACTCTTCCCTGCCCAATTAATTGTGCTACTGGCCACCATCTTCAACGGTGCCATGAGCAACAACATTTTCCCACAGAAGTGGAAAGAAGCCACAGTCATTGGCATTCCCAAGCCCGGCAAGCCCAAGTCGGAACCCACGAGTTACCGCCCCATCAGTCTGCTCAATGGACTAGGCAAGGTCTACGAGAGGCTTATTTATAAGCGTCTCAGAAACTATGCCGAAACCAAGGGCCTAATCCCTAATGAACAATTCGGTTTTCGAACCCAACATTCTAGCGTCCAGCAAGTCCACCGCATCACCGAACAGATCCACGCAGGGATCCTGCGTGGATACTTGACAGGTGTGATATACTTCGACATAGCAAAAGCTTTCGACAAAGTCTGGCACAATGGCTTACTATATAAGCTATACCAACTCGGTGTGCCCGACCGTCTCGTGCTCATCCTTCGAGACTATTTGTCAAACCGCACCTTCCGCTACAAAGTAGAAGGAGCTATATCCTCTCCACACCCGATCCGAGCAGGAGTCCCCCAGGGCTCTGTGCTCGCCCCGCTCATATTCACGCTGTACACCAGTGACATCCCAATGAGTAAAAAGACCCAGTTGGCTCTCTTCGCAGACGATACTGCCATTCTGTACACTGGCCGCAGCCTAGTCCAGATCTCCCACATCCTCCAAACTTCAGTCAACAAGCTCGCTGACTGGTTTAGGAAGTGGAGAATAGAAGTAAACCCCGACAAAAGTCAAGCGGTTCTCTATTCGAAACCGAGACACAAACTCATCCCCCCCCGACCCATCACCATGTTCGGCAAGCCGATCCCTTGGGAGAAGCAAGCCAAATATCTCGGTGTTATCCTCGACAGGCACCTCTCCTTCGCAGAGCACATAAAGGCGGTTCGCTCGCGCGCCGCCTTCGCCCTCGGTAGCCTCCACTCGATGCTAAATGCACGCAGCAAATTGTCACTTAAGTGCAAATTGCGCATCTACACAGCGTGCATTCGCCCTATCATGACCTATGCCTGCGTAGTCTTTGCACACGCAAAGCCCCACCACATCCATAGGATGCAGACCCTCCAGAACCGTTTCCTCCGAAAGGCTACGGGAGCCCCTTGGTTCGTTCGAAATGAGATCCTCCATGTCGATCTCAAAATCCCCACTATCCACCAATTCATGAAGCGCCTTTCCAAGCACTTCTTCGACTCCGCCCCCAACCATCGAAACCCGCTGGTTGTCGAGGCCGCCAGATATACTCCCTCCCAAATCAGTAAACTCCGCCGTCCAAGGCACGTTCTCACCGACCCAGATGACCCTATAACCGTCCTCCAAGAGAGCAGTAGGGCAACCAGCACGCTTAGGAAAAACAGATACAAGAAACCGACATACCGGCCTCGCCGACGAGGTCCCTCGCGACGTCCCCAAGTAAATGCCCCCCACCGACCCTTGCTCGATGTAGTGCCAGCCCGCGCCGCAGCTGAGCCAGTAGATTTAAATTCCCGACTCTGACCTCTGAGTTTGTTTCGGCATTTCTTCTCAGAGTAGTCAATTAGGAAATGCCGGCCCCATCGTTCGTTAAATAATCAAAATTAGATCCAGCCTGTCCCAACTTGCTGCCCTCCCCCCCAGCGACGCCCTAAGCCGAGGCTCGTACCCCACAGGGGGTGCCCTTAGCGTGTAGTCGCTTAGTTTATTTAGTTAGTTTTAAGCCCCTGGCTGGAGGCTTTGAGTTTTCTCAAGGCAGCCGCAGGATTGTCCGGTTAAGTAGTCACGACCTCTCAAGGTCAACTACGAGATGCCATATTCTAAAAAAAAAAAAAAAAAAAAAAAAAAAAAAAAACAGTTCGTTCCCTTTTTATATTCGCTGTGCTAGGAGTCAGACATAAAACCTTCCCTGTGTCACGTTAAAGAAATTATAAAGAACATAATTTAAATTCAAACTTTCTGTTTTTAATTCTCGTCCGTAACCTGAATTCCTATAGGTTATGGGCCCAGTAACACTTTGTTAGGTATTGTGCTAATCAAGTAAGTGTTTAATTTGATTCTCACTGGCTGTTATATTTCGTACCTATATTTTTCATTATGGAGAATTTAAAAATGAAACGAAACATTAAACCGTTCGACGGTGAGAAATATAGCGTTTGGAAATTTCGAGTTCAAGCGTTGTTGACCGAGATGGACGTTATGAAGGATATCAATATGGAACCAGAAATACGATCGGAAGTTTGGGTGAAGAGCAACCGAATCGCGAAAAGTGTCATTGTTGAATATTTGGCAGATTCATTCCTCGGTTTCGCGAAAGACGATTATACGGCACGTGAAATCTTCAAAAACTTGGACGCATTGTACGAGAGAAAAAGTTTGGCGACTCAGTTGGCGCTACGGAAAAAGCTGTTGGGTTTAAAACTTCAAGGTGACACTACGTTAGTGAAGCACTTCAATATATTTGATGATCTAATTACGGAATTGCTGGCGGCTGGAGCGAAACTAGAAGAAACCGACAAGGTGTCTCACTTACTTCTCACGTTGCCATCCTCATATGATGGTGTTATAACTGCAATAGAGACATTATCTGAAGATAATTTGACCTTAGCATTTGTCAAAACAAGATTATTGGATCACGAGGTTAAATTAAGAAACGAGGGTAGTGATACAGTTAACAAGATTCTACACGTCGAAAACACTGCTCAAAATTTCAACCAACGAAAATCAGCGCCTAAGAAGCCTAAAAACCACCAGCAAAACTTCAAGGCTAAGAAGAAATTTTTCGTCAAGTGTCACCATTGTGGACGTAAAGGTCATGTCAAAAATGATTGTTACTACTACAAAAGAATGAATCAACGTAAACCTGAAGACAAACCGCGAACTATTCAAGCAGTGGAGCTTACAGAAGGAGCAACATTTACCAGTGAAGCTTCCGGGTTTGCATTCATGTTTGGTAATTACCCAGGTGTCACGAAGGGTAACCAAATAACTTTCCTGCTGGATTCGGGAGCATCGGATCACATCATTAACAGGGAAGACCTTTTCAGTACCTACACAAATTTAAATAATCCTTTAAAAATTTCAGTTGCTAAACACGGTGCTTTTATTTCAGCAACCAAAAAGGGCACATTGCAAGTCATCAGCAACACTGGCATTCATGGTACGCTGGAGGACGTGCTATTTTGCCGTGATGTACCCTACAATCTCCTGTCTGTAACGAGGATGCAACAGGCCGGTATGACAATCACCTTCGATCAACAAGGAACCCATATCAGTAAAGACGGTAAAATCATAATGCAAGGTATGGCTGTGAACAATTTAATTTCTACTGATTTTGTAGTGAAGATTAATCGACATGTTTCTCAATTATGCAAAAGTCATAATAATAATTACGATTTGTGGCATCAACGGTTAGGTCATATAAGTAAGCAAAAATTCATTGACTTGAAAAATAACTGTATGGTTGATGACGTAAGCTTAATTAAAACAGTATCGCCTGACAACAAATTGTGTGAAGCTTGCATAAATGGGAAACAGACACGATTGCCATTTAATTCCTCTAAAGATAAAAATTACATTAAACGACCGTTATTTGTTGTGCATACTGATGTGTGTGGGCCTGTCACTCCTTCTACGATCGATAATAAATGTTATTTTGTTTTGTTTGTTGATCAATTTACTCACTACTGTGTGGCATACTTATTACAATATAAATCAGATGTTTTCCCGGTTTTTAAAGATTTCGTAGCAAAAAGTGAGGCCAAATTTAATTTAAAATTGGTTAATTTGTATTGTGACAATGGAAGGGAATACCTGTCCAATGAAATGAAAGAATATTGTGTTTCTAAAGGAATTTCATATCACTTTACTATTCCTAGAACACCACAACAAAATGGCGTTTCAGAGCGTATGGTTAGGACAATAACAGAAAAAGCCCGTGCTCTAATTAACGGTGCTAAATTACCCAAGTGTTTCTGGGGTGAGGCAGTGTTAACTGCAGTATATTTAATAAATATTACACCTACCCGCGCTTTGAAACAAACTCAAACACCATTTGAATTGTGGCACGATAAAAAACCTATAATTAAATATTTAAAGGTTTTCGGTTCTACCGTCTATGTGCATAATAAGACCGCTAAAACCAAATTTGATGAAAAGTCTTGGAAGGGTATTCTGGTAGGGTATGTACCAAATGGCTATAAAGTATGGAACATAAAAAGTGAAAAATATGAAACTGTTAGAGATGTCATAGTAGATGAAGAGAGTTTTCTGCAGTCGAGGCCTGCATTAAAATTGAAAGGAAATGAAATCGAACATTTCCATAACAAAACTGATAATATGGATGTGACGTCAAAATCAGTGCCAATTAATTCTCAAAGTTTTGACAGTGCTCAATCTGATACTTTCAAAACTGATGGAACTAAATTCAATGATTCAAAATTGGATGGTTCAAAATCAGTGGAATTAAAATCAGATAGTTCAATAGTACACGATTGTAAATCAGATAATTCTAAATCTGATGAATTGGGTCGTTGTAGTAAAATTCGCAAGTTAAATGACTCTAATAACATACTAAAGCCTAATGTTGATAATAAACAAAGTTCAAATGAAACTTCTTGCACTAATAAAAATATCGATGATTCTTGTCAGTTAAGAAGGAGTGATAGACTCAAAGGTCGTCCCCCTATATCCTATAAAGAAATGGCTGATGTTTTATTATGTGCTGAATCAATCAATTGTAAAATACCTACTTCATTTCATGAAATTAAAAATCGGGGCGATAGAACTCATTGGGAAGATGCGATTAAGGTTGAATTAGATTCACTTTTAGCTAATGATACTTGGACATTAGTACCTAGACCTAATAATAAAAATGTAGTTGATTGCAAATGGATTTTTAGTATTAAAAATGATGAATTTGGTAATCCATTAAGATATAAAGCACGTCTTGTTGCTCGGGGCTTTAGTCAAGAGTACTTAATTGATTACAATGAAACTTTTGCCCCTGTTGCTCGTTTAGCCAGTTTTAGATTTATGATTAGTTTTGCAAATCAATATAAATTATTAGTTCATCACATGGATGTTAAAACTGCATTTCTAAATGGAATTTTAAAGGAAGAAATTTACATGAAAGTTCCAGAGGGCGTATTTACTAAAGAAAATTATGTTTGTAAACTAAATAAAGCTTTATATGGGTTAAAGCAAGCAGCACGATGTTGGTTTGAATTGTTTGATCAATGTCTTAAAGAAAAGGGCTTTGTAAATTCATCAGTTGATAGATGTATATATATTTTAGATAAGGGTGATATTAGTAAAAATATTTACATTTTACTTTATGTCGATGACCTAGTTTTGATATGTTCTGACCAGCATGCAATGAACAGTCTTAAGAATTACCTTATGAGTAAATTTAAAATGGTAGATTTAAATGAAATCAAATTATTTCTTGGCATTAGAATTACTAAACATCAAAATAAAGTAACATTAGATCAAAGTGCTTATATAAAAACAATTATAGACAAATTTGGTATGTCTGATTGCAATCCTGTAACTACTCCTTTAGAAGTTAAACCTAATTACGAAGCTCTAAACATAGACAGTGAATATAATGCACCTTGTCGCAATCTTATTGGATGTTTAATGTATGTTATGTTGTGTACTCGTCCAGATTTAAGTGCAAGTGTTAATATTTTGAGCAGATACACAAACAATAATAATAAAGAGTTGTGGCAATGTCTCAAAAGAGTACTTAGATATTTGAAAGGCACAATAGAATTAAAATTAACATACAACAGGTGTAATAATTTTGATAATAGCTTATGTGGATATGTAGACTCAGATTGGGGTGGTAATGATGTCAATGATAGAAAAAGTACAACGGGTTATTTATTTAAATTATTTAATAGTTGTACAATAACCTGGAATACAAAGAGGCAAATGTCTGTAGCGGCTTCTTCGACTGAGGCTGAGTACATGGCATTATTCGAAGCTGTAAAAGAAGCATTATGGCTAAAGTCTCTTGCAAATAGTGTTAAACTTAATATTGTCAGTCCAATTCCTGTTTATGAAGACAATAATGGTTGTATTAGTATAGCAAATAACCCGACTAGTCACAAAAGGTCCAAACACATTGACATCAAGTATCACTTCTCTAGAGAGCAAGTTGAAAACAATGTAATAAAATTGTATTATGTACCCACAGGTAAACAAATAGCGGATGTGCTGACAAAACCGCTACCAGCTGTCACGTTTAACCAGCATAGAGATGAAATTGGTTTATGTAAACAATAATCTTATGTTTATTGTTGTATTAATTGTCAATTGCGTTAATTTATTGATTTTTATGAAATGGTCTGATTAGGTTTTCCTGGTTTTCCTAATCCTAGCAACAAATGTTGGACCATATATTATATTGTTATTCTCCCAGGAGTCACTTGGAAGGCTTTTATGTTCTGATTATTTAGGTTACTTTATGTATATTGTAACAAATCAGCTTGTTGTGTTTATAATATTAAAAGTTAATTTTTGAGGGGGCGTGTTGGTATTTAGTCGATTTATATATGCAAAAATTAATCAATTCTTACTTTTTAGTAATAGCAACACTGTCACTTAATGATTCGTATAAAACCAACAACTCCTGTCAGTTCGTTCCCTTTTTATATTCGCTGTGCTAGGAGTCAGACATAAAACCTTCCCTGTGTCACGTTAAAGAAATTATAAAGAACATAATTTAAATTCAAACTTTCTGTTTTTAATTCTCGTCCGTAACCTGAATTCCTATAGCTACAAAAAGTAATCGCCCATCAGTGTCAACAGTGTTTTTGCACGTAATTTAATTAACTTGATATTGATTTAAAGTAAGTAGAAGTACCTACAAGGTTTACAGGACTTATTACGACACAGGCACGCGAAGCCCACCGTTTTTACATTTTTATGCTTAGTAGGTATTCTTTTTTTGTTTTATGTTTTCACAAGGTTTTTATCGTATTAAATCTCATACCTACAAGTTTATTGTTACATAATCTGGTTAACACATTAAAAACGGTACTTTGTTACTTGTGAAAATTAAAAAAGAAGCTTTTGTTACCTGTAATATGCTTTTTTTATTTCTGTAAGGTTTGTACGCATAAAATGCTATGTTTTACATTACACTTCACTTCTATTACATTATTTAAATTCAACAAACTTTAGCACGACTAAAAATGTAATTTAGAAAACATCTCAGCGACTTGTTTGTGGGAGTGTAGCAAGCAATTTATTTCTCCTTCAAGAGCAGCCATATTTTTTCTCCTGTTATTTTTAAAGAGGCTTGAAATTTTTAGTTTTTTTTAAACGATTAATAAAAGGAGTAATTTTCACATTTTTTAAAGAATATTTTTAAATGAAAAATACCTGTGACCTAGTGTTTAGAGCTAGTCAGATGGATCTCAACCACGAACTACAAAACTACCGATATTACATGACAAATCAAAATTTTGGGGCCATTTTTATACGACAAGCCAAGATTTTGGGGCTATAAATATACCCCGTCCACTGTACACCAAGTGTACATAAGAAAAAGTGCTCGAAACGTCAACGGTACACCAAGTGTACACAACTATTTTCAATGTGAAAACAATGACTTCACTGCGTCCATTCAACTTCTCCGACATGTGGGGCGTGTCGACAGGTTGGCGGGCAAACGTGTGAGAGGTTATACAACAACAAGCCAAGATTTTGGGGCCATTAATATATGACAAGCCAAAATATTGAGGCCACGTCCCCGCCGCCTAATTTTTACTTTCATTCCCAAATGCTGATGAATACTTTAACAAACTCTGAAATAACAACTCGATGAAGATTATGTATGGATGAACGCGAATACACATTCGTCGTTAATGGAATTTACATGTACATCATAGTCTGGCCTAATTTCAACTTTAAAATCATGATAGCAAAGTTGATTTTAAGTTAACACAAATGGACATGAAACATATTCAGTATCAGTGGAAATTGAGCTATGCGTTATTAAATTAAGGTTTCTAATCCCAAAGCATGATAATACGTATTGATCATATGAGTTTCAGTAACGAAGCGTAAATATTTAGCGCTCTGTGTTTTAGGCTTGTAGCGTTTTATTACTCAGCTTTAATATAGAACGTCTTTGTTTGTCAAAACAAACAAGGGCGCACTTGTTTTATGACATAATGTTTGCTTAAATCATCTAAGATAATTTATATATATTACGTAGATATTGGCATGTTTAAATGTAATGTTAAATAACACTATTATTTTCAATGTAAGCAAAGAGCTATGAGTAATACCTACATTGATGCTTATTTGTTACTTCAAAATTGAGCTTACTGAGAAAATTTTGCTAAGCTACAGTTTTTCGTAGCTCTCGTAGCGGCGCGTAGCACAGAACTATGCGTTTTGATTTTTATCAGGCTGATTCCCACCCTCCATAACATAGGAAAATCCTTGTTTATGGATACGTTACACTTTAAAATCACAATCCCTCACAGCCTAGCCTTAAAAACAATAACTTAGTAACGACCTAAATCGGAATTCCCTTGGAATCTATGCGGGAAGCAATTACCGGTGGTTCCATGATTCATTAGGGCTGCACTGTGGGCCCGTCGGCTCAAGTGGCGACATCTATCGAGTAATGTCGCTCTTCTCACTTGGCAAGCTTCTTCAAGTGTCTGTTTAAATTGCTGGTTGCATGATTTTGATTTGGAAATGTGTTGCCAGGAAATTGGAATTGGACGTTGTTTTCTATGTTTTACCTCCAGCTTGAATTATTTGTAAAAATGTGACACTAAGAAGTGATAAGAGTTACAAAAGACAGCCCCCAAATGCCCAAAAAGCTCACCATTTTGTGTTTTTGTAACTTTTGACGTTCGAAAAGAGCCGATTCGCAGCGTACCTTTGTATAGGTTAATATCGTAATAAACGTTCCATAAAATAAAACAAATGAACAACGCACTATTTTAACTGCACGCGCATAAATAGGATACGTCCCCTAATCAATCATTGTTGCAAACTTTTGGGGTCGACCCGGAAGCACACGGATAGAATAGTTATATTATGTACCTAGGTACAGTCAACAAAAGAGATAAGTATGCAGGATCGTCGGATATACATAGTTGAAGTTTAGTAAGAAACCGGTGGATGTTCTCGAATTAAATTTAAGTTTATTAATAGAAATAAACAGCTCATTTATCAAATTAAATCTCAGTCGACAACATCCATCGGTTTCTTACTAAACTTTAACTATATCCGACGATCCTGCATACTTATCTCTTTTGTTGACTGTACATGTTTGTACAAACAAAGGAAAGTTTTGATTGTTTCTAAAAGACGGGAGGAGGAGAATCATAAAACATGAATTATGTTACTTTGGAAACGAACCTCTGTGGCATCACGGCTCGGTCATGCTTACACTAACACAACATCAATTCGCCTGTATTTAATTAATAAGAAAAGATTGAAATCTAAAATCACAAAGTACAAAATTCCAAGAATAATTTGTTTTTTGTTGACAAACAGTCTTGTATAAGTCTCTCCCAAAATATGAATTAAGGCTCCTACAAACAGGCGCGACACGCGATATAATCGCACGCGACACAAAGGCATCGCTCATTGCGTGACTTGCGGTGCCTTTGTGTCGCGTGTCGTGTCGCGCCTGTTTGGAGCCTTTATGCAATCTTATGAAATTCAGATTCCTTGTCATCGCGCAAGTCCAGATCAAAGAGATTTGGATTTAACATTCACCCAGTTGTTCTGGTTGCATCTATTTCAAATGTTAAGTATATTCAAAGAGTTACGAACCGAAGTTTTTGAAACCAAGGTTTTAACGGATCAGTAAGTCTGCTGTAAATTAAAATTAATGTTAGCCGTTGTGAATGCTTTACCTACATAAAAAACAATCATCTATGTTGTCATGTTGGCAATGAGGATGCTACAAGAAAGTTGGGGAAAATTTGAAAACAGTGCAGCATCCTACCAGGCCCCTCTTTTCCATTGGGCACTCTGGGCAAGTGCCCAGGGCCACGCGATCTTCGAGGGCCTCGCGATCTCCGGGGGCCCTGCATCCTACACTACATTCTTTAATTCAGGTTTGGTCACGATGAAACTTTTGTAGGTACTAACATGATCAAAATCTGGACCTCGAAGTAGGTTCAATCACTGGTTACCTAAGCATTATTAGTGCCATTCACTTAGCTTATTCTTCCTCTAAATCAGAAAGAAAATACTCCCATCGTATTTATTTCAGTCATAAAAATAGAACGAAACTTTTCACACATTTACAAGTTTATAATAGCAGTCGCGTGACTAGCTCACTAATAGCGTTACGTGTCTAAAATAAGCTAACAATGGTCCTCCATTGTTAGTTGAAAGAGCCTTGTGATAAAATACATTTAATCTTAAAATAAATTAGCTCCTTGAGCGGCGTTATTGTTCTCTCCCTGTCATTTTTAGGAAAGCTTAATTTTAAATTAAAGATGTTATTAAAAATTCACGAAAGGTCCCACTTATGTGAATTTTTTGTGGCTACCGTTAACGTTTTCCTGTCTGTGTGGAGGTTTTTAAGTGGAAGCAACCCTAATTGCTTAGGCGCCGTTTAAACCGTTAAAAAGGAAAGATATGATCACAAGAGACGTCCTCACTCGACGCTCAATGACCAATCGCTTTAAGCACTTTACTCGCTTTAATGCCTGTTCGTTGGATGTGCTGAAAGATTGCTCGAATAGTCTACGTTTTTTTCGTGAATGAGAAATTTTCATTGACCTTTCTCTGGTGTCAAGACTAACATCAGAGAAATCTATGTCAATGAAAATTTCTAAAATATGAGGAGGATATACCAGTTAGTGTATATATATATCTCTATTCTATCCTACTAATATAATAAACGCGAAAGTTTGCGAGGATGGATGGATGGATGTTTGTTACACTTTCACGCAAAAACTACAAAATGGATTTTTATGAAACGTTACAGTAATATAGCTTATACATTAAAATAACACAGGATATTTTTTATTTCGATATTCCCACGTGATCCAAACTTATGCGGGTCAAACCACGGGACGCTGCTAGTGTATCAAAAGAACTAAAAGTTCTAAGTTAAAATATGAATTTCATTATTTACGAAGATATTTAATAACACTCCGCACTGTTATTAAACATCTTGCTTCGCTAGCTTTTAAAAGAAAAACTTAGTGCACCTGGTTTTTAATGTATTTCAGATCAATTAGTTCTTACTTCGCCTGCGAGCTTGTCTAAGTTACTGCTGGGAGGAAATTATTCTTCATTCTATTTTAAATTAATTAATTTTTATTATAACACGGCGCCAGATCAATCTAAATAGTTACTAAAAAACCTGAACTTTAATAAAATTTTAGGTAGATGCGTACTTCGTTTAGGTACCTACAAAATGTTTAATAATATTCACCTGGTTGGTTTCAGTCTAATTTTCCTGTTCTGCGTAGCAGGCAAGTCGCTATATTTGCTCCTCCAAGTACAAGTCCCTCGTTTGTCTATAATATTTGCACATCTTTTGTGCGACACAAAATTAACATATTATTTTATCTTATACATTTTTTGTTTTATTATAATAATAGTAGGTACCTACGCTTTTATCTTATACGTTTTTGGTTTTATTATAATAACAGTGGGTACCTACACCAATAAGATTAGTTTAAAGATTTTCTGTCTTTACGCCAGAAGAAAAACAGTAAAATATTTTTTTTGTTAAACCTATGATAAAATCAGTTTCTAGTTTTTACCAACGCAGAAAAAATGCCAGCCTTCGAAATCAGTATCTCGATTAGTATAAACTTTCAGTAAAACGCGTCACTTCTAGTGACTCGCATACAAACGGAATATGCTCAAGGGAATGGATTTCGAAGCGTAGGAATACCTGCGTGCGACAGTGAGTAGGCGGATACAAACGGACAGATAAAACCAATCAATTACTGTCGGTTTCACGAACGAAACGGTTACTCTAATGCCAATGTGCGGTTAAACTGGACAAAAGAATATGATTGTCACAGGCAAGTTTATATGTGAGCAGTGGTAACTGCTCCTAATTACGAGTTGTACAGACGCCAGCACATCAAGCTACCCGAAACTGTCAAATTTTCCCAATCAACTTTGAACCTTATGCTTTAGCGATAAAGTTGAAAATCTATTAAAGAAATTTGACAGATTGTAGTAGCTTGATGTGCTGGCGTCTGTACGTCGTGGGCTCGAACTCAGGCAGGCGGTTTATTTTGTGTAATTTATTTCGTCACCACTGCTCTCAAATACGGTGAAGAAAAACATCGTTAGGAAACCGACATGTTCTAGAACTAAGAAATTCGAAAATTTCTATCAATACCTACTATAGGAGAAAGTCGCTTTTTAATCTTGAGTAAATGTAGGGTAATTATGTTCGTGACTGTACATACATGCCGTACAAATATGTAATATAATGTAAATAGGTACATACCTACATTATATATGATTACTTAAAGTATATGTATACCTCATGTATCATATTATAGATTAGTTGCATTCATGAATATCTGTGTCGGACAGGCAACAGACAAACATACAACTGACATGTGCAAGCGGCCAAATAACACTCAGTTACCTGTCGATTCAGTAATGCATGTACTTGGCATGTACCTAATGTATATTCATGTAGTTTGGATTTATCATGGATTTATCCATTCAATAAAAAATATACTTTTTTAATACAGTTGCTCAAAAAGTGGCGTATTGCAGGGACGTATAGCGTTCGGGATGTGGGCTATTACATACTCGTGCTTTTTTTTTTACCTTTCCCGAACTCGTGCGTTCTCTTTCCCAACTGTCAAAATAATATCTATTAAAAAGAAAAACCAACCATGAAGTTTTTACTAAAAAAATTCATAGAAGTTTTTATGATTCATGCAAATACGTATATTTCTAAAAAGAAGCTACTAATTTGTTTCAATATCAGATTTAATGATTTGATTGAAAAGAATTTTCATTTCATATCAATAAAAAAATTCTACTTAAGACTTGGCTGTATGGGCATAGTTCCCTTTGCCTACCAGAATGGGTGAAGAAAAAAAAAATCTCTGCTTATATTTTACGGTTGGCGCCATAAGTTAATTGAGTTTATTGTGTTTTTATTATTTTACATATCTCTTGCTCTGTAAGTACACCCTTACACCCCTGAATGCCGGGGTGTATGACTATCATTACAGCATAGGTTTTGGAATTTGAAAAAAGAACTGTCATACTCATACTGCACGAAGAATATTTTTAAAAAGTTAATTTTTTTTTCTCGGTATCGATTAATTACTCGAATCGGAATCTAGACAATTTATTTTATAAAGATTTTATTTTAAATATGGAACTATTTGTTTCCACATCGTATGTTAGATGGAATCGATTTAAAAATCAAACTGGCCAGCAAGATTTGACGCGCTTGCGTGCGTGAAAAAAAAAAGGCAGTCTACTAGTAGGCGCGAAAGCATCGCGAAAATAATTAATTTTCTTGTTTGAATTCTTTTTCAAAAGTTTTAAACATGTCTAGTGACGAAGACATAGATCTAACGCCCGATTTTATTAAAGAAAGGGCAAAAACAGTTGTCGAAAATATATTAATTAAATACACATTTTTTTCTTCTTAATAAATGTTCATTGAAACCTGCTGTCTTGTTGTTTACTTACCTCACAATCGATATGTAAAGCAGAGTATTTATCTCGGGCGTAAGCATCAATTGCATACTCGGGTTAATTAGCGCCTTCGCTTCGCTCAGGCGCCAAAAACCTCGTATGCAATTGATGTCATACAGCCCTTGTTTAATAATCTACTATTATTAAATTGCTTCATTTTTTCGCAACTGTATTAAAAATAGTCGTTCAGTACACGTGCGAAACCGTCATTGCAACTTGTTCCGACTGTCAACCCTCGCCTTCGGCTGCGCCTCGGCTCGGGTAGACATTTGTCGGAACTCTTTGCAATGACAACCTTTCCGCACTTGTAATGAAATATACTATTCCTACTTTGTTTTATTTTTCACAAGTTTGGTACTATATGTAAATACATTTAAAGATAACGAGGAAAACTGTTCTACCGTAGTAGTACGGTTTAATTATGTCAGTTTATGTCTGTAATTTATATTGGTGTACATAATAAAGAGTATTCTATTATATTCTATTCTTTATACTAGTACGGGGAACAGAGTGAATCGGTTTCGTGCTACTAACCATATTAAGTACCGATACATACCAAATAAAAATTTTATTATTGAAAATAGACTCACATGAGCTGTTAAGACGTTTAGTACCGATTAATTTTACCATCTTAGAAATAAGAATGAAGATAGATCCACTAAACGTAGAAGATCCAAATTTCCAGCACCTATAACTGAATTAATGCTCTTACCTATGCTCTGGCTGACCCATATCCCCAGCATATCCAACTGCAGCAGCCGATGGTACAGCTGCGCCCCGCGGGTGTGGTTCATGAATAGGTGGTAGAGGAAGGAGCCGCACCAGGGCGCCAGTGCCCCCAGCAAGTGGCACATCGATAGGAACCAGGCGCCGGCCCCGCTCCGCCACGGCAGCAGGCCTGGGAGGACCGCCAGTATGTACACCAGGGATACTCCTGTAACAACGATACAGAAGAAGATGTAGGTAGTGACTAAAATTGAAAAGAGTATTCTTAGATGATTTGATCATATTTAGAGGATGAATGAAAGGCGACTAACAATAGTACATTATGATATAAGTGCGGTAAGTTGAAAATTACAGCCGAGGCGAAATTGCTTGCCCGAGCCGTAGGCGAGGGCTAAAAGAAAGTAGAGGCTGTAATTTTCAAAGCGCACGTATATCATACGACGTTTTATAACATATTTGCGAGGAAATAAATAAAACTCGGACTGAACTTGCATATTTGCTTGTTTTCCATATGATGAAATTTTGATACGCTTGTAAGTATCTATCGGTCGATTTTTCGGGCGAGGCTTAGAGTAGCCTTTTTCGCTGCCTCTGAGACTTCTGGCGGTGTGGAATTAATAAATTCATCATTACTTGACGACATTTTCAAATAAAAAAAAGTACAGCGAAAAGGAAAAGCGCGCGGAATAATTTTTACTTCTTAACAGATAAGCGATGCGCGCTTTTTTTTTCAGGCATAGGCACAAAACAGCCAGGATTATTAATAAAGTAAATTAATATTTTTGTTTTTGTTATACTCGTAGATCTTAATGGTTGTAATTTATTGTCAAAATTAATTAAATTAAAGAATTAAATGTTTATTTATTATATTTTATCTCCCAAAGTTAATTTTATTCATAAAATGTTGACATCTTTTCTGAAATAAAAACTCTTTGCTAAGATTTAAAAAAGTACCGTTCGTTTTGACGGAGCATCTTGATAAACCGTGCGATTTACTTTACATTACCGCACAAGTGCGTAATGAGATACATTACGATACTGAAATTGGTGAAATAAGAGACGCTTTACGAGCAAATATGTTATAAACGGTATTTACAAGGCAAATGTGAATGTAATGAAATAAATGTTAAATGGTGAAATGTTATGTGCTAGTACTTGCAACCGGGGCGTACGTGTTTGACCCGATATGTGAACGTAAACGAAGCAAAAGGAGGTTGTAAGGATCGTATCACGTTGCATTCTATAGTTACTGCGTGTCCTATGGGAAGAGGCGTGAGTTTATGTTTTTTATGTAACGAAATACGGATGTTAGCTTTAAACTTGACGGCAGCATTTTTTGTTAGAATTAGTAATAGAGGTTTTATAACAAACATTGGGATACAATCAGAGGTTTACAGTATAGCGGTATCTACAACGCCATATGCGAACAACGCGTCATACTGACGTCACGCAAAATCCTGCATCTCGCAAGCAGAGTTTACCGCGTAATCAGCATATATACATATACAACGGCCGAAATGAATCATTGGGCAGTTGCCCGCAACACCTGTCTGGTTAGAGGATCCTCCCTTTTCTATGGAGAATGAGAGAACTTTACACCTTGATCCTCATACCTCCATAACATATTTATTTGCTCAAGCACTTTGTGAAAAAGTTACGAGATTATTATTTAAAATCATTTTTATAAACATAAAGTTCAGTTTATAATGGGGAAAAACTCTTCTCTTATAATGGCTCAAACACGGTCATGCTCCAGAGAAAGAGTATTAAGCGACGCCTTTAACAAATAATTATAAAACATGTGTATGTTTATGTGTATCTTTTTTAGGTTGCAGTAAGTTTCATCATCATTACCATTCCAGCCGAAAGACGTCCATTGCTGGACATAGATAAGAGGCCTCCTCCAAGAATCGCGACTTTAACCGTTCCTGTGCTTCTCGCATTCAGCGGATTCCCGCGGCCTTCACCTATTAAGTTTATGTGTAGGTATTTACTTAACGTAGGTATATTATAAGTTTACATAAAATATAAATTAATTGATGTCACCATCACCACTATGTCATACATTCTGTACTCATTATACTAATAGCTAAAAGCATGACCACCCTCCCCCCAATTATGTCGGATGACGTCACTTGACATTGATTGTAAAATCAGTATTGTAAGCACGATGCGTGACTCGTAATATTACTCGTAATAGAACTATTTACTCGCCTATCGTATGGAAATGATAAAAAAACCGATACTTTTGTAACCCTAAACAGAGGCATCATGTATTGGATTCTTATTCATATAATTGTGACCCAAGTGGCCAAGTCAAACTCTTCGTTCAGTATTTTATCTATGTTACGTATCTTTTTACGTTTTTATCGATAAAATAACCAGTCGTGTCTACATCACTATCCATACTAATATTATAAATGCGAAAGTGTGTCTGACTGTCTGTCTATTACGTCTTCACGCTTAAACCGCTGAACCGATTTAGATGACATTTGGTATAGAGATAGTTAGAGTCCCTGAAAAGGACATAGGATAGTTTTTATCACGATATTCCTACACTTATGCGGATGAAACCGCGGGGCGCTGCTAGTTTGAAAATATATAAATTTTTCGAATAAAAAAAATATTAAGGTAAGATCATCATATTACTATCGAATGCTCTTAAAACGGTTAAGGAAAACACATCGTGATAAAACCGGTATATTCTAGAACCAAAAAAATCGAAAGCGAAGTCATCTTCCCATCCGCACTGGGACTGCGTAGTAGATGAAAGCCCACTTCCTCTCGAAGAGCGGCCTGTGTCCTAACAGTGAGATCATTAGAGGCTTATTATGCTATGTTAATAACCCTTTGTTGCTAATAGTACATTATTTCAGAGGGAAGAAAGTGACAGTTCCATACCGAGATTATGGCATTTGCGCCACGAGCTTGCGAGGGGCGCAAACCATTTGAGGTATGGAACTGTACTTTATCCTGAGGGATGTATAGTGCTTTTTATTACACCTACGAGGAAAATTATGGACATATGTGCATAGAAATGTTTATATTTAGTTAAAAGTACATGGCAATTATTAAAAGTGCAGCTATTTTTTACACGACGCCTTAGTAACAAAAAATACTTAGGTACACGTTGAAGTGTATCAAAATCATACATAATCAGTCTATAATGTTCCCACTGGTGAGACACAGGCCTCCTTTCTGTTCTCAAACTCAAACCATTTATTTTCAATTAAACCATTTACAGGCACTTTTGAATTGTTAAGAAGTCCGCGTCTTATATACAAAAATAATTTCGTTTTTAATTTTCTGTATGCACCAAGGAGGTTGGTAACTGGTAAAAAAAAAAACTGTATGTGGCCAGTAACAATTTACTTGAAATTTAATTAGTAGACAGTTAAAGTCTCTTGGCAGTATGACTGCTGACAAATTAAAAAAAAATGAAAAACCGGGTATGTAATGGAATTTCATACATTTTTCCCACCCTTGGGTCGGAAGGATTTTCATACAAACTTCCATACCTTGGGATGAAAGGATTTGAAGGGCGGGATAAAGGTGTTTCTTCCCTCTAATTGGTATAATTAGTACATATGTATTTTCAGAGCAGGTGTGATAAAAAATATATTTTTTTAAACAGCAGGGTTCAATCTAAATACCAATGCATGGCAACCCTCTATATCTCTATGAAGCATAATCCTGACACTTGGAACTTTTGCTTCCGATATTATAGTTTTGTGTATATACCTTGGTACTACTACTACTAGCTGTAATTCTGGAGATAATAAACGTTGATTCTAGATGTTATTCTGTTCGAATTATTTGTACAGATTAGAGCGCAAGATAAAAGAAAGAAAACACGTTTAACGAAAACAAGTTGGACTCGTACACAAAGGGTTCCGTACCACAAGGCACAAAACGCCGAAAAAAAGTTTTTTTATTCCCCTGTAAATTTTAACTTTATTTTTATTATTTGTTGTTATAGCGGCAACAGAAATACATCATCTGTGAAAATTTCAAATGTCTGGCTATCACGGTTCTTGACATACAGCCTGGTGACAGTCAAACGGACAGTGGAGTCTTAGTAATAGGGTCCCGTTTTTACATTTTGGGTACGGAACCCTAAAAAGATCAAGTTGGGAGAAGATATGAGTGACATCCACGCAAAACGGCCATCGCTCAGCATAGTGCTAAGACTCTGCGAGATAGAGCCTCAGCGCTTGTTTTCTTTTCAGTGAAAGCGGGCTGGTAGACTTACCAGTTAAGCCAAGTGGGTAATAAAACCTTATAAAAGCCTGTTCCAGCAAAATGAGGGGATCCCAAATCCAAATTAAACTATCAATAATCGGTTCTAGCGCTTCGCATTTTATCTTCTAACTTGGACCATTTCAGTCCCCTGTTTTATCACAGATAGTTCGCGAAAATGACTGGCAACATTAAAGTCAATCACTTCCTTATAATGACTACCTCAATGCATGCTATCCACACATTTAACGTAAATAACGTCTGACCTCTACGTGCCTAGAAACTAACGTTTCCTATTAATCTTATTAGCGCTGATAGTGACATTTAACTTGTTATATCCACTAAGTAGATTGTTAAAAAGAATCAATAAATGCGCGTATGCTCACGCTCCCAAACACGTGATATTTCCCACACCTCACCGAAATCATTTTATCATCATTTTTATGAACATGACCCACCCATACCCGGCCGTTGTACCCCGTACCCGGTTGATCGAGGAATTGTGGACACCAGCCTATCATTCTACTGCTAATCAAGATGGCTCTTCAAATTTGACAGATGAGAAGTTCCAGATAATTTGCATGTGCCATCCAACTTGCAAAACTTTGCTGAAAAGCTTCGTTAGCGCCTAGTTTTCTACTGTTACATACACACATATTTGATCTAGATAAATTTAAAAGGGCGTCGCGGCAGAACCCGTAAAAGATGGCGGAACGAGCTGGACAAAACAAACGAACAGGGGGCCTAAAAAGGCCAATTTGGCGGAATCATAAAAGGATAACATTATGAATCATAATGGACAGTAAGCTGTTAACTTAATCGTATCAAATCCCATTGGTGACGGATTTTTCAGATATTTTTTTTGTCTGTGCTAAAATACCAATCAATCCAATCCCAATCTTTTTGATTATACCTACGTAGTGCAGCGAAAAAAATAAAAACACGGACTGTCTTCGCCATATTATGATTCATAATGTTATCCTTTTATGATTCTGCCAAAGTGGCCTTTTTAGGCCCCCAGTAGACCACATTAGCACTGCATCGCAAGTACTGGAAGTCATGGGAATAGGCCTTTGCATAGCAGTGGGATTATACAGGCTAACAGTAACATTAACTTTAAAAGTAGTTGTATTCATATTGCTTATAATAGGTACAGACGCCAGCACATCAAGCTATCCGAAACTGTCGAATTTTCCCAGTCAACTTTGAACCTTATACTTTAGTGATAAAGTCGAAAATCTATTAAAGACGTGACAAATTGTAGTAGCTTGATATGCTGGCGTCTGTACCTAATGAAAGAAAGCACTAAGCTGCAATTATGTTCTATGCTTCCTACTAATGTGATGGTTTAGTATAGATTATTACCTAGTCATTAAGACTTTTGGCTAAAATTGCTATTATTTTGTTTTCATAACTCATGACCTGAATATACATAGGATGTCATTATATTTGTGGCCCACTGACATCCCACGCAAAATCCTGCATCGCGCAAGCAGAGTTTACCGCGCAACTAGCTTAAACAGGGTTATTGTATATGTAAAATATTAACAACCTCTTAGGAGTTGATAATGATGAGTACAATGACCTCTTAAGAGGTTGTTAATGTTTTACCAATAACCCTGTATATAACGTCCCGACATCAATCATGGCAGTTACCCATCAGACACGACGCCCGTCAGGTCAGAGGATCCTCCCTTTTGTATCCTTATCCACCCTGTTCCTCATACCTCTATATAGTCACCATCTCAGTAATAATAGGATTTAAAGAAAAATCCCTTTTTCAATCACGATGCCTTGTCATAAAGCCCATCGCAAGATTCGGATACTTACCAGAATTCACGAGGGAAAACATAACCGAAATCTGATACCAATTAAATAATTCCGAACCTTCAAGATAAGTTGGTTTCAAAATACAAAAGAGGTTGTTTTTGTTTCTTTAACCATAACTCAGAACCGTAGTTTCCAGCTCGGATAAAATAGGATAAAATCAACACAATACAATTTTGTTTTCTGATAGAACAACTTTATTTACATATTTTCTGTAGGCTGTGGAGGTAGGCTATGTTTATGAATCTGCCTACATTTGGCACGTTTCAGGCTAGTTTCGTTATTATATTGAAATCGTATAACAACTACCAACAAAATCTTGCTTTGCTTGAGATTTTTCTGTTACAGTAGTGTTGAGCGCTGTATTTGTATATTGTTTGTCTGTTGCTCGCGGTTTTACTTGCACTCGGGATTTTTGTATGTGCTCTCAAAACTGTGAAGGAAATCATCGTCAAGAAACCGGCGAACCTGTCTTAGAACCAAAAATTCGAAGACATGTGCCGTCTACCAACCCAAACTGGGCCCGCGTAGTAGATTACAGCCCAATCCCTCTCGAAGGGAGGAGGCCTCTGTCCCAGCAGTGGGAATATTGGGCTGATTATACTATGCATATACTACAAAAGTATCTGAAGCTTTAATCCAAAACAGAGACGATCCGTGTACTTTTTATCCAAAACCGTTCAATCAATTTTTACGTCAATCTGTCGGTGTCAATGCAACACTTTCTGCTATATTATATTCAGTAATACGGTCGTTTACCCGGACCTCACAATTTTCCACGATTACCAGTTTGGATTTCAGACCACTTGCCCAGTTTTTTTATATACAAACAAACAAGAATACCTCTACTCGTGGTTTTATTGCCATGAGTAGGTCTCCTAAACATATAGATTTAGGTACTAAGAAGGATTCTGCCAAAATCATCGAATCATAGATTTGGTAAGTAAATATGTACAGAAGAGTATGTTTATGTGTGTTTATTATATAAACCGCTTATATTGTTTATATAGGGATATTAAATTTAGGTATGTAAAGTAAAGTGGGGTTGGACGGCTCAGACCTCCGGTGTATATGTGGTGTCTCTCCGCAGACAGAGGCTCACCTCCCATCTTACACCGCATGCCCTGTCACCGGCACACGTGAGAACCTAATGGCTGCGTCAGCAAATGGTGTTCGCGTTGCTGAATTCTGGGCAAAACAAATTTAAAAATTACATATATATTTCGTGTTATATTTGCTGTCGACACGCTAAGATGAAGAACATAGGCATGGGAAAATAGGTAGATGTTTGAGTGAGTGAGAGTTAAAAACATAATATGTGATCTCTACACCTTATTTATAGAGGTATGAGGGACAGCGTGTAAAAGGGAGGATCCCCCGACCAGATGGGTGTTGTGTCTGGCGGGCAACTGCCCGATGATTTATTTTGGGCCGTTGTATCTATGCTAGTTGCGCGGTAAATTCTGCTTGCGAGATGCAGTCATGCAGGATTTTGCGTGACGTCAGTATGACGCGTTGTTCGCATGTGGCGTTGTAGATACCGCTACAACCTCAAGTACCATGATTTTCATTAAAATAACCCGTTTTGTAATCACTTATGAGCTGTTATCCGAGTTACGACGTCAGTTTTCATCCCTCTTGTAGATATAAAACGTGAGATGTGTCTCGTCGCCTTAGATACTGGCACATTTTCCTTAGTCATACATCTTTGAAAACACGCCTCTGATATTGCATGTCGTTTGCTTTCTCTAAACAAAAGTTGGGATGATGTAGATAGAAAAGTAGAACACTCTTTATAATGTAGTACAGTCAGCAACAAAAGTCTATTAACACTTCAGTTTTTTTTTATCTCAGTTATTGAGCAAAATATGAACACTTCTGTTTATTTAATCTCAGTCATTGAGCAATATATTTGTTCAAAATTACATTGTACTTTCTGCTGCAATTTTGACAAATATTTTGCTCAATAACTGAGATTAAAAAAACTGAAGTGTTAATCGACTTTTGTTGCTGCCCGTACCTACCTACGCTATGTGCATTACAAATACACACATTCTCTGTTTTCTATTTTCTTATGCAGGTACCGACCATACTTAGTTATGATACTTACTGTCTTTCTAATCAAATAATAGAATCGTCTTTTCTCATATCGGCACCACCTAAAAGGACATCATTCATTTCGTACCCAAAAAATTATATAATTAAAAAAAAAATATGCTTAATACATTTGAAATAAAAATGTGATTTTTGTAATTTTTAAAGAACCTCAAGTAGCAGCCAGCCGGTTAATTGTAGACTTTCGTTGTAAATAATAAAAATGCTCAAGGTGTTATTTACCATAGGAAAACAGTAGGTACTTTTTTCCGGCACTTTAATTTTTGCGTATAAAATGTTCGACACCTGAAGGGCAATTCCACTAATTTTAACAACGTTCACAGTCTGATCTCAGTCTCAATCTGTCAAAAAATACTTCTAATTTCCCTACATTTTGACAAGTTTTTGACATTTCTTTGTCGCTGAGATGAGACTGCGACTAGATTTTGAACGTTTTAAATTACGAGAATTGGCCTTCAGATTGATGTCCTTTGAAATTAATGCTCAAAGCCGTAGTAAAAATATAAGCCAGTCTCAGTAGTCTAGGTGACAAGTAGCTTACGACTCTGGGTACGCCAGACATAGGTAGAATCAGCATCTTCATTCGTGGAGGATATTTTATTAAACGTCTTTCCTTTTATGTGTGAAAGTGGTAACGTACGGTTTCGCGAATATTTGTAAAATCACCAGTCGATTTCTTCAAATATTCAATCTTCAAAGTAGATTCACGTTGTTGGTATGTAAATATGATCCGAATATGAATAGTAACAAACATATTTTTCTGTGAAACTACGAAGTCGCAGCAATTGATCGAATTTGTGTAAATTGCAATTCCAATACTGATCGGGAATTGAACTCGATCTGATTGTACGTCCCGCAGCTGTCACATACATTAGATTATGTAACAAGTCCTCGATTGGATACAAGATGAGATGTAAATTAAAGTGATGCACGGGCGATGATCCGATATGGTTTAATATTCTCTTATGGCACTCATACACGATTCATTTATGAACGGAATAATAAGAGTGGCACGGACATCGAAGCGCAACCCGTTACTAGTTACAGTACAAATTAAAAGTATTAGATAGATAGATTAGTAGTATTTTTTAAATGTCGTAGCACCATGCTGAGATAGGAGCCTTTTGGCCTCGTATAGGACTTTCTGTTTCATTTTCCTTTTGTTCCTTTTTTTTATATAACTTGGTTTTTTTATTTAGCTGTATTTAGTTTAGTTTGTGATCTTCCTGTACGCGTCGCAATAAATACTTATTCTTTCTTTCTTTACATGATCCTGAAACCCCCCCGTATTGACATTTTTCGTAAGTTATTTAAAAAAAAATCAAGTTCCATACATTTCGACCACGTAGGTATTAGCGCTTGTCTATGAAACAGCAGATTATTTTTTTTTTATAATCTTTGAACATTATCTACGCTAGGGATCTAGAATCATGTGCTAAATTGATAGATACAGTTTTACCACCCCGTATAATAGTCATAAATAATACCAGCCAGTTACTTTTCCACTGCAGGCCAAAGGCTTCTTCTCATGCAGAGAAGGCATGAGCACTGATCACCACGATTACGCAAGACGGTTTGGCGATTTCAAACTTCTATTACGTATTAAAGTACCTACCTAGACTGTCCTATAAAACTGTCATTTCACTCTTTCTATTTTATTCGCCGAATGCAATATGAGTCACCCGAAAATAAAAATTCCTCGTTAAAATATTCATGATGCGTTTGAGCTTTAATAAATATGAAATGGAATGGAGTTCATGGTAATAGCATAATATTGTGTTCGCAAGCACAATGTTGGAATTTCTCAGTTACGGCTCCTGCAAACAGGCGCGACGCGCGACGCAAATCGCGCGCGACACAAGGCATCGCTCGTTGCGCGACTTGCGGTGCCTTTGTGTCGCGCGCGATTTTATCGCGTGTCGCGCCTGTTTGAAGGAGCCTTTATTTGACCAATAAACAATACATTATTCTAACAATAGAACTAAGTTTTGATGAAAGATTTATCACTGTTTAATTAGTTTTCCATTGACGTACCTAATAACGATTACGTAGGTAATCGTTATTATTTGACGTATGTATGTTACGTTAACCATCCGGCCCTTAGTCTATACCATTATTTTGTATACTTTCGTGTCTCATTTTCAGTAATTGTAGACTATATCCCACTGATCTTGCCCTTTGTGCCCCGAAAAATGCAACCATCTCCGACTGCGCTGACACTGACGACGCCGTGGAAGTGGCGAAGTTTTGGGCCAACAATATCTAATTTACTGTCGTGCCATCGACACGACGAATAAGTAATCGTAGCCACGGAATAACAAAAACAATTTTTATTATTCCGTGATCGTAACTGCCCTTTCATAAGTTCCCTAAAGGTGTGCTTACACGGGCCACTAAAATTGCTCAATCCTGGTCAATTCTCGTCAACTATGACGTCAGGACTACATCCAGCAATTTAGAGCGATGGCAACATGTAGCAATCTGTTGCCAGAGATACGGAAACACAATACCATGCAATATGGAGCAACTTAAAAAACTAGGCAATACAAGTCAATACGTTCATACACTCGCAATCTCTGGCCATGGACGAAGTTTTGTTTTCAGCGGCGGCTTGTAGTGCTTTTGTTATCATGACTTTAAAATGAAAAAAAAAAAAGAAATAGATGGATTTCGGTGCGAACATACCTATCTAGCAAGACATAAACCATCTTTAAGGTTCCTGCAAACAGCCACGACGCGCGACGCGAATCGCGCGTGACACAAAGG
Organism: Luperina nickerlii; assembly: GCA_963855955.1. Classification (NCBI taxonomy): domain Eukaryota; kingdom Metazoa; phylum Arthropoda; class Insecta; order Lepidoptera; family Noctuidae; genus Luperina; species Luperina nickerlii. The sequence goes on along the minus strand of OY979674.1, from coordinate 16,811,197 downwards.
CACCGCTCGTTACGCGACTTGCGGTGCCTTTGTGTCGCGCGCGATTTTATCGCGTGTCGCGCCTGTTTGAAGGTGCCTTTATTGTGATGATATGGATAATTTATTTATTGCACTGCACGTAGAAAGAAAGAAAATGGCGGCAGCCCCTCTCCCCCCGCCGCTTGCCCCCTGTCGGCCGGTTCCTCTCGCAAAAACGAGACGAAGTTATAGGTAGAAACTTGATTAAAATTTTTTATTGATTAAAATTTTCTAAACCGATTGGATATTCGGCAACTCATACTGGCGACATCGACATTGAGAAATGTGAAATATATGGACCAAGCAATTATTGCTCAAAAAATGGCCCGTGTAAGAGCACCTTAACGAACAAACTGCCACTTTTATCGAAAAGTAGAAAAATAACATAGAATTTGTTCTATCTTATCATTCTACTTTTCGATAAAACACTTGACTTTTTCCAATGTTCTCACATTTAGTAAACTACCGGCCGAGCGGAAAATATATTTTCGACAAAGTGGAAACCTTTTTCATAAAGTACCTACTTATGAGAAATGTTTTCATTAATGTTTTCGATATTGTTTAGTACTGTCCAAGAAAACATTATTTATTGTGTCCAACGAAGCTAATCGTTTACTGACTAAAGTTCTTTACAATGATATGTTTTGAAGAAATGTTTGATTTGGATTTAATTTACGGTTTATATGTACCTTCTTAACTTGTGTATCGGGTATAAGCAAACCGGAGTCTGGTAATTAATGGATAACCTCTGAAGGGGTCATTGTACCAATTATTATGAACAAATTTTACTACGGGACCAAACATAAAATCGCGAAAAAAAATCAGCTGTTCCCTACATTTATGTTCACATAACGTGTCAAAATGGAAACTGCTGATTCTTTTTTCGCGATTTAAGGTTTGGTCCCATAGTAATAGTTGTTCATAATGATAAGTACAATGACCCCTGAAGAGGTTATCCATTAATTACTGGACACCCTGTATATTGGTATAGTTAGCATAATAATATATTATAGGCATAGTGGCTCGTAAAGTACAGACGCCACAGCACATCAAGCTACTACAATCTGTCAAATTTCTTTAATAGATTTTCAACTTTATCGCAAAAGCATTAGGTTCAAAGTTGATTGAGAAAATTTAACAGTTTCGGGTAGCTTGATGTGCTGGCGTCTGTACATTAATCCGTAGGACCCGGTTATCACACGTAGATCTTGGACAGTAGTTACGGGTAGTCGGAAGCCCAAGTCTGACAAGCTGCCCTACCAAGGGGTATCGTTTTACCCAGTAACTGTGTTGTGGAGGTCAGATAGGCAGTCGCTGCATGTAAAATACTGATATTCAACTGCAGCTGGTTAGACTGGAAGTCGACCCCAACATCGTTGGGAAACGGTTAGGCAATTGATTGATACAGGTATAGTTAGTTTATACTGAACGAGTTTTTATTTATTATACGACTAGCTTCTGCCTGCGACTTCGTCCGCGTGAAATTTCTTGTTCCCCCGACCCACCCCGTCGCATCGCATCGCCTGCCCCGCGCTATTACTTCGTTTTTGCTTAGCGTTCTTTCTGACTTTTTTTCTTTTTGCTCGGCTCCTAAAGGTCATAGCGTGATTTTAAAGCCTATAGCCTTCCTCACGAATTGGGCTATCAAATGCAAAAAGAATTTTTCAAATCCGACTGGTAGTTCCAGAGATTAGCGCGTTCAACCAAACAAACTCTTCATATCAGTTTTATAGTATAGATAGATAGTATAGATTAAGGGCTGATTTTTCCATCGCAAGATAACTTTTATTCGAGAAATAAAATTGACGTTTGACAGTTTGTATGAAATAACTGTCAAAATTTCAAAATCATTCCTCGAATAAAGTTATCAGAAAAATCAGCCCTAAATCACGAATAATCTTATAATCTCGGTCAGAATAAAATATTAACGATATACCTACGCAACGTATTTCGCGTTTATTTTATGAATTTTATTATCTTGCGGCTTTGGGTTACCTCGCCTGCAAACAAAATGGCGGGAAGATAAAATATAAATAATAAACTAAAAAGCTTTCTACGTAGGTTTAAGATTTACTAAACGTAATACTGCTTCTTACGATTTCTATCTTCGCAAAAAATTTAAAAGCTGAAAACTCTGAGATAAATCCAAGAAAGAAATAAACAGCGGATTGTTTTGGGACGTGTCGTGTGAAATAACGGATTGTTTACCGAGGCTTTCGCCCGTCTTTTCGTTTTTTGTTGAAGTTATATTTCATTCACTCTATTTTACTTGACGCTATTGATAAATCGTGTGTAGCAAGGCGTGTAAAGGCTCCTTCAAACAGGCGCGATCGACATGCGATAAAATCGCGCGCGACACAAAGGCACCGCAAGTCGCGCAACGAGCGGTGCCTTTGTGTCGCGCGCGATTCGCGTCGCGCGTCGCACCTGTTTGAAGGAGCCTTAAGGCGTTTCATATTTTTCGAAAAAGAACCGGAGTTACCAAGACGGCTTGCAGAGTAAGAAAAATTAAAGTGGCAGTGGGCTGGCCATGTTTGTCGAAGTACCTATGGCCGGTATCTAACTCAAACTCAATGCATTTATTTCAATTAAACCATTTACAGGCACTTTTGAATTGTCAAAAAGTCGGTCAGTCAGAAAATATGAAGCTAGTTGCCCATTCCAAAGCGTAGGTACCTATGGAGAAGAACGGGCAAGAATCTTCATGGACACTCTTTTAAATTATATTTTTACACTAACTGTACAATCAAAACCACCATTCTCAGCGACATCAGTCAACCATTATCATGAGACCATCCTATAATCCATAGGTACTCAGTGTAAGGTAAGCAGACTCAGGCTCACGACATTAGCTAACCGAGGCCGTCGATCGATCGCAGCAACTATGGACACATCGTCAGCTAATGTTTCCTTAGGACACTTTGTTTTCACGGAAGTTGTAGCCCGAGGTGATTTGTAGGTAGCTACGTACACCCATGTTCGTCAGTAATGTTAAAGTCCCAATAAGTATCTACATATAAGACGCTGGGTTACTCTTCTAGCGGTATCTACAACGCCACATGCGAACAACGCGTCATACTGGCGTCACGCAAAATCTTGCATCTCGCAAGCAGAGTTTACCGCGCAACTAGCATAGATACAACGGCCCGACATGAATCATCGGGCAGTTGCCCGCCAGACACAACACCCGTCTGGTCGGAGAATCCTCCCTTTGCTATGGACGATGAGTGAACTTTACATCCTGTTCCTCATACCTCTATACTCTGAAATAGCACAATACTTAGTTTTTCAATCGAAATTTGCATACTTAGTCACTTTTGTAGCTTAAAAATAGAAATTCCTAAAGTTACTTATAAAAAGCTTAACTTACATATCATAACTTGATACAATATAATAATAATATACTTAATGTGAACCTGCAGCTGTTGGTAATAATCTTCCTTTCTTTTGTGTAGATAAACAGTAAGTGGCGCTACACAAGTGTGTAGTAGTACCCCTTACTGTTTATTGCTGTGCCGACCCGAACTATGCAGTTGATAAAAAAAGACGACTCGAAACAGTACTCCACACGTTCGGCTTTCAATCGGCTCGTGCCAATTGGCAAATTTCGTTCGTCATCTACTCTCGCTGAATCATGTTTGGATCGGCTCGGCACAATTCGAGCAAATTCGAGCTTTGCCCAATAATTTCTCTAAATATAGTCAATTTACCTGCCCAGCTGTGCCGAATCATGCCGAACCGAACAAGTTGGTAGCACGTCTAAGTAATAGGTAATCGTGTGTGTAACGCTTAGGGAATAGAATAGAATATTATAGAATAGAATAGAATAGGGAGCGTTACGCCAACTGTCGCACTGAGAAAGAAGTAAGTAATACCTTTTTTTTTTTTTTTTGTTGTCGGGGGGAAACCTTCAAAAGGCACCCGACCTCCGGGGAGGGAGGTCGGGGAGTGTGGGATTTTTACCTCACTAAAACCGCCCCGGTGATCACCTTCAGCACATAGGGGTGGTCCCGGTTCCTCTTAAAAGACCAATTCCGGAACCCCCCCGTGCAACGCCTGTAAGGCACATCCCTGGGGAAACTTGCTATCAACTTGATTTACGACGACTATGTATGCACTAGTATTTTGTTTACTCCTCTAGGAAAATAAATGGTTTTACGTGTATAACCAACGACATATAACTGACATCCTACTTTGCACTTCAAATACAAGATAAAATATATTATGGCGTTCTATTGTTTCAGCCTACCCACTTGGGTAGCGGGCGTGTGTTTATACTGTTTATGTATGTAATATAACAATGATCAATGTCGGCTCGTTATATCGTAAGTTCAAAAACATGGTGCAGCCGTGCAATGAAGATTATTGATTTATCCAAAAGATGATAAATGCGGCTGTCCTTATAGAGCTATCTACTGGTCTAGCCTAGCACAAGTTTTAAACAACTGTTTACAAAGACAAAATAAAAGAATCCACATTGTACTTAATTATGTAAGAAAACTCACGCTAAGCAAATTAAAAAATCGCTCACTGGGTCAAATGACTTCCATAACTTTTTATGATGGCCATGACTCTAAAATCCCGGGAATATCCTAACATAACTAATCTCTAATGTTCTCTACATTTTATGCTTCTAAGAATGTATGGTAAATGGTTCAATTGGAAAAGAATGCAACATTCTTGATCAATTACTTTGATTCTCACCAACCAAGATACCTAAACATGTAACCACGCTGATTTAACGTTCGACGGTTCGTTCGTTCGGTCGTTTTAACGTTCTAGTATAATAGGGAGTATAGGTAAGTGACTCGATGTGAAATGATCTTAGAAAGTTAAAAAACTGATTACTGCGAAAAACAGTTGCGTTATCACAGAGGATACTTCGCGGAACTTCGAAATTGAAAAATATTTCTGACTCCAGGGCTTTAATAACAGAACAAGCGTTAACTTTCCTATGAGGTATAAGCCAAACGTACTTTGAAAAAACGTCTACCATAGATAAAATATACTTATAATCATAGTAAGCAACGGGCCATGGACCAATGACATCGATAGAGATTGACTGTAGAGGCATGGAAACATCCTTCGGACAGCACATCTGACCACGAGGTTGAGTATTTGCTATTTTATAAGCTTTACAAACCTCACATTGTCTCAAGGTCTCGGCAACGTCACGAAACATGTTCGGCCAGTGGAATCTTCTCCACCGGTAATACTACACGCCATGGATCAGAAGATAAGGGACTGGTGACAGGCATGCGTCTTACAAGTACGCCGTTTTTTATGGCGTAAGCGGGAAATATTTGGGGTGAATCGCGTGCCCCTAAATAAACCTTTTTATACCATCTATCGGTGGTAAGGTTGGGACCTTGATCGAAAGAAATAGGACTTGCATAAATCCTAGATAGTGCATCTGGAACGACGTGTTGCGAACCTTTGCGGTGAACGATGTCAAAGGTATATTGAGTGATAGCAGTAGCCCATCTAGCTAAACGGCCAGAGGGATTGTTTAAAGTAAGAAGCCATTTTAAAGCCATATGATCTGTTACAACAGTAAACTTGATTCCATTGGTTGTTTTATGTCGTCTCCTTCATTCGTCGTTTCTTTCTCCGACTTGAAAGTCGTTAAATTAACTTTTGTCGTTTCTTTTGCTCTTGAATTATATTTCATTGGGATCCTTTTTTACGTAGGTCTTAAGTCTTTAGCTTTAAATTAGTATTATTATTTTTTTTTCTAGAGTTTGCACTGATAACGTTTAGATTGAAGTCCAGATTTCGTATTTATTCAGTATCTGCTGCACTTTGATGTCGTATATTTATGTAGGTTTAATTTCGATTATTTATCTTATCGAGTTAATGTTTAGGTTAGGTTAGTTAATTTCTTACAGGGTGCTTATACCTGTGAATAATATTTTTTTCTTTCCTCTTCCTCAAATATTCCTTTTATTCCTTTGGAAAGGGGGTACTGCAGTATTAACAAATCCTGCATGATATTAATTTGTCATCAATCCTTCTTGAAGTTGATATTCAACCTCGTTTTTAATACATGACCTATTTAAATTATGAATCGTTTATATGTCAGATGGCATTTTTTTCATGGTAGTTTTTCTCACTTAAAATCAAACCTTGTGACAAGATACGTGGTATTTTTGGAAAGAACGCCTAAATTAATAAATGATTATATGTGATACAAACGTAATATGAAATAATCATATATGTAGTTTGTTTGGGTTGTTTTGTGTTGATTCGAGGTGCGTATTTCCTATCTTTTTTTTGGTTATACATTGTTTTTTCTTCATGTTGCAATATTTTTAATCGCATTCGTTCTATGCTAAAGGTTCCTCGCTACAAAATGTGGTACACTAAATAAGTTCACTGCTGATGGAGAATTAAGCGATTATTCGTCTTGTTTTTGGTATGTATTGTTCTACGCTGTGCAAACGTAATATGAAATAATCATATATGTAGTTTGTTTGGGTTGTTTTGTGTTGATTCGAGGTGCGTATTTCCTATCTTTTTTTTGGTTATACATTGTTTTTTCTTCATGTTGCAATATTTTTAATCGCATTCGTTCTATGCTAAAGGTTCCTCGCTACAAAATGTGGTACACTAAATAAGTTCACTGCTGATGGAGAATTAAGCGATTATTCGTCTTGTTTTTGGTATGTATTGTTCTACGCTGTTTTTGGGTATATGAGATTCTGCTTGCTCCACGGGTTCCTATGGATAAATTTTACCCCAGGTTAAGGCCCGAACTTTCTGCAAGCAGATTCATTCAGCTCCACCCTACCCAGACTTCTGCCAATTTATAAATACGAGCAATTTGCCAGAGGAGCAGCCGATCCGAGCCGATCAGAGCCGAGCCGAGCTGTTCCGGATTTGCCAGCCGAAAATCATTTAACGCCACGGATGAAGACGAAGACCCTGTCGCGAACAGATATTAATTTTTTCCTATAAGTACTCTTAATAGATTGTTGTAGATTATTTTTTTTAAACCCTTGGTTATTTAACTTTGAATACGGCGGGTGTGATACCTTCTTTTTTATGCGGTCCGTTTAATCCACGCGCACGAAAGTTCCTGATTGCAATCACGACTAAAAATCGCGTCGCGTGACTAAATTCAGTTTTAATTTTTTTTGGTTCAAACCTAAAGTATCCTCTGATTCATAAAATTCTTATTTATAGTCACAAGTTTTCATCACGTGTTTCTTATCGTTTTTCTTGTTAAATTTTTATATTTTTTTTTTTGATATTTCTATTATTCACAATTATTTAAAAAGGAAAATTATACGTATTTTATTAGCGAAGCGTTTTGTTTCATTTATTTCGCTACAGTATGTATTTATAGAAAGTGCGACTTGCGCGGGCTGTAATAGCGGAATTTTCTTCATCATATCATATCTTTTCTTGCATTTCTGGTACACAGCACTTTTTGTATTAACACACTTTTTCTTCCCCGGGATGCAGTCTATCTCTCTGCCAAATTTTATCGAAATTCGTTCAGTGGTTTAGGCGTGAAAAGGTTACATACAGACAGACAGACAGAGCTACTTTCGCATTTATAATATTAGTTTGGATTTTCTATTCACACTTTATGACGTCGTCGTTTTTTTGGCGTCGTAAAATACTGGTATTCAGCTGCATCCGGTTAGACTGGAAGCCGACCCCAACATAATTGGGAAAAGGCAAAGCAGATGATGTGACTTTATGACGTCAGGAAGAACATCTATTAGTAATCTCGAAGTCGAATCCATATACTCGCAAAAGGTTTGAAGAGTTATAAATACCCACGCAGACTCGGGTTTCATTTTAAAAGGTCAAAAAATAAAAAGGCTCTCCTATTAACCGCCCAATCAACATTGACATTGAATTGACCTTTCCGAGAGAAAAAAAATAGAAAATGTAATTAGGTCGAGTTATTTGCGATTGGTGTTTTAGTACCTACAATTAACAAAGGAGATAAGCGTTCTTTCAGCAGAGGAGTCCCTCACTGCGTAACACACTATCAATCACAATTTGAATCATTTTGAAGGAAAGGGCTAATCCTTTGCTTCATGTGTTCGAAAAATTTGTCTGGTCAACAACGTAATTAACGCAAGGAATATTGTTGAACTATCAAACTGAAAGTCATTTCTACTGGGTTACGCAATTACCCCGCAGTATCAACATGAAATTAAAAAAACATTCTGTTCGTTGGTAAGCGCATCACTTCAGAACCCCTGGACCGATGTGGCAAGTTATTGTTTTAAAATGTTCGTAATAGTCCAAATTAGGTTTTTATGGAAATAATAATAGGGAATATGCATGATTTTTTTTTATTTAAAAAATTAATCCTCATTCATGTAATAAACAGTTTAGTAAAACTGTTTTTCGGATAACTATGAAATTAAAAAAGATATGAGCCATCGAAGATTTGTTTCTATCTCTTTCTCGCAAAACGAAATTTAACACGGAGTTTATATGGCCGTAGTGACATGTGACGTCACAGTCTATGTCGGATCTCTCTGTCTAATTGGTGTGTAATCAATAGTTTTAAATGCTCATATCGGCCGTGTTTCTTGGCCGATTTTAATTTTAATTTCACTTTTTGTCATCTTTACTACGGTATTTTCATATTTTGTTAATAAATGCCATGAAAAAAAATCATGCATATTCCCTATTGGAAATCTCGGAAAATGTTCAAATTCGGGAAAATATATAATACTAGTTGCGCGCCGCGGTTTTAACCGCGTAAGTGCCGATCCCGTGGGAATATCGGGATAAAAGGACGCCTATATGTTAATCCAGGGTGTCAGCTCCATACAAAATTTTATCAATATTGATCCAGCCGTTTGAGCGTGAAGAAGTAACAAACATAATACACACACACTCACAAACTTTCGCCTTCATAATATTAGTGTGATTAGTGTGATATTTTTGTATGAATTGTTTGGCCTGGACAACGTCTGTCGGGTCAGTTAGTTTGACATAGATAAACTTAGAGTAACATAACATAACAAAATCAGCATACAATGCTCCCACTGCTGGGACACAGGCCTCCTCTCTGTGAGAGGGAGTGGGCCGTAATCCACAACGCGGGCCCAGTGTTGATAGATGTCACATGTCTTCGAATTTTGGTTCTAGGACCTGCCGGTTTCCTCACGATATTTTTCCTTCACCGTTTTGAGAACAGCGGTGATGAAATAATTTACACAAAGTAAGGCGCGCCTGTCTGGGTTCGAACCTACGACCTACTACTCGTAAGTCGCGGCAGTTACCACTGGGCACATTATTGCACGTTGGATTTACAACTCTCGGCGCTGACCCAAGCGTTGAAAATCTAACAGTGCACTTTTGTTCAGGCATTACGTTTAGCGTATTGTTATTTGAAAACGGGCTGGTGCCGATTCTGTTGTTCACAAACTAAACTAAAAAGTTCAGTGCATCTTTTTCTTTCTATTTCGTTAAGAAAAGGACAAAAGATTTTTAGTTTAGTCCTGTCAAATTAATCAGCGCCTGACGTAAATTTAGTAGGCAAGTTTTTAATCACGTCTAAACTTGTATGGAGTGTCAGGATAGTTTGACAGGACTAAACAAAAATTTTGCTTCTGTCCTTTTCTTAATTAAATAGAAAGAAAAAGACGAACTCAACTTAAATTTAGTTTACTTTAAGAACAAGGGAATCGACACCAATATATAATTTCCAGTCAACTATAGTTTAGACCCGAATTGCATACCTTATGTATGTAGTAAGAGCCTATATGATAAGTTTCATACTCTCCGGAGCTACATAGCGTCCTGAATCTTTGTTAGATTCAGGACAAGGGACGGGGGCGGGGGCGGGTTTGTGATATAGGACAAGGGTTTCTAATAAATTGTTTTATGTGTAACTTGGTTAACCCAACAGATCCCTGTTGGGTTAACCAAGTTACACATAAAATAATAATTACACATAAAATAAATATAGGGGATGCATTTTATTTATTTACCATTTATATACACCCATATATAAACAGACAAGAAAAAAACAGAGCAGAAAAATAGTTACAAAGATGCTGCTTTTTGAAACTTGTTGTTTCTAGCGAGATCTATGTACCTACCTACTATGCGGGCATGCAATCAGAGTGCTTGGAAAAATTTGTTTGCCGTAGTGCTTCTATATTAATGTTGAATATTTCGATTTTTTTTGTTCAGGTAAGTACCTTTTATTTAGGTATTAAATAAAATTGTACTGAATAAAAATACTACTTTCATTAATTCAAGGGTCTATAAACATGAAATTTTTTAGCAAGAGTTCCGCGCTAAGGAAGGATTTTTCAAAAGTCATTCTCCAAAAGATTACTAGTAATCCAGCTCAGTAGACACAACTTTGAGAAAGAAGCCGACAGAAGGATCCAGTTGGATTTGGGCAGCATTTGGAAAACTCCATCAAGTCTTCTCGTCGCCTATCCCGCAGTGTTTAAAGACTAAGGTCTTCAACCAGTGCGTCCTGCCCGTCATGACATATGGTGCCGAAACGTGGACAGCGCGCTATGGAGCGAGCTATGCTCAGAGTCTCTTTGAAGGATAACATCAGGAATGAAATTGTCCAGAAAAGAACCGCCCAACTAGCAAAAAGTGGTTTTTAAACTATCCTAGAACCATCATTTATCGAGGATTATATAAGGCTTTTATCCGCATATAAGTTGCGAAAAGGGCCCACTTTATAAGTCTACTTTTACTTATAAAGTATTTATATTAGACCGCTGAAATGCCATATACGCCCATATTGCTCCTGTAATTGAATTACGTCAATACAATTACTCCTGTAAATCTTACTATAAGTAAATTATAGTAAAAAATTAGATTAATACGCGCCTAGAAATGTTTCTATAAGCTCATATGTTGCGAACAGTCGAAGTGAGTGTATCGCGCATTGTTGTGCTCTGTAAAAAATATTTTTAACATCTTGATGATATTTATATTATTCATGTCAACCATAGTAGAAAAATTGTTGTCAAATTGTTAGTCTTACTTATAGCTTATTCATATGGGAACTTGAATTTTCTGTGAAATCTATCATGGCTTCGATAAAAATTTTAAAGCGCCTCTTAAAATTTGCTTATTTACATTTTATTATTAATTAATATTAGATAAATATTATGAAGGCAGCTGCCATTTTCTTGGTGAGCATTTCCAAGTGTGACGTAGTGCTAAAATAAGTATTTTTAGCATTTCCAAGTGTGACATAGTACCAATATAAGTATATTGGTTCTATATTGGGTTATCTCAAAACCGAAGAAGATTCGCCATTGTTACCAATTAGGGTTCCGCAATGCCCGATGAAAATCGATTGATATTTATAGATAAGTAACAGGAATATTTTAAGGGTTTGTGTTTGTTACAGGAATATTTTAAGGGTTTGTTCTACGTGCTAGGTTAAACATTAGTTTAAACATTGTTTTTATTTAATATAATTATATAAGAGGTTACCGACGATTTAAACAAGACTATGCCGATGTTCCTGGATATCGATCGATTTTTAACCAAAATAGATTTCCGATCTTTAAAGAACTTAAAATGGCCTTGGAGTGTTACACATTTCTTGTTATCGGCGATATGTCCCGGTTGTCACAGCGTGGTTTCTGCATATTTACACTAGAGATTAACATTTTACTCAGAATCAAGAGCACATCAGATCATTACTATATCAAGATTGGTTTTGATGTGAGAATTGTTCTACTTAAGCAGTTTATGATCACTTCCCAAGAGACGAATGTGAAATTTGTAACTATTCTAATCTGATGTCTGGGCAATATTACACAAATGTTAATGGATCTCCTACAATTACACAATAGATAGATAGATAAAACGTTTATTTAGTGCAACAATAGGAACATGTATGGTAGCAACTACGATAAATTAAAAAGAAGTCGTTTACTAGGAGTTCATGGTACTTTCTTGACCATCTCAAATCGACAGCATAATTTTATTAATACTCGCAGGTTCACCCGATCACGCGCACGCAACGTTGCTAAACTTCAATAACATGGCTTTGTGGTTCGGGGAATTCCCAGTTTTTAAAATAATAACGCAGTTCTAAATTTTTGTTATATGTAATCCGAAAGTTCTTTCTTATTATCGCTTTCAATATCGCTCAAAGATTTGGTACTTTTGTTGTCCGAACCTCTTCCATCTTAAGTAGTACTACAATTATCTTGTCCGGAACCCTCCCTAGAATTAGCGATGCGGTCTTCACCAGTTAAATTAAAAAAATCGGTGCTGAAAAAATCAAAATGGCTGATGTCAAATCCTACAATGGAATTTGCAAAACTATATAAATCGTGTTTTCGCCTGTACTGGTCGTTACAAGCAAAAGTGGCTTCTTAAGAGTTTTAACCAGGATTCTTTGAGATTTCTTGGACAGTAACACTCCTGTGGAATGCCTATATAAATATGTCTAGGTTTAAAACGGCGTACGATAAATCGATATAGAGAACAATTTATCCTACCGAGTGCTGCATGCTGTGTAATCTTGGTGATTTATTGTTTTTAAAATATGGATATGAAATTCATTTAACACTTACTTTTAAGCATATGTAAAACCAAACCATAAATGATTTACAGTAATTTAACTTTAATTTACTTATATTGGCCATAAAATATTAGCTTATATGAGGATATAAGTAAAAATAACAAGAGTAATTGCTCCTCAGTGCATATATTCCTGGTACATGCTCCTACAGGAGTATTAGGATTTAAATGGTCCGCAGACGTTATCTTATAGGCGCATATAAGTCCGAGTTACCGGAGTTATTACTCTTGAGTGCAATTACTCTTGTTTCATGCTTTCATAGGAGTCTTGATCCTATGTTTGTCAGGAAATATGATCCCATATACCGATATAAGTACAAATTATAGGATTAAGTGTACTTGAGTAAAACCAGCATGTATTTATGCTGTTAAAAGCGTAGTAGCAACCACCAAAACCATCATCGGAGCTTTATAAGTCCATGTAGCATTATAAAATCGCCATCCAGGATTATTTTGCTAGTTGGGCGGAGTTACAAGTGGCAGTGGTTTGGCCATGTTTGTCGAAGGACCGATAGCTGGTGGAGCAGACGAGTCCTTGAGTGGAGACCGCGTCTCGGTAAGCGTAGTGTGGGATGCCCTCCAGCTAGATGGACGGACGACCTAAAGAAAGTGGCTGGGACGGACTGAATGCGGAAGGCGGAGGACCGGGGTGCCGTGGGGCAGCTTGTGAGAGGCCTATGTCCAGCAGTGGACTGCAAGAGGGTGAGTTTATTGAGCGATTCTCTAAAGAGGTTAAAAGTTTTATTGAAAATCATAATTTTTGTCGATGCGAAATCCTATCATCCTGGCTGATGGGATTAATAAGGTTATGTTATAGGGCTTGTCAAAGAATAAAAACATAACTCAGTTTTTTACAGAATAACCTGGCGTATACCATGAAATACAAATACCTCTACATGTCGCTTCACATAAGCGTGGGTTGCTCTAAAATCGCACGAAAGCGGGTTTTAACCAACAATAGTGCACAAAGGATATTGCGACTGAAAGCCCAGAGCTGCGTATTGAAATTTATACGTAATTACGTACCTGTATCAATATTGTCACTCCCACGCAAATATGGAGCACATAATGAAACAGCGGTACCTACGCTAACAACTTATCTGCATAGTAAGTTTAATTTGTACAGTTAAAATCTGACACATGTTGTGCGATTTTAAAATTTCAAATGTGAGAATATTATCGTAGACGTCCCCCTGTGCACGTATGACCATAAAATGTATGGACATATGTGCACGTTATAACGAAATTTAAAACCGTCTTCATAATTATATTTCCACTAGCTGCGCCCTGCGGTTTTACCCGCGCAAATATTGATCCCGTGGGAATATCAGGATATAAAGTAGCCTATATATTAATCCAGGGTGTCAGCTACCTCCATACAAAATTTTATCAAAATTGGTCCAGCCGTTTGAGCGTGAAGAAGTAACAAACATATAAACACACACACAAACACAAACGATCGCCTTTATAATATTAGTGTGATACATTTAACTTCCCTGTGTTATTGTCGTCATGTTACGTAGAAATTTTAAAAACGCTCATTACCGATACAGCATTTTTGAGATTTTAATTTTATTTTTTGAGATTTTATAAAAGATTTGTCGTAAAGGCAACATACTGTACTGTAGGTACGTATAAGCAAGCGATATAACAAGAATGTCTTAAAGTGAGCAAATGTATTAGCTAAAGGATTTTTTTATGTGCGATGGAAAAAAGAAGTCAGCGAGGCAGAAAGCTGCGCTCAATAACTCTGATAAGTTTGACCTTTCAATAACAGTTCAAATATTTTCCTCAACATTTTATTCTAAATAAATAGCTTCGCAAAGATCCCATATCCGAAGGGTTTTGTTTGAAACCCAATACGGAGAAGTTTCGGTCCATCAACAGACTTACCCAATAACAGAAGTTAAAAAAAAGAAACATTCCTACAGTGCCGCTATAGTGCTAGAGGCGGCACTTTAAACACTTTCTATACAAACCAAACGTGTTACCGTTTCCTCGTACGACGATACAAATTAACATTTAGAAATTGACAGTTTCGAAGGCAGTCCGTGACAGAATTTGTGCGCTCAACAAAGTTTTAATTTGGTTAGAACTGCCGTTTCTAAACGCTGCCTGGCGCGGCGGCGCGGCAATTCCGTGCTCTGTGCTCCAGCCGAACTCTTCAGGATTTTATTTATTTATTTTCTTTCGTTCCCCGAGGTCGGCAAAAACGTGAGTTTGCATTGGAGTCAGAAAAAGTAGATTAGTTTTTCAACGCGGGGGAAATAATTAGTATCGCTGATTGGACTAACTTTTCCCAGGTGAAATAGCCAGTATTTTTCCGAGTTAATTTAGAAACATACCAACTCTGTATTGCGATTATTTCTCCAGTGCTTATCCTTAAAGTCGTCTCGTTTGGGAAGAAGGAAAATGGGCAACATTTTAGTTTAATTTTGAGGAAAAATCAACAGATATGGTGAGTGTTTTTGCTGATTTGCGGATAAAATGTAGAATAGGTAGGTATAAAATCCGTATAAAGACATCACATTCATATTCATATTTGCTAGTATTATAATAAAACCACATAAAACAAAACGAGGGAGATCCAATCGAATACTTATTCCTGAAGCAACTTTCTAAAACCTACCTACTTAATAATAATTTTATAATTATGCAGGACGTGTTTAGAATAATTCTAAGGCTTGCAATTTCCTACAGTCTTCAATGACAGTGCACATATGCGATTGTACACACCGACACTGTCATTATTGCGGAACAACTAAGTAGTACTTAAGTCCGATATCACGCGGTAAAACGGTGTAATTATTGTATTATATCGGCGCCTGCGATTTAATGTCTTCGTGACGTAGTTGCATTTTCATTTATTGATGAGTAGACTTAGGTTATTTCCACTGATGCTGAGGAATGCTTAATCGAAATTATAGCTAAGTGCTAAGTAGTACTTAAGTCCGATATCACGCGGTAAAACGGTGTAATTATTGTATTATATCGGCGCCTGCGATTTAATGTCGTCGTGACGTAGTTGCATTTTGATTTATTGATGAGTAGACTTAGGTTATTTCCACTGATGCTGAGGAACGCTTAATCGAAATTATAGCTAAGTGTCGCTGCTGTTTTCGACGATGGTATTAATAAGCTCGGTTTTCAGACTTTAATTAAATCTTATCACGCGCATTTTGGGGTTGAACGCGATACAACGCGCGGGCGCAGGGTTACTTAGAAATCGGCCGAGCGCCGCGCATGCGCGCTGCCTACGTGCCGCCTGCGGCGTCCCTCCCGCGCACGCGTTCTGAGTCAGTCGCGTCGCGCGCCCGCTCCGACAAGCACGCGTCCTGTTTTCCGCACCGTCCACGACTCTCTTTCGCTCCCGCCAAAACGTGTAACATTACTTCTCTCGTTGTGTGCCCAATTAAACTGTTGTTTCGTGACTCTAATCATTGTTTGACTGGTCTAACATCCCACACTCACCTAAAAGTGACGCCCAACTCGCGGCCATGTTAAGTTTTAACAGCGGCAAAACGAACCCAGTGAAGTGTGGTTATTAAGCAGGTACCTATTCAGTGACATAGAGAGACATTAACATGCCACGAACAACGCGGGCAACCCGAGCAGCAATCGACCGCAAGGCGGAGGAACAAGGAAGCGACGGTTACTCCGACGCAGACAGCGACCCAGTGGTGGAGCCGCGCGCCAATGCCGGCGCCGCCGCCGCCACCAGCAGTGCTATCACCCATGCACGCGACTCAACCGACGCGGACGAGGAGATGCGCGCCCATGGGGACGCTGCCCTCGGACACACGCTCGGCGGGGCCCACATCGGCGCACCCGCCGCAGCGCTCAACACCGAGCGGCTACTGTCCACCATGATGGAGTCGTTCGCCAGGATGCAGGCGGAAACCAACCGCACGCTAGTGGAAACCCTATAGTATTTATGCTTACTTACACTTTACTTTCATCACGCATAATACTATTTATCATTACTTACACTTTAATACTATTTATCATCCTTTTTATTTGTTTATATGTTTACATTATACTTTTACTCAATTTTCATGTTGTGACACGTCAATTGTCAATCTGTCAGTTACTTTTTAAATGTCTTTCTGGCTTAGTCTATGTTAATTACTCTTTGGTCTAAATGACTTAAATTATTTTTATCAATATGTTTAGCTTTTGTATTATTAGGATTATTATGATTGTTTAGTCTAAATAACTTAATTTTAAATTAGATTTATAATATTCTTTACGCACTCGTGGATCTGTCTTGGCCGGATACACATGTCAGATGAGATGATGGCCACATAGAAGAAAACTGATATTTGAAAAAGGAAGACTACTTAGAAACGAGCTCATGAACAGCTGGAGGCTGCTAGCATTCGAGTCTTGGGACTGAGACATTAAGCATCAGAAAACTGCTTGGTTTTGCTGTGTCAACTTGAACTGCTTGGTTCTGCTGCGACATCTTTGACTAACCCAGGGGATCCAGCTAAAGATTCCACCTGGGACCTTCTACTTCTAATCTTCGCGAGCTAACCTCGTATAACTTGCTACCCTGACGCCTGATACCCGTTCCTACAGTGCTGAGCTGATTCCATAACGTGAACTATAAAACTCCAGTGAGTGCGCGCGTGTGTGAACTATAAACTTCCGAGAGTGCGTGCTATTAGTACTTTTATAACTAGCTGTTTTTTTATAACTTTCTGTATTTTATCTTCCCTAATAAAAATTATTGGACGGTCTGCTTACCCTCTATTTTAATAGGTGTACAGATCGTTACAGTTTGGCGCCACAACGTTAAAATAACTCGAACTCACCCCCTTTTTCTAAATTCTAAAAAAAACTAGCACTAGGTATCTATTTTTGAACTCCTTATTTGGCTTAGTCTTTTGAATACTAACTAACTTATTTTTCTTCTTCAGCTCTCTTCTTGAAGACTCCTATATTCGATTCAACACTTCTTCATACTGAACATCATCTTATACTTCATTCTCATACATCCCACTACCGAAAGGTAGTTGGCATCCATTCTTCGCTTGTCAGTGTTTTTAAAACCATTCGTGGTCACTTACAAGTTGGGGTTTGGCTTACTCTACGACGTACTATTGGACAATATCCCGTAGTCGTTTCCTCCTACACTTAACTCTTTACCAATACATCACTACACTGCACCCCACATACTTGCACACTACAGCGTTTACCCATTGGTAATCGTACTCATTCTTCGCTTGGCGTGTTTTTAAAACCACCTCGTGGTCACTACCAAGTTAGGGGATTGAGACACTTCACGACTGAAACAGGAGAATATCCTGTGGATGTTTATACAAACCCATACATCTACACAACTCCTATAACAAATACTCCACTATCCTCCTAAACACTTAATAATAATATATTTATACTTATATCTGGGAATCATACCGAAATAAGTATATCGTGGGCTCTCAAAATATTTTTCTAATTGTTATTGTTTGACATTGGTTGCTAGGTAACAAGCCATAGTGCATTTGCATTGAGTATTAGTCTTTTTGCGCGGTGGCAAAAGTTGGTACTAAACTTTATGCATTAGTTCCGAATTTCATCACCAACACAAAAAAGTTTTCATTGGTTTTCGATTTTTATTTTCTGTAGACTGTCTTACTCTTAAATTTATATACACTTTTGGACCGTGTCCAACACTCAGACTCTCTTGACGTTTTACTCGGAGCTTTCCGTCTACTGTATTACGGGAGCTGCCCTAGCGTTTTTTTGACTGCGGTGTTGCGGTTCAGACCTAATCCCTCTATCCTTCCTCCCCTCTTAACTCTTAACACTCTTGAGACGACACTTGAGTCCTTTCTAACATTAGAGTTTTCTTTAACTCAGACTCCTCTTTCAATATTATTTTTTTAATCATGGATACTTCTAATAGTCCCAATAACACAATGTTTCATACTATGCTTCCCGACATTCAGTCAAACTCTATTCCTAATAATTCCCTTAATGAATTAAAACGAATAAAATATGACGGAAACTCGTGTCCGCGTTCCTTTATACAGAAAATTCAGGAATTCAGTATTTCTAGGAATATTTCTCGAGATAAATTATTAGATCATGCGTTTGAATTATTAACTGATAACGCTTTACATTGGTATCGTTTTAAACGCGACTCTTTTTTATCATGGAGCGATCTTTGCGAAGCTTTGATTACAGACTTTGGCGGTTTTGACTATGACCATAAATTATTAGAAGCCATCAACAGTCGAACTCAGGGCAAAGATGAACCTATCGTTATTTTTGTTTCCATACTAACCGGCATGTTTTCCAGACTTTCAGAAAAACTAACGGAAACTAAAAAACTCCAAATTATTATTCGTAACATTCGACCTTGCTATTCACCTTACATCGCGAATAATAACATTAACTCTATTGATGAGCTTATTTCATGTTGTCGAAAATATGAAGAATTTTTAGACAAAGAAAAACATTTCAATGAACCTCAAACTACTAATAACCCTATAACTGTTGAATTTAACTATAAATCCACTAACTTAACGTCAAAGCCCTCAACTTTTAACGCGTTCACTCCTAGAACAAATTTTAAGCGTTTTAACAATAAACCTCAAGTTAATACAATTAATAAAGTTAATTATAATGCTTTTTGCGTACGCTGCCGCACTAATGGTCATACGCTAACTAATTGCTCTCAACCTCGTTCTTTAATTATTTGTTTTAGATGCGGTTTAAAAGATGTTAAATTGACTGATTGTCCTAACTGTAATAAAACTAACAACTCAAAAAACTAAACAACGACTTGGGTAATAAAAACTTTAATCAATCAGACTGGCATGATTGGTTACAAACTATTAAAAATTTCTTTCATTGTTACAAAATAACTTCACTTTACGATAATGAAAAAGATTTTAATCGTCCTTTTATTGATATTTCTATCAATGACAAAATATTTTCCGGCTTACTAGATAGTGGTAGTTCTATTACAATACTTGGTAATAACTCTCACCTAGAAATTTTAAAATTAGGCTTCACGTTATCCAAGTCTTCTTCAGTGACGATTACTACTGCCAGTAATAATAAAAGTAAATCCCTTGGCTCAATTGATATTCCGATTAGATACAATAATCAAACTCATCTCATCCAAGCCTTCGTATTCCCTAATATATCTCCTTCAATTATTTTAGGAGTCGACTTTTGGAAAAAATTTAATCTTATTCCACACATACTTTCTTCGGCTTTTAAAGCGAATACTAAATGTTCAGTGGTTACTGAAACTACTAAACAAATACTGCCTTACGATCATCTCTCTTTAGAGCAAAAAACTATCGCTGATGATATGATTAAACGATTCAAAGCTATATCCTTCGAGAGTAGAGGAGTACTGGGTCGCACTCATCTTATTAGTCATCATATTGATACAGGTGACACTCTTCCAATTAAACAACGATGTTATCGTCTTTCTCCTGAAAAACAAAAAGCTCTCATAATAGAAGTCGATAAAATGTTACAATGGGGCGTCATTGAAAAATGCGAAAGCCCTTGGCTTTCTCCGGTTATCATTACACCTAAAAAGAATGGTGAATGGCGATTTTGTGTTGATAGTCGTAAACTAAATTCAGTTACTCGTAGAGACGCGTACAGCCTTCCGTTTGTTAATGAAATTTTAGATAACCTTAAAAACGCTAAATTTCTTTCAAGCATTGATATTGCTAAAGCATTTTGGGAAATCCCTTTAAAAGATGAAGCGGATAAAGATAAAACAGCTTTTTATGTCCCTGGTCGCGGCATGTATCGTTTTGTTATCATGCCCTTTGGTTTAACTAATGCTCCAGCTACTCAACAAAGACTTATGGACATGCTTTTTACTCCTGAATTTGATAATAAGGTCTTTTGTTACCTTGATGATATAATAATCATCTCTGAATCATTTGAAGAGCATATCTCTTATCTACTTAAAGTTCTTGAGAAATTAACGTTTGCTAGATTAACTATTAACTTCGAAAAAAGTCAATTCTTTAAAAATGAACTTAAATACTTAGGGTACATTGTAGATGAAAACGGTTTAAGATCAGATCCTGCTAAAATAAAAGCAATACTCGAATTTCCTACTCCCACTTCTCGTAAAGAAGTTAGAAAATTTATTGGAACTTGTAGTTGGTTTCGACGTTTTATTCCCAACTTCAGCACAATTGCAACTCCACTTAATAAATTAACTTCTTCCGGTAAAAACGCCCCTAAATTCATTTGGGATAATGATGCTAATCTGGCTTTTAATAAACTAAAAGAAGCTCTTGTTACTACCCCTATACTAGCTTGTCCTGACTACAATCTCCCTTTCTCTGTACATTGCGATGCTTCTAACTTTGCCATTGGTGGTATGTTAACACAAGTAAAAGACGACAAAGAAGTAGTTATAGCCTATATGAGCAAATCTCTTAACAAAAACGAACGAAATTACTCAACTACTGAAAGAGAAACTCTTGCGGTAATTTCAGCTTTAGAACATTGGCGTTGTTATATCGATAATGGTAAACAATTCACGGTTTATACTGACCACGCAGCACTTAAATGGTTTCTAAAATTATCCAATCCATCAGGTAGACTCGCGCGGTGGGCTCTTAGGTTGTCATCTTTTAATTTTATTCTAAAACACAAAAGGGGTAAAGACAATTTAGTTCCTGACTTACTCTCTCGTAATCCTACATGTCCACTTGGCATTAATCCTGTCTCACTTGATCCTCAACCTATATCTCCAGCATTAGAACACTATAACAAACTACTTTTAGAATGTCGTAGCAATCCTGATCAATATCCCAATTATACTATTCGTGAAAATAAATTATTCCGCTATACTCAATCTCCCCACGCGTTAACTGAAGATTTCGCGTGGAAAGAAGTTCCTCACCCTAATCTTCGGGAAACTCTTATTAAAGATAATCATGGGTCTCCAGATCAGCCTCATCTAGGAATCTTTAAAACTTATAAAAAATTATCACTTCTATATTACTGGCCAGCTATGTTTAAGGATATCGCTAAAATAATTTCTTCCTGTGATAATTGCTTAACTTACAAACACGCTAATCACTCACCCTTTGGTCTTATGGGTAAACCAAAAATTTGTTCCAGGCCCTTTCAAACAATTTCTTTGGATCTAATGGGTCCTCTACCTATGACTAGACGTAGGAATCAATTTATCTTAGTGGTTAATTGTTGCTTTACTAAATATTCCCTGATCTTTCCGCTAAAACGGGCTACTAGTGCTAACGTCATCTCTAACTTGGAAAATTTTGTTTTTCTAGTCCATGGAGTACCTCAAACTATTATTATGGACAATGGATCACAATTTCAATCCCATGAATTTCACAACTTTCTGAGCAGATATAATATACCATTTATATTTTTCTCTCCTCACTATTGCCCCCAAGTTAATCCCACTGAAAGGTACAATCGCACTATAATCACAGCTTTGTCATCTTTGGTTGGTGATGACCATAGATCTTGGGACATCCATCTTCCTAAAGTCCAATACGCTATGAACAGCACAACTAATATTACTACTGGTTTCTCTCCTAACTTTTTGCTCTTCGGACGTGAAACAGTTACTTCTGGCTCACTTTATACACCAACTAATAATCTTGATGAAATCGTTTTTCTACCTAGGGACATCTATGCTACTAACATAGGTTTATTGTCTGCAACTTTCGATAAAGTTCAGATAGCCCTTCATATTGCTCATGCTCGTAACTCTTCTCGTTACAATGAAACACATACCTTTAAAGAATATAACGTTGGAGATACAGTCTGGCGTAAAAACTATACAATTAGTCAAGCGGGTACTTATTTTAGCTCTAAACTAGCGCCGAAATATGTAAAATCAACTATTTTACAAAAATTATCACCATTAGTATATATACTAGAAGATCAACTAGGCAACCGAGCTAAATACCATATTAAAGACTTTAAAATATAATTTATTCAATTATATGTAAAAAAATTCTTTTTACTATATTCATAACTCATCCCTTTCTTCTTTCCTTCCTCTATAATAGAGTTCCTTTTGATTTATTAAAACTCTATTTGTTTTTTTTAATTCATTCATCGGTTCTTAAACCAATAAAAGATTAATTTTAATCTTTCCTATATAATTATCTATTCTTTTCTACAAGTTAATATGATAACTTGTCTATTTCTATCAACTCTAAAAGTTGATTGGAGCGGTTGACAACTCCATAAAAATAAGCCCTTGTTGACTATCGACTCTAAAAGTTGATTTTCTGACTATCGACTCTAAAAGTTGATTTTCTGTCTATCGACTCTAAAAGTTGATTAGGAGCGGATGACAACTCCTTTAAAAATAAGCCTTTGTTAAATCTTTATATTTTCATCTCATTAGTGGTTTTAGACGCGAGCGGATTACAACTCCTTAAATAAGCCTTAAAGTTATGACTTATCAGGTTGAGTAGTGATCATTGAATGTGAATCCTACCTGACCTAACTTCGTAAGATGTCGGTGTGTTTGAATGAGTTATGTAAGTTTTGTGAATGCTGTAATATTTTAACCTTAGCAAAATTTTTGTTCTAGGCCAAAAATTTTCTCGGGGTCGTTGGGGAAATATAGTATTTATGCTTACTTACACTTTACTTTCATCACGCATAATACTATTTATCATTACTTACACTTTAATACTATTTATCATCCTTTTTATTTGTTTATATGTTTACATTATACTTTTACTCAATTTTCATGTTGTGACACGTCAATTGTCAATCTGTCAGTTACTTTTTAAATGTCTTTCTGGCTTAGTCTATGTTAATTACTCTTTGGTCTAAATGACTTAAATTATTTTTATCAATATGTTTAGCTTTTGTATTATTAGGATTATTATGATTGTTTAGTCTAAATAACTTAATTTTAAATTAGATTTATAATATTCTTTACGCACTCGTGGATCTGTCTTGGCCGGATACACATGTCAGATGAGATGATGGCCACATAGAAGAAAACTGATATTTGAAAAAGGAAGACTACTTAGAAACGAGCTCATGAACAGCTGGAGGCTGCTAGCATTCGAGTCTTGGGACTGAGACATTAAGCATCAGAAAACTGCTTGGTTTTGCTGTGTCAACTTGAACTGCTTGGTTCTGCTGCGACATCTTTGACTAACCCAGGGGATCCAGCTAAAGATTCCACCTGGGACCTTCTACTTCTAATCTTCGCGAGCTAACCTCGTATAACTTGCTACCCTGACGCCTGATACCCGTTCCTACAGTGCTGAGCTGATTCCATAACGTGAACTATAAAACTCCAGTGAGTGCGCGCGTGTGTGAACTATAAACTTCCGAGAGTGCGTGCTATTAGTACTTTTATAACTAGCTGTTTTTTTATAACTTTCTGTATTTTATCTTCCCTAATAAAAATTATTGGACGGTCTGCTTACCCTCTATTTTAATAGGTGTACAGATCGTTACAACCCTACGGTCTCTACATCAAGGCAACCAGGGGAACTCAGTCGCGTCGACGCCGGCGGCATCGCCCACGGCGGACGCGCCCGCGACCTCCGGCGGCGGTAACTTTTCAAAGTACACCGCGAGGTTTGACGGACAAACACGCGACACCGAGGTACTGGAGGCGTTCATCGATGCAGTGGAGGTCTACAAGGAGTGCGCCGACGTAACCGACGAGCACGCGCTACGCGGCCTTTCCATGTTGCTGAGCGGCGACGCAGCGGTATGGTGGCGCGGCGCCCGGGCCTGCGTCGGCTCGTGGCCGGACGCGCTCGCGCGCCTGCGCGCTGCCTACGGCGTGCAAAAGCCCGCGTACAGGATACTGCGCGAGGTATTTACGCGTGAACAAAGTGAGTGTGAACGCGCTGAAGTTTTTATATCAAAGGTACGATCATTATTAGTTCAATTACCCTACGTTGTGCCAAGCGTGATGATAGTGGATATTGTGTACGGCTTACTACATCGTCGAATACGGAAACGTTTGTCGCGAGACACTATTAGTGATATTGATCATTTGTTAGAGAGAGCGAGACTCGTGGAAGATTCGATAACGGAATTAAAAAACTCGATCGTTTCCGCGAATAACCCGAATGTACCTACCGCTCCCGACCGCGGTACTAAGAGTCCGAGCGCAACCACCGGTTCCAAACTCACCTCTAACTCGAATGAGACCTCGAAACGTAACCGTATTAGATGTTCGTTTTGCAAAGCGTTCGGTCACACGGCTAACGAATGTCGTAAGGCTAATAAAGTCGATAGTGACAATAAAACTAATAAAGCAGGTACCAGCGATAAAGATATTAATCCGATACGGTGTTATGGATGCGGCCAGCCAGGGGTGGTCAAATCAAAGTGTGAGACTTGTTCGATTAAACCCGCGCCCACCAAACCGTCCGATTTTAACGTCGTAAAAGGTGACTTCTTCGCGACAATGATGTCACATCCTTTAATAACAATAAGCGTAGTAGGTAAGGAAGGAGTAGCGTTAGTTGATACCGGGGCTACGCACAGTGTCGCTAGCCCATTATTGTACTCGTTGTTAGTGAATAACGGCGTTCAATTCCAAGAAATGGAGCGTTTTATTGGGCTTGCCGATGGCTCGTGTCACAGGAAAATGGTAAAGATCGCTACGGTACCTGTCACCCTAGATAGTCGAAGAGTCGACACCGAGTTTATGGTATTTCCTGGTGATGACACCAGAACACTTTTAGGTCGTGATTTTATTGCTAACGCGGCTATTGTTCTAGATATAGCCCAGGAGTCATGGCATTTTGCAGATAGTCCAGGAGACCGGTTCCCGTTTTTGCAATCTTATGTATTGAACAGCGCGGCCGTGACGCATACGGAGGTCTGCGATGTATCACTGCGTCCAGATGAAGGTATGAGGTTGCCACCGGAGCACAGGGCCGCACTCAACGAGTTCTTGCAAGACAGAGTCGCTCAGTTCGCTTCGGAGGGACCTCCCACGGACTTCGCTGTCCATAAGATAAAGGTAAGCGAGACACAGGAACCTTTGGCTTCTCCTCCCTTTAGATTGTCACCGCCTAAGAGAGAGGCACTCGAGAAGGAGCTGCACAAACTGGTCAACTCCGACGTCATTGAGGAATGCGAGTCGCCGTGGGCATCGAATGTCGTGCTTGTCAAGAAGAAGGATGGCAGCTTCAGACTATGTTTTGACTACCGCAAGCTCAATACTGTCACCGAACCTGACCGGTACCCTCTCCCAAGGATCGAGGACATTCTTCACGATGCAAAAACCGCTAAGTACATGACTACCCTTGACCTCCGAGCTGGCTACTTTCAAGTGAACGTCGACCCTAATGATAGGGACAAGACAGCTTTCACGACACCGCTCGGCACTTATAGGTTTAAACGCATGCCAATGGGTTTGCGCAACTCAGGCGCCACGTTTCAGAGGCTGATTGACAGATTCAAGTCAAACTTGCCAGGTACGACCCTCCTAGCATATTTAGACGACTTGTTGATAATGTCCGATGGGACCTTCGAGAAGCACCTCGCTGACCTCGCCTCCGTGTTCGATCGACTCGCCTTGTTCAACCTGCGAGTGAACCGCGAGAAGAGTCACTTCGCGAGGGAATCCGTAAAGTTCTTAGGGCACATTATCTTACCAGGTGGTATTCACGTCGACCCAGGGAAGACTGCAGCAATCGCGGACATGCCGACGCCTCGGAACATAAAACATCTGAAATGTTTCCTGCAGACATCCAGTTGGTTCAGGCGCTTCGTACCTGACTACGCTGAGGTCGCCAAACCGTTGACAGCGCTGCTAAAAAAGGTAAGTATATGGACATGGGGCCCGGAACAGCAGACAGCTTTCGAGAAGATCAAGCAACTGCTAGTATCAGCGCCGATCCTGCGTCAAGCTGATGCGACGTTACCTTTCGTCCTCAGAACCGATAGCAGTGGGTACGCTCTCGGGGCGGTTCTCCTCCAGGGGGAGGGGACCGATGAGCGCCCAATAGAATATGCCAGTCGACTCTTGACTGCCGCTGAAAGGAACTACAGCACGACGGAGAGGGAGGCTCTAGCCGTCGTCTGGGCGGTCTCCAAGTTCAGGGGGTACATAGATGGCGCAGAAGTCGTGATCAAGTCAGACCATCAGCCGCTTAGGTGGCTGATGAGTATAAAGTCTCCGAGTGGTCGCCTAGCAAGGTGGGCCCTGAGCCTTCAGGAGTATAACCTAAAAATAGAATACACACCAGGTAAGGCCAATGTTATAGCCGACACTCTGTCGCGTCCAGCATGCGCCGGTGACGCCGATTGTGACCTGTGCTGCGCTGTAGCCGACGTGCCCTCTCGCAGTCTAAGGGACCTGCGCGAGAACCAAATAAAGGACCCAGAGGTAAGTAAGATCGTCGAAGCCCTGGAATCCGACGATCCCTCTAGGGGGAGGGTATGGTCAAACAAAGGGTATGTGCTCGCCGAAGGGGTGTTGTATAGATATTGCCCCGAGAACGAGGAGCACGACGATGCCAGTCTGGTGGTCCCAGAACAGGAACGCGCCAAAGTATTGGCCGAATACCATGATGCACCCACCGCTGGTCACATGGGCGCGGAACGTACGCTTCAACGCTTAGTCGGCAAGTACTACTGGCCGGGAATGCGATCCTACGTTACGCAGTACGTTAAAAATTGTGTACCTTGCCAGCGCTATAAGGCGGACACTAGGAAACCGTCTGGGCTGTTGCAGACGCCCGCTTCTACACGCCGCTTTGAGGTGTTAGCCGTGGACCTGTTCGGCCCGCTACCTGAAACCGCGAAAGGACACAAATGGATCCTGATAGTCGAGGACACATGTACGCGCTGGGTGGAGCTGTTCGCCCTTACTTCAGCTACTAGTGAGGAATGCGCAAAGGTACTTGTTTCGGAAGTATACTTACGGTTCGGAGTCCCCAGGCGCCTTGTTAGTGACAACGGCGTCCAGTTTATAAGCGAGGTAATGCAGCAGACCTGCCACGCGATGGGTATTACACAATCGCTTACCTCGTTTTACCACCCCGAGGCGAACCCGGTGGAACGCAAGAACCGGGACCTCAAGCCGCAGCTGGCGATTTTGGTGGGTAAAGACCATGACATCATCATCTTCATCTTCATCAGGATCATAGCCATCAGTGGCATAATCAATTTCTTGAATTTGATCCAATGCAGGAGGCTGGTCAAATTCAACAGTATGCAGAGATTCAATAATCTGTTGTGGAGTTCTGACAGCATATACAGAGTCACGATCCTGCCCTACCATGATCATATCTATGTTATCAACACTGGGCATGCTTCTATGAAGGTCCTGAAATGGTGTCCTCTCTGTTGGGGAGTTTTGAGATCCTATGCCAGCCATTATTAAGCAAATTCCTGATAAGATTATAATAGCTTCTATAGACAATGAGTGTGGAATATAAGGAGAAGTTCTCCCTATTGGTGAGATGGGATATCCATTTATCTGCGGTCCGCTTCGCTATGAACTCCGCAGTCACATCAGGAACCGGTTACTCACCCGCTTATTTGAACTTCGCGCGGGACATGCGCGCGCCAGCAGATGTCATGTCAGAGATGCGCACCATAATCGAGAACGATAATTATGTAGGTGACATCACTAATTTTCTTAAGAAAATCTCGTCGGTACTCCTAGACGCTCGTGACGTCTATGAGAGTGCCCAGGCGGCACATAAGAAGTACGTCGATGAACATCGCCGACCGGCTCCTGATTATAAGGTTGGCGATCTAGTGCTACTGAAAACCCAAGGGGCTAATGACACCGGCAGAGGGCAGACGTCAAAGTTTATCCCTCGCCGCGACGGGCCATACAAGATCCAAGCTGTGGTAAATCCCACTACATACATCCTCGAGCGCCTCAGCGACGGTACGGTGCTGGGCAAGTATCATGCATCTGTATTGACTCCCTTCGTTGGTCGCATCCAAGCTCCAGTACAGGAGAAACGTAAGAGGGGGAGGCCTCGTAGAAGCTAACCCAAACGCGAGGACGTTCGTTAGGGTTAGAGGGGGAGACTATCACGCGCATTTTGGGGTTGAACGCGATACAACGCGCGGGCGCAGGGTTACTTAGAAATCGGCCGAGCGCCGCGCATGCGCGCTGCCTACGTGCCGCCTGCGGCGTCCCTCCCGCGCACGCGTTCTGAGTCAGTCGCGTCGCGCGCCCGCTCCGACAAGCACGCGTCCTGTTTTCCGCACCGTCCACGACTCTCTTTCGCTCCCGCCAAAACGTGTAACATTACTTCTCTCGTTGTGTGCCCAATTAAACTGTTGTTTCGTGACTCTAATCATTGTTTGACTGGTCTAACATCCCACACTCACCTAAAAATCTTTAAATAAACAAACCACCGCATTATTAGCTTGTTACAAGGTCAAATTTAACATAAACATAATAAAACAAAACAAAAGATTTCATGTTCTTTTTTTTTTTTTTGAGGTTGGGTTTTTGGTTTTTTTTTTGGGTTGTTAATTGAAGTAAGAGTTGAGAAAATCATTTTATTTTATTTTTTATTATCTATCACGGCGGTGAAGTTTACAGTTTGAAAGCAGTTTACCAAAAACTATTCGGCAATCTGATAACAAAAGAAAACTAAGAAGCGCCAGTTCCTTTGTCTAGCCTTTTCCTAAGTACGTTGAGGTCGGCTTCCAGTTCAACCGGATGCAACAAAAATTTTACATGGAGCGACTTATCCGACCTCCACAACTCAGTTACTGGGTAACACGATACCTCTTCGTAAGACTGGTTGTCAGACTTTTGGGGTTCTGACAACCCGTAACGACTGTCAAAGATCAACGATTTCCACCAATACCCAATAAAACACTCAACAAACTAAAATAAACTTTCTATTTTAATAAAAGAAACAATGCAGACACTTACATTCGTGTTAAAGGCAGTAATGCATCGTTTCCACTTAGGTCAGGTCAGTATGAATAAATAAGGTGGACTACAATGGAAGTGCTGGTGGTAGACGAGTAAATAAATTATTTGTGCCATTTCCCTGAATTCTGGACGGTCTCATTACTGATGCTAGGTAGTTAGCTAAGGTATAAACTTGCTATAGATAGTGCCATTAGATATGAGCGCCGATGGCCAATGCCACGGCGGCGGCGTGGCCTTAAAATTTCCACGGCGGCGGCGGCGTCGCGGCGGCGCGACGTGGCCGGCCGTGGGCCTTAGAATTTTTTTTATCAGGGAAAGATTTCTTAAAAAAAACTTAAAGAAAACCGTATTAAAAAGCTTTACCTATATTTTTTAATAATTGTTAATATAATTTTACAGTCTTTTAAATAAAATTGGAGATCACGTTTACTTACTGAATAATAATCATTTCAATGTTTTCTAGTGACCGACCGAAAGTTCGGTTTCGATTTCGGCCAGTTTCGGCCAAATCAACTAGTTTCGGCCTAAGTTTCGGTTTCGGCCAGTTTCGGCCAAATTAACTAGTCTCGGCCTAAGTTTCGGTTTCGGCCAGGAAATGGCCGAAACTTTCGGCCGCGCCGAAACTTGAGTGTTCATGAATTATCGTCCATCGTTCGGCGAACTTCGCGGCTAGCTCGTGCTCGCTCGTGGCGTCGCCCGCGCCGGCCCAGTTCGCCGCCGTCCATCGTTAATCGCATGGAGTTGAGGTTGTGTTTTGCACATACGAGGGCGGTCCCATAATGAATTGGCCTAACTATGAACTAATGAAGGAAATGAAACGAAACCAATTTTATTTTTCAATATAATCACCATGAATACTACTAACACACTTCTGACATCTGTGAATCAACATCTCTTAACCTTTATAAAAATAATCACAATTTTTAGCCTCAAAATGACCGAAGACGGCCGCTTGCAACTCTTCATCGCTTGAAACTTTTCTTCCTCTTAAGTCTCGCTTTAAATTTGGAAATAAATAATAGTCAGACGGGGCCATGTCTGGACTGTGAGGTGGATGTTCAACTTCTGTGAACCCGCATTGACGAACTGCATCCTTCGAAACACCAGCGGTATGAACAGGGGTGTTGTCATGGAGCAACAGGACACCTTTAGACAGCTTGCCTCTTCGTTTTTCCTTTATCTTGTCTCGTAATTTATATATTAAAGAAGCATAATATTAGCCGTTCACGACTGTATTACGTTCTTTAAAATCCACCATCAAAATGCCTTGAAAATCCCAAAAGATTGTGCACATCAGTTTTTTAGCCGATTGTTGCACCTTTGCCTTTCTAGGGGGCTTTTCACCCTTATAACGCCATCCCATTGATTCGCGCTTGCTTTGTGGGTCATAATACAAGATCATAGTTTCACCACCAGTCACTAGCCGCTCGATCACAGTCTTTGAATTTTCGCCACAAAGATCCAAAAACTCCGAAGCGCAGCGCACTCTTTCCTGTCTCTGTACCGCTGAAAGAAGTTTCGGTACCCATCTTGCATTCACTTTTTTCATGTGAAGATGTTCATGGATCGCACGATGACGTACTTTTAGAGAGCCCAAGCCTAGCTGCAATTTCTCTAATCTTCAAACGGCGGTCACTCAGAACCTCCTGTTCGATAAGAGCAATCGTTTCGGGAGTGAGCACTTCCACAGGTCGACCGTCGTGGCAAATGTCTTCGACGGTTTCTCTTCCGAGCCGAAACTCTTTCACCCAATTTTTCACTGTGCTATAGGAGGGGGCAGACTCCTTATACACTCCTTATAAACCTTCTTTAAACAAAAACTTTATGACACTTCGATACTCAGTTGTCGACATTTTGAAAAAATACGCGGCTCTCGTTATGCTAATGCCTGCTAAACTAAGACTAAGCATTTCATGTCGATGCGTGTTTCTTATATTAAGTGCACGATAAACGTACTATTTAATGCAACACAACATGTAGCGACATGTCGCGTAGAACTATATCAGGCCAGTTCATTATGGGACCGACCTCGTAAATGATTAGGTAAGTATTCAACTGTCTGTACCTATGTATAATATACATTGTATATTCAAATAAATGTGTAAAAAACACACCAGATTTCTGTATACGATAGAAATTTTAAATATGTTTAAGTAAGTTTCGGTTTCGGCCGAAACTAAGAGCAAGGCCGAAAGTTCGGTTTCGGTTTCGGCTGAAAAACCTGTTTCGGTCGGACACTATTTTTTTTTTATGAGAAACAGCCATTTTAAGTTAATACACGTTCACTCGGTGAAATATTCGACTCGACTGAGTGTGAGCGACGAGCGAGCGTAGCGTCGCGAGGTGACTAGGCGAACTAATACGGCCGGGCCGCGCGTGCGAGCGGGAGAGCAAGTTGCGACTCGTCGCGACGGCGCGCCGCGTGTTTCACTCGGCGACGACGCGTCGACGTGAACTCACGGCGACGGCGGCGCGCCGGCGCACAGTGGTCCGGGTTTTCAAAAAGGCGGACATAGGATCGAAAATGCATATTTAACGTAACAAAAAATAGTTTCGTATAGGAAATTTAACGCTGATTAATACTTATTACTACAACTTTTCAAAAAAACAGCTCCTTCACGTCAAAAAAAAATATTGAAAATAAAAATGTATGGGAGAAAATCTATTTTATTTTTTTTCTCCGTTCAGTATCAAAGTGTAGCAAGCAAACCTTATATTCTGGTAAGTACCTATTGTTCTTAATACGACAACATATAAATTGCTTGCGTATCCCTGCGGCCTTGACGCCTACGATGCTTCAAAGTTTAAAATTTTAATGTTGAATTATCTTAATATTATTAACGAGTTTTTCAATTGAAATTAATCCAAAATATCATTTTTAATAAAAACAAGCCCCCCGCGCGCCTCATCCGTGTATTAAGCTCGCCCCCTATTACATGGGACTTAAATATAACTGGCGAAATGACAGTGTACTATAGTGTAGTATACACCTTTGCCGAACCCTTCGGGGAATATAAAGCGTGATGTTATGATAAAATAAGCATTTCTGCTTATTTTTTTTTTAATAATCATCTGTTGGTTATTCTTTCATCTGTTGATATTTCCTATTGATAAATCATGGTTGATATTGTTGGTTTTACTACTAACGTGACTCATCTTAAAAGAAACAATTAGAAATAGATGTAGCCCTTAAAAGGGCTTTTTCTGAAGTCCTGAAAAGGACTATTTTAAGTGGTCCTGAAAAGGACTACAACTCAACTACTACTACTACTAACAAACTCAATTCTAACAATAACAAAATCACTAAATCTGTCACGTTTACATTAATGGATCATCTTCAGGCTGCAACTCCTGTAGATCCATATTTTCAGTTTCTTCTGTTACTACCTCAGGCAACAACAAAAGCTCTTTAACATCTGGAAAAAAATCGAATTGCTTTGAGTTGCTGTATTTTGGTCGAATATGGGATAAATATGGGTCTGAACTAATTAAAAAATTATGGAGCAAGTCCTCGTTGGTCTTCATCCTGTTAAATTTTCTTGTGTGATATTCACGAACTCTTCGAAATTCTTTATTTCTTGCTTCTCCCGCTTCTTCGGAAAGAATGCCAATTGGTAGGAGGCCAAAGTGATGACAAATGTCTGCACCGTGTATGAGTAGCTTGTGCACACTTGCGGGCATATAAAACCATGGGTATAGATGAACAAAGATCTCAGCTGTTTCTCTGCAATAAGTCCTGAATTTTTCTATATCTATGGCACATCCCGATGAAATCGTTTGAAGAATAACCGTAAAATGCTTCAGTAGGCCTTTGTCAATATTGGTTATTTCGGCAGATTTCTCATAATCTCTAAAAAACCTTCTGGCTGTGTTTCCGTCGTTTGTGGTTCCAAAGCCTTGCTTCACAAAATCCACAAGTATTCCCATTTGCTGTTTGAATTCTTCTTGTGTAAAATGTTTCTTCGCAGCTTTTAGTTGCTTGTTAGCACCTCGTGCAGTCCACATCTCAAAGTCCATGTTGTAAGATATGTGTAGAATACACTCCATACAACGAATCCACATATGAAGAGTAGAAAGTCCATATTTATAAACATCTTCTCGAACAGGTCTTGAAAATACTTCTGACAGTTTGTTCATCTCAGTCGGCTTAGCAAGGCAAATATTGCAGGCAGATGCAGACGAAGTATCCGTTATAATAGTGGCCACTTTTCCGTCGATCATTGTCATATGAAGCTCGTGACTAATCTCTAGCCCGACCCATTTTGTAGAATTGATGTTCTTTATTTCTTCCTTCAATGCAGCTTCTTCTTGCTTGATGTATTCTGCTGTCTCTTTACAAAACTCGAACTTAATGGGCCTGCAATAATGTGTTGACGAAGGTGTTGGGTTTTCCCATATGGTGCTATTATTAGAAACTAATTTAAGAGGGACAAGACTTGACATGAAAACCGATGAATCACTGAAGTCTACATCTTCACTCCTTTGCTTGTAGGTGCTTTGTGAAGAAGCTCCATCGAAACCCCATTTACTAATTAACTTCAATCCTTCAGTTGACGAATCAATCTGGGTACCGGTAATTTGAAGAATCTTCTGGACTGTCAGATCCAATAGGGCTTGAAGCTTCACTCTGGCTCCTCTCTCGGTAATTTCTAAATCATGTGGATAGCATCTCTTTTTAGCTTCAAGGAGTTTGTGATACGATGGTAACACTGGAACTTCACAATCTAACAGCGCTTTCCTTAAACACAAGTATTTCCATTTTGACAGGTTCAATGATGTATAAAGACCAAGAGCATGATCTTCATCTAAAGATTTTTTCCTATTTTTCTTAAACAATGTGGCTTGAACAATAGTAACACTATCAGGGTTCTTCGTTATATGATCAATAACACAAGCTAAGTCATTCTTCTTGTCTATCCTAAGTCTTTCGACTAATGCAAAAGTAAGTTCTTCCGGCGAATAGTCCAAAAGAGACTCTGAACGTCTTTTCTTCTGTTTGTTGCTGAGGTCAACAAAAGGCTTCCTAATCTGAACTTCGGTAGATGTGCCCACAGTTGCTGTACTTGATGTCGACGGAATCACAGCTGCTGTAGTATCGATGTCAACTGAAGTATTGTCTGACGATATGTTTTCGATAACTTCATCTTGGGCTTGAAAAATCTCGGATAAATTAACAGTAGTGCAAATTGGCCAACTAATATTTGATTCTAACCACGCAGCATGTCTATTCATGAAAGTCTTCTGATTTCTAGAAGCACTTGCCCATCTGCGATTGATATTACTCATGTAGTTCTTCAAAAAGGTCTTGATTATTTCTAAATCTTCCGAACATGTTTCAACTGGGATATGTAGAATAATAGCTTCATAGAGTCGTGCCCAATTTTTCATGTCTCCTTCAACACGGAGGAACATAAAAATGTCCAAGTTTGTAACAAATGCAGCCATAACGAAACTCACTAAACTTTCACACAGCACGGATAATTGATGTTGCTTCCTCAAGGGTTGAGAAACAAGTGCCTTTAATTGTTTCATGCACAGATATTAATAACAAACACACGCTCGCAAGTAGTGACTGACGAAATTAGTACCACATCTTCAACAGCCAATCAGCGTCGTCGAAATCTCCGGTGGTGGGGGTAAATGATTCTTTTACCACAGGAGTCGTTTCAGTCAGTTACAAATAGGCTACGAATCAGCACGTGTCCTTTATTACATAACTAAAGTTGAAGACTTTTATTAGTACTTTTTATTAAAATAAAATAAACAAATACTTGCCAAATGCTTGAATGCGTATGTTTTAATTCTTATATAATTAAAAAATTATATTTTGAATTCAGCTTAATTGAAAACCTCGATAATAATTTTAAAAAATCCCAATTGAAATTTTAAACTTTGAAGCATCGTAGGCGTCAAGGCCGCAGGGATACGCAAGCAATTTATATGTTGTCGTATTAAGAACAATAGGTACTTACCAGAATATAAGGTTTGCTTGCTACACTTTGATACTGAACGGAGAAAAAAAATAAAATAGATTTTCTCCCATACATTTTTATTTTCAATATTTTTTTTTGACGTGAAGGAGCTGTTTTTTTGAAAAGTTGTAGTAATAAGTATTAATCAGCGTTAAATTTCCTATACGAAACTATTTTTTGTTACGTTAAATATGCATTTTCGATCCTATGTCCGCCTTTTTGAAAACCCGGACCACTGTGCGGCGCGGCGCTCATATCTAAGTGCCATCCACGAAGACGCGCCCCACTCTTCTTACTAATCGTTAGTGGTTAGTTAATTCTGCTAGTGTTTTAGATTTTTGATACATACTAATTACCCACTAATAAGTAATTACTGTGTATCGACAAAACTAAAACACCAGCGGAATGTTGCACACTGTACTGTAAGAGATTAGGAAGAAGAGTGTGGCGCGTCTTCGTGGAAGGCGCTATCTGTAACTGATTAAGAATGCATCGATGTGAAGTGTCAATCAAAGTTAAAATAGACTTGTTCTAATTTGTTTATCGGTGGAGTAGAATTTTTTTTTTAATATTCTTAATACAGGGGCTTCAACGACCAGTGGTCCACTTTAGCCCTGGATTGGAAGCCCAGCAGTGGGATGAGGCAGGTTAACAGTAACAGGAGCTTGGGTTAATAGGACAAAAATATATGTATTATTATTACATTTTAAACTAATAAACAAAGACTAAATTGGTACTTTGAAAACAAAATCTTTGTTCTACAACATCAGCGTAAACTTTCCGTCCATAATGGCTAATTTAAATACTTTTACGAGAACTTCTCCGGTATTGTCTGGACGTTAAAAAGGTTTTACGTTAAATTCATGTAATGTAAAAGTAAAAATCGAGGTCAAGAACTGGCCCATTTCGCATTATAGAAATAAGCAGAAATTGATGAAAACGAAATTACGCATCACATCCGTTTCGTTACTGAAAGGTAATACGGTAAAAAATAATTAGGTACGTCACTAGTTTCATTGATAGAGCGAAATGTATATATTTCTGAATTTCATTCATGCTAGGATAACTACACACACCTGTAACTGACTAACTGGCTTGTTTTAGTTAAATGCAAATGAAAGACTTCAGTAGTATATATACAATGAAGTATACAATTAAGAAGTTTAGGTATGTAATAATTATTATTATATTGTCTTTATTTATTTGTTTATTATATCGCCAACAGAGGCTTCATAATTACATGCACTTAGAACAAATACAAGTGTGCGCTTCCAATTATAGGAGACCACATCATTCACTTATTATCTAGGTAATCTGAGTGTCGAGGGAATTCAGCTGCTAGACATCACGGACATAGTGAGTAGGTAAAAGAGAACCAGTTGTGTTAGTTTAGTATATAATAGTGAATGAATAATAGTAATATATTGCTGTGCAACAGTAATATATTGCATGCAACACATGAACAAAATGTTTTTATCAATATTATCAGACCCTAAGAAAGTGCAACGAAATGGTGTAAAAGTGCAAATTGACACTAAGTATTCTTAGTTTTATAACATAAAACTGCTTGTTAGTCTATTAGGCTAGATTGTAATCAATTATTGAGAACTTTCGTTCTTTTTAATATAGAAAAAACAAACATGTTAATCGGACTTTTCCGGTGTCGGTTTTCTACCGAAAATGTAGCTTTGACCGAATTTTGTTTTCAGCTATTAAAATATTGGAGGTCTATTTATTGTTTAGGTAAGTACCTAATCGGAGCTTTCCATTAGTATTCAGAACGTTTGCTTAATCGAAACGATTTCAATCACTGGATGATTGGGAAAACTGATAAAATTTTTAGGTACTAAATAGAATAATGTATGTGTGACGTGTGTGTGTGTATGTAGGTAGGTATGTATGTGAGTGTGCTTATTATTCTATCAGTCATAATTTCAATGATTATCTACCTTATTACTCAAATCCAGCACAATATATTCTGTCGAATTGATCAAATAGGTGGTCGACACGACGTTGTAGGTACCAAAAGTAAAAAGTTTTAAAAGAAAACGAAGTGATGAAAAGTCGGGCAATGATCCAAGTGAGAGAGGAAAATATTGAATATTGGTGAAAAAATAAAATTGTATTTTACTGAAACAATCATTAGAATACAGTATTAAAATAAAGAAAAGCCAATAGAACAGGGATTTATAAAGTAACTTACTAAAAAAAAAACTGAAAAAAGAAAACCTTTACGAACTTCTAGGAAAATTACTTTCGTTCGGATCGGAGAGTCAAAGAATTTAACCAACTGTTTTGTTCTGGAAATATGAATATCGGATGTAACAGATATTTTTTAGTAGAATTTTGAAATTTTATACAGAAAATCCCGTTTCACAAAGCACGTCTGATTTTCTTCCCGCAAATTAACCATTCCAGAGTAGGTATTACTATTACTAAAGGCGAATTTCATCAAACTTTTATAGGTACCTAGAATAAGTTTTAAAATGAGAATTTTTGAATTTTTTACAGTTTTTCCATACTAGAACTGTCAAACGTCAATTTTATTCCACTGATAAAAGATATCTGAATTTGGTGAAATCAGCCCTAAAAGTTTTTAAAATCATATCATAGATTATTAGCCCAAGTTCTAATCCTAGACAGTTGATATCACAAACAATCTGTACCAACATTCAAAACCCGCCATCCGTCGTACTCAACGGAATATATTTAATGGATTTGGGTATCGGTGCCAAAGTTTGCGAACTTTGCCCTGCGTGAGAACACTGGTGAATTATAGATGGTGCAGACGTGATTACTGCGTAGAAGCACAAAAAATGTACATGAGAGAAGTTCCATTCAAAAGTACGCTATTGCAAACATTTTGTTAATGGACTTATTCTAATGCATATTCCTTTGTTTATTGCTTACAGAGAAAGCACTAAGATAAAGTATCTCGACGAGTCCAAGAGAAATGATTACAGAACAATACAGTAAAGGAGTAAGAAAAACCAATACATCTCCATGTCCCTCATTTTAAGCAGAAGGCAGAAAATGGCTAGGCGAAGGGAACATTCCGAATATCTGAAAGTACTTGGCAAATGTTAAAGGATGGTGATGTGAAAGTGTGAAGTCCGTGCTACTTCGCTGAACATATTTTTACACATGGTCTTGCATCTACTAAGACCGGCCACCTTTACCGTAGCGACTGTTTCCCTGTGAGACGTTGAATCGCTCATTGCCCTCTCTCTTCTGCAGGGTAATTGCGTTACAAACCAATTGCCTTAAATTTTGACAGTTCAAGTATAACATTCATTGCGTTATTTACGTTGTTGAACAGACGATTGTTTTAACAATTTCCTTTCCTTCATCTTTCGGAATGCTCTTAAAAGTGTGTTATGCAATTAGTGTGCAACTCCTTCTATGATGACATCGTGCAAGCTCCAAGGTTCAATATTGATTGGTTTGGTAACCAATCGGAACTGGGCGGGAATGCATTTATCTAATTAAGGCTCGCCTGCAGTTTCAGAGGACTAAGCTTTTTAGTAATAACGTTTTGCTTTAAAAAATTGTCGTCACACAGTTTTTTTACAGTATGTATATGGTCAAGGGGCTTGTGGCTCAGAAGCCCGAAAGTCTGACAATCAGTCTTACCAAGAGGTTTTGTATTACCCAGTAACTGGGTTGTGGTGGTCAGATAAGCAGTCGCTCCATGTAAAATACTGATAGTCAGCTGCATCCCGTTAGAATGGAAGCCGACCTCAACATAGTTGGGAAAAGGCTCGGCAGATGATGATGTAGGTATATAGTCAAGAGTTGCTGTTTTCATTTATGGGTTTGTGGGTTCGTTGTTTTACCTACTCAGTTTCATTTTCTTTAGATTTTCGCATTTATAAAACAAAATCAGCGACTAGTACACACCGCTCCATTAAGTGATTACCCCTCCAAAAGACATGTGCGTTCAAATCCGTGATAGGCCCAAGTTGGTTTTTGTATTTTGCAAAAACATTTTATTTTAAATAATTTATTGTTTTTGTGAATAAATAAGTTTAAGATAGTATTTATTTTTTAAAATTCTGTTTTTATTATTGTTTTTTTCAATAAAACGTTAATACTTTTATTATTGCGAAAACGACAAGCAATAATAGGATTAACATTTACGAACGTTTTATTCATCGTCTAAATAGACTAGAGGTTTCAAGACCGCTTGCCGTGCCTATGAGTGGAAGTTCAAATCATGGGCACGAAATGTGCTTTTTGTTCATTATAATTATTATTTTAATATATTTTTCTATTTTGTTTTAATTAGTAATTATTTATAAAGAATTTAAAAATAAAGAAAAATAAAATAACTTAATAACCATATAATAATATTTATTATTGCTATTATTTAACAAAACTATGATCTTATTTTACAACAAAGATTTATTTTGATTTGATAATTTTATTTACAGTTATCATAATATACTATTTTGCCAACTGACACAATTGGGTTCCTAGACAAGTGGCATCCTATTAACGTAAACGATAAAACAGTAAGCGGCAGAAATATTTTAGATTGACATAACCTAACGAAATGTCACGTGACCTGTCATGTCGTCTCAGCATACAAATTTGACATTTGACAGTCTGACAAGTGACATCGAAAGAGACAAGTTTTGAAGCGTTTGCAACTTGTCTAGGAACTAGAAGTTAGTTTGGCAGGATTACAATCATGAGCATAATAAGTGAATAAACATGTTATCAATAGATAATCAATTAACATCTCTTATTAGCTCATGATATCTACTTAGAATATTTTGCTATACAAAGTAAAATAGTGGGATCAAATGAGTTAAATGTCTTCGTTGTTTATTTTGTTGTCATACTTAATTAATATAACTGCTATTTCTGGGCTAACCGCAATCGTTCTCTTCGATGTTCTTCTGTTCGACATATTTTGCAGGTCGATAACTGTGAATGTTCGCTGCGTGTAAATGTCTTCGAACCGTGGACAGAGATAGTCCATGCCGTTGCGAACTGTAACGAGTGGATGTAAACGGCGGTGTAGTGTGAACCTTAACAATATCCCGATGATGTTCAGATTGGTCCGTATAGATCCCAGTAGTTCTCCGACCCATGGACATTGTCTTAACATCGCTGGTTTCTTGAAATCTGCGCACCCATGAGCGCACCGTTTGTCTGTGTATAGAAAAAAATGGTTTTAAATAAGTTATTAAATACCACACACAAGATACCGCAAATAGCTCAACAAGAAAAAAATCGGAGAACACAATTAATATTATAATGAACTTACTGCTGTATAGTTTTAGCTAAGTTAGAATTTAATTTTGTTATTGTTTCTTTTTTTAATTAAGAAATAATACTTATGTTAACAAAATTAAAATTTATTTTACTTACTGCTATGCCAAGCTGTCTCGCAATTCCTTTTATGCTCACTCACATTT
Source organism: Luperina nickerlii (assembly GCA_963855955.1). Classification (NCBI taxonomy): domain Eukaryota; kingdom Metazoa; phylum Arthropoda; class Insecta; order Lepidoptera; family Noctuidae; genus Luperina; species Luperina nickerlii. The sequence continues at coordinate 16,770,341 of OY979674.1, read as the reverse complement.
TGTTCACACAGAACAACTATTTTAGTTCTCATAAAATCATAAATCATTTTAAAAATTAATGGATAAATCGTAGTCGTTTACTCTTCGCCGTTTTAAGTGAACGTATACATCAAACGTCGTAGTTATAACTTGAGGGTATGGATTAATTTTATAAAGACAATGTAAGTAAAATTAATGGATACCCTCAAATTATAACATCTATCGATTAGACATCCCACCTAAAGATAAAATGACTCAGACCATAGTAGATAACAATTTCAACGCAATTCATATGGGCTCGCTGGCTAGTTCGTCAAACTGCCGGTATGAGTATGACGACGTTCGGTGATGCGATGGTTCGAATCTGAGTCGAAACAATGGGTTCTTTTTGAAGTATTCTTTAGATTATTTGTAAGGAATTTAATGTGTATCATTTTAAAACTTGAGGGGTTAGCACATACTGACGCTGTCTGTACCTACTGCTTTCACAGAAGATCGACATTTCTCAATATATATTTGTTAATATGTTATAATTAAGTTGGTATCTGAATTTTTTTCGAATTAGATACGCAGTAGGTAGGTACCTACCTGTGCTGAAACTGTCTGTACCGTATAAAACGCGTTTGGCGCGTATTAACACCTATAAAACCAGCTGAATGGGACGTACGGAGTTCCTCCGGTTTATTTCCGGCATTACGACTCAATTCCTGTGTTCACGTTAGCTTCATCTGATGTTCATGTCGAGTTTTTAATGCTCCTATGCGCCGTAGTTGGCGAACTTCCAATTAGGGGTTGTAAATGGGAATTAGCTATTTTAATTGGGCTTTTTATTCGATGTCGGAGCGCTATATGCCTGTATGTACGCTTACAAATTTCAAAGTGGTGCCTAATGAAAAATAAACAGCGTGGAACGAAGCTCGGTTTATCCGGTTATCGGTAATTGATTAAACTTTGTGAAGCTCGCGATGAAATTACTGAAAAGAGAATACGAGAAGCATATTTATTTCCTCTACCTTCGGTAAAATGATATTCAGTGCAATTGCTGAGAATCTGAACAAATTTTGGTAGGTAAGAGATCCATAAAATTATTTCTAGCCACTGGAGAAACGTGCTCATCTGTAAAACAAAGTCACTTTTCGTCCGTGTGACCCCACAGATTTTCAAAACTACACAATGTATCTACTGTTGACTATTTCTGTTTTGTGCTCGTGATTATAGATCTGTTATGTCTTTATATTTCTTTATTATTCGAGTTATTTATCTTTTGTATGCACTGGACAAATAATCCTATTTTTCTTTCTTTTGAATGAATTTTGATGCGGTATACACTACCTCCGGAAGGTTTATGTATATAAATAATACTTTCTTATATAAGCTAGATAGATAAAGGAATTTCGTTGTATTGACATGTCGCCATTGCACCCGTGGAAAGCAGGGGTCGCTACTTCGAAATCGATTAAAAACGCGTTTAACTTAGACAAAGATTTTAATAATGCATACATTATACCTACATGCATACGAACAGTTTCATATAATGACTTATTACGATTCTACAAATAGGTGTCCTTGATCGATTTTATAATTATTGTGCAATCAAATATGTGCCCACCATAGCGACGTGACAGTATTTTTGATGCATTCATGTATAAGTACCAATTTATGGAGTACCGTCTCGTTCACATATACGAACGACTAAAGGCTCCTTCAAACAGGGGCGACACGCGATAAAATCGCGCGCGACACAAAGGCACCGAAAGTCGCGCAACGAGCGGTGCCTTTGTGTCGCGCGCGATTCGCGTCGCGCGTCGCGCCTGTTTGCAGGAGCCTTAATACGATTGTTATGGAAGGAGCTCAAAAACTCCATTCAAGATATGTTTTTCGGACTTGAAATCCACCATACGCATAATCAGTCTGGCATAATAGGTAATGTTCCCACTGCTGGGACACAGGCCTCGGTGAGAGGAATGGGCCATAATTAACCACGCGGGCCCAGTGCGAATTGGAAGATGTCACATGACTTCGAATTTTTGGTTCTAGGACATGCCGGTTTCCTAACGATGTTTGTGTTCACCGTTTTGAAAGCAATGGTGATGAAATTATTTACATGAAGTAAGCCCGTAAGTCGCGGCCGTTACCATTGGGCTCCATTCAGCATTGCCAGATTTTTTTTCGGGCAAAGCGGGATTCTTTCGTCGAAAGCGGGACAAAAGAAAAAAACATAATTCATTGTCCGACCGTTGAGAGAATGCGTTCCTTAGTGCTTGGTCAGACTGGCAGCACGGGCTTGGGGCGGGCGCGGCGCAGCGTACTCAAACATAAGAACTTCATTTTTAATACAGTTGCTCAAAAAGTGGCGTATTGCAGGGACGTATAGCGTTCGGGATGTGGGCTATTACATACTCGTGCTTTTTTTTTACCTTTCCCGAACTCGTGCGTTCTTTTTCCCTTCTGTCAAAATAATGTCTATTAAAAAGAAAAACCAACCATGAAGTTTTTACTAAAAAAATTCATGGAAGTATTTATGATTCATGCAAATAGGTACGTATATTTCTAAAAAGAAGGTACTAATTGGTTTCAATATCAGATTTAATGAATTGATTGAATGAGTTAGGTTAGGTTTCATTTCATTTCATCTCATTAAATTTCATTTTCATTTCATATCAATAAAAAATTCTACTGAAGACTTGGCTGTATGGGCATAGTTCCCTTTGCCTACCAGAATGGGTGAAGAAAAAAAAATCTCTGCTTATATTCTACGGTTGGCGTTTGTTTTTGGCGGGATTTCTTCGAGTGAAGTCTAGTTGGCTGTTTTAATTATTCGCAAATTGATTCCTAGTGGATATTGTGATGTAAAATTGGTGTAGTTTTGTATCTCAAGTGTCTGCGCAACTGGACAATATGTGGAATCATTGAAACAGACGCGATCCCGGTAAAATGGAGCTGAGAATTTTTTTGTAGTTTTGGCTACCTCAGCGAAGTTTACCGGGAAACTTGATTCGATACATTTGCTGCCAAATACTCCTAATACATTAGAATGTGTGCACCCATATTCTAATGTCATGTTAGACTAAAAAATAGTAACTGATGACTAGGCAGCATGGTCTCAGACCTTAGCCTTTAAAAAAAAAAAATCTACGGTTGGCGCCATTGGTTAGTTGAGTTTATTGTGTTTTTATTATTTTATTAAATTGCTTCATTTTTTCGCAACTGTATTAAAAATAGTCGTTCAGTACACGTGCGAAATCGTCATTGCAACTTGTTCCGACTGTCAACCCTCGCCTTCGGCTGCGCCTCGGCTCGGGTAGACATTTGTCGGAACTCTTTGCAATGACAACCTTTCCGCACTTGTAATGAAATATACTATTGAGTGTCTATAGTGGGCACGCGGGCGCGGTGAGCGGCACGGGCTGCTCGGCAGAAGAAGTAACAAACATATAGATATAAACACACACGTGTTTACGTGTGTGTTTATATCTTTGTTACTTCTTCACGCTCAAACTGCTGGACCAATTTTGGTAAAAATTTGTGTGGAGATAGCCGACACCCTGGATTAACATATAGGCTACTTTTTATCCCGATATTCCTACGGGATCAACATTTATGCGGGTGAAACCGCGGGGCGCAGCTAGTATTATATAAATAAGTAATACAAAAGGGAATGGGGGTGATTACCGATATGACGACTAATAGAGAAGTATGGAAGAAAAACACAATGTTGCACAGACCCCAAATAAATTGGAATAAAGGCTCCTACAAACTGGCGCGACACACGATATAATCGCGCTACACAAAGGCACCGCCCGTTGCGCGACTTGCAGTGCCTTTGTGTCGCGCGTGATTTTATCACGTGTCGCATCTGTTTGAAGGAGCCTTAACAGTAGGAGAATGATGATAATTAATAAGTAATTTATATAGAATAATTTATTTTTCTATCGCCGAAAAGCGTCATTTAATTTTAGGCTAAAATCTAGACGTCCCGCAATAATTTGGACGTCTGGCAACGCTAACTCCATTGCTCTTAAAATTCACCAATTTGAATATAAATACCTACATCATCAAAGCAGAAATGGTCCGTACAAACTGCCATTACTAACTATCAACTAAGTAAGATTAATAGGTACCTACACTATGATTTCATTCTCATTACGCCTATTCAATACATATCCCGCAGTTGGACCACATCGGTATATATTTTCCCAAAGGATGGAAACTTGTCCGAAGTCCGAAATGCTATATTGCGCCTCCCAGTAATACCAACTTTCCGGAATTATCAAAGGCAAAGAAATACAACAATACAATATGCATGCGTTCAGCCTTATAATACAGACAGAAAGTTGATATCTTGTGTCTGCGGCTTTGGGGGATCTACACCTTCCAAAAGTCTTGAAGAGGTCCCGAGAGAAACTCATGGTTCAAGTTTTTATGGGACAATTTTAACGAGTTCCATAAAGCGTTGTTAGGCATACAATGAGCTGCGTGTTTTTTGTTGATTTTCGAAGAAGTTACCTTGCTCTTTCATTTTAGATCTTTATTCGTCGAATCGTCTACTTAGTAGGTAAAGACATATTAGGTCGATCTATTGTCTCGATCGGTAAGTCTGAAACGAAAAAAATTTAATTATAAATTCCATAGCATAGTGCTTGATGATAGATTCATGAAGTCACCAGCCTCAAAAATAGCCCACAGTTCGAGTCAACTGTTACCCAGAACTTTATCACGCTATCTAGCAATCAACGAGTTTACCTAATGACTCCAATACCCTCCCTCCCCCACAGAGCACTGAAGGCTGAATAAACCTGAATAAACACGTTGCCTTTGCCACTCAATAATAAATTATTAAGTTTTAAAGTGGAGGCTCAGTCTGCAAGTGACTTTATAAAAGTTTTAACTAAAAGGAAATAACAACATTGTTCTCTTTGTGAACAGTCTTGCTGTGCTTTAAGAATATTGAACTTAATGAGAACTACACTACGAGTCTCAGGCAGGAATCTATCTATATCTATACTATTGTTAGAAGAGTTTGTTTGTTTGTTTGAACGCGCTAATGCATTTTGGGATGCATGAAGAAGCCTCCTCGTGTAACGCAATTTGTTCCGCCAATTACTCAACTGAATCGAGTGCTCGGCTCATCCTGGACAGTTACATCCAACACCTTATTTGACTGGTCAATCATTCCCTTGCGGTGGTAGGGCTAACGCCCGTCTGGCTTGAGGCCACCCTCCCACCGGAGTCTGGCGTCAAGCAGCCTGCTGTGTTTCATCGATGCTTGGGAGTTCCAGTGCCTTAGGCATCTTCTGGGCACGCTAGTTCCATCATAGACCTCATCCATTGCTATCCATCAGGCGTCATCGAGGATTGCTCTCGATACTCGATTCAGCAATAAAAAAAGTATCTCTGGAACTACCAGACGGATATGTAAAGTATTTTTGCATTTGACAGCCTAGTTCTTGAAAAAAGTTTCAGAAAACCCTCATTACTTTGGCAACACGGCTTTGTAGCTCGCCTTTTGCTTCACAAGAGACAAAAATATTAATCCAAGCCCATTTGTTCTCATGCCTTCTCAAAGGAAAATTCTTGTCGGCAATTGCAAGCTACAAAAAAACATGCAAAAGGAAATCACAGCATTCATACAGGAAATTGAAATAACCTCCGGCGCGGAGGCCCAGGTCAGTGAGCGATCAATTATTTTTATATTTACAAGCTCAGCCACGGCCTACAACGTTAAATAAATTAAATGAAAGCCAATACTGTAGATACTATAGCCTATTTGGTGCTTACATGCAACCTCCGCGAGTTGTTAAAATTGATTGGCATGAAATACGAGACAAATAACATTATAATTTAGGATTAGAAGAGATTAGACCTCAGATTAGGCTAACAAGCAAAATAATAAAATTATTATACGTAGTATATTTTATAGGTATAATTATTGTATATACGAGATAAACCGTTGTTTGATTTTATTCCTCCTGGTAGGTACCTAAAGCTCGTAGAGAGTTTCACAATCACAACGTGCCTGCCTTCGAGTTAAAACAGCTCTAAATTTTGTATGAATCCTAGCCTACAAGTTTCAATGTTAACGTTAAACATGCATAAAATATCATCGGGTCAACAGTGTAGGAAGACTATGACCGCTCTTAAATAATGTACAGGGAATATATGGATATCCAACATAGGTAGGTCAGGAAGCTGACCCTTGGTTAATAATTTAATATCATGTAGGTTTCATCCCTTTGTGCTCGGGGAACTGCAGCTTTATAGCTTGGTTTCCACTGACTTATATATTGACACAATTGGTTTCCGTAGCCAATAGAAGAATTAAAAAATAAAAATATATTATGTTTTAGTTAATTTTACATATGCAGGTATTTGCAAAAAAGCAAAAGAAAAAATTGGTAGATATTCTTTCAAACAGGTACCTGCCTAAGCTATTCAATAACAGAGATAACAGCTTAAACCTATTCTAATGTTAATGTTTTCTTTTATTCCTTCAATGCGGGGAAATGACCGGCATTTTCCTTTAAGCTCGCTGCCAAAATATCTATAACACGAATGGACATTCGGTACCGTCAGTAAATGAAACCGTGTCGATTTTCCTATAGGAGTAACAACTAATGTTCGCAAAAAATACACATTTTTCTTTTTATTTCAGCTGGGGCGTGAATGTACAGCCTTCACCCAAAAACGGTGATTGTGTAATATTTGGGCCGATGCCAATCCACGACCACCTCACACGTGTCTCGTAGACGGTCACTGCTTTCAACAAATTGGAATGTACTTAAATAAATGGGCCTGAAGTTTTTTGAACGATGTTAAGGCTCCTTCAAAGAGGCGCGACACGACATGCGACACAAAGGCACCGCAAGTCGCGCAACGAGCGGTGCCTTTGTATCGCGTGTCGCGCCTGTTTGTAGGAGCCTATATATACCCATTTATTTTTTCTTTATAACCTCAAACTACAACATTTTTGAGCATTATTTCCTGGTATTTAATATTTTAATGTGCCCGTAGGCCCAGAAGGAGATGACGTGACGAGTTAAACTCCTATGACATGGAATTGGGCTCGAATTGCAAAAGAGACGAAATGGAAAGACAGAAGGGAAGCTTTTGCTCTGCAGTGGGACATGACAGGCTCTAGACGATTATTTACATATCAGTAATAATAATGTGCACATTATAAATAACAGTTTTTTTTAAACAGTCCTTTCCTCAAAATACCATCTTAGACATCAAAGTCAAAGTCAAATCATTTATTTCAAATAGGCACATTAAAGGCACTTTTGAACGTCAAAACTTACGTAAAATTGAATTGATTCTAGTCGCCCCTTCCAAAAGGTAGTTTTGGTATGGAGAAGAATGGGCAAGAAACTCCACCGTCCTCCATCGATCTACATGGTCTTCATATAACCTGACCAAGATTATGTCTGGACTTTAAAAGAGACTGTGACCTCTGAGTTTGTTTCGTCGGCCTTTCTTCTCAGAGCAGTCAGATAGGAAACGACCTCATCTAGTTTAAAAAAAATATGAATGATGTGTAAAAGTGTTTGTGCAAAACTACTTACAAAAATAAAATAATTTATCATTTATCATAAGGCGCCTAATGTTCCTTTAAGTTTCTTTCAAAAGAATTGGTTTTCTTTGCATCGTAGATGTAAACAAAATATTGTTACGCACATCATTTATAAAATTCCTCGGAGCCATGCCTATGTATATACCGTTACGTTATACCTATGTACCGTTACGTTATACATATGTACCATTACGTTATACATACATATGTACCGTTACATTATACATATGTATCGTTTACGAATTTACGCCCATCTTATCCCTTGGGTATCCAAGGGATAAGATGGAACGCCCAATTTAGAGTAAAGGGACTAAGCAACTTAATAAATATTTAATTATTTAGTAGTACAAAACCCAGCGCGCACCTAAATTTTAAGCATGCATAACTTCAAGAGTTTGATCGTCAAGATAATTAGGGCGGGAAACTGGGTTGTTGAGGTCAGATAGGCAAACGCTCCATGTAAAATAGTGGTATTCATCTGCATTCAGTTAGACTGGAACTCGACCCCAACATAGTTGGGAAAAGGCAAGGTGATGATGATGAATTAGGGCGGGAAAACTTGGCTGTCTTCGCACTGTTTTTTATTTGAACGAGATAGGCAATGGTATTCGAGACTTCAGATGCCAGTCCCAGCATCTGAAGGCAAATTCAAGACAATCAATGTCAAAAACATGTCGAAAATGTATGTAAAGTGATTGTAATTTTGACCGAGTGAGTCTGGGATTAGAATGCGAATGTTCTTAAAAATACGGGAATGAAAATAGGTAGACACCAGACGGGGTGTCTACCTATTTTCGTGTTTACAAAATCTACAGTCGCCTCTTCCTAACTTGGACGTGCCTACGTATACCTACATATAATAAAAACACGTCTCCTCCGCATTACAAAAAAGACATAAATATTAACAAGTATGAAATAAATCTTTATTTCTTTGTAAAGATAGATCCTAGTTAAGGAATAATAATGGAGGAACAGGATTTGCAAACGATTCATAAAACGTAGTGGAGGTTGCAGTAGCGTTACAAATTACCTTAATTTATAGATATGCCTGTAAAAATATAGTCTGAATGTATTTCAGCTTAGGTATAAGTACCTTAGGGATAATTTTTCAATCGACAGATAATTTTTATTTGTGGAATAAAATTGACGTCTGACAGATTGGAAGATATATGGAAGAGCTGTCAAAAATTCAAAATTATTCCTCGGATAAAACTACTTATGGTAAAATAAATAATTAAATAATAAATATCTGGAAAAATCAGCCCTTAAATGTAATACTTATTTTAGTAAATACTTATTTCTTCAAAATCCTCAAGAGTGCACATAAAGACTTTTTACTAATACGTTTTTACTCTAATTTTATAGTTCATCTAAAATATCTGGCCATTATCCCATAAAGTTTTATTAGGAACCATAAAATAATAAAGAAAGAAAAATGCTTCTTTCTTTTTCTAGTTTATGGCTCTGCACCGTCTTTAGATGCTGACCAGCCAGTAGGTACCTACGTGACTTATTATTGGTTATGTAGGCATAAAATCTCCTTTGGTAAAACTTTTTTGTCCAAATGGGCTAACCTTGGCCATTGTGTACAAGGTATTTCGAGCAAGCATTACCATGCTAATGAGTAAATCTTACGATTATGAAAATAACAAGTAGACAGCCGACTGACGATACTTTTCTATACTCGTCTCATATCACTCATGCCCAAAATATTCTCGGCTGTTAATTTATTGAATGAACCGAGAATATGATCTTCTTTATGTTCCAATGTCATTTTCGTCTTCGTTCGTCACGTATAATGTACATTGAATAGATACTGCAGCGCCTCAGACCTTATTTATTTATGTAAGATTGAGTAGAGATTGTGTTGAGTAACCTCGGTGAATTTGGTTTTAGTCATAGATGATATTCATATGTTTGTATTTGCTTAAAGGCTCGATAAGTAGAGACCGACCCGGAGAGGAAAAAAGAAGGTGCCTTTAAAAATATATATTAGAGAATGGGATTGTATTGGGTATTAGTAAATATATAATAGATACTACACTTGATAATAGGCTAATAGGGATGATATAACTGTGTACTCATTATCATTATCATAATTTCAGTCGAAATACTTTCCCCGCTGGACAAAGGCATCCCCCAAGTACCGCCACTTCGACCGGTTCTGTACTTCTCGCATCCAGCAGACTTTGTTAATTGAGTACTAACTTAATTTAATTATTTATCCAAGTGTATAGGTCAAAATACAGAGTTAGCTGCTACACGATGAGCGATAGATAAATAGGCAGCATAAAATTTGTACTTAGTAATTACGATATAAAAATAAGTGAAACATTTCTATGTAAGTACATGAATTAATGCATTTATGTGCCTTTTCACGAAGTTGTCAGTAATCAGGTTACTACCCACTAAAACATTATATGATGGTTCATTATTAACATTGCTATACAGCCAGATTTATGTCCATGTTAATTAGTTTCGACTAATTTAATTTATGTGCGTGCGGTTGGCAGCTCCGCTATTTGAAGTTATGATCGTCGAAATTCTGAATATTCGGAATTTTATTGGAGAACTCTACGTTATTACAACGGACACATTTTAGATAGGCGAGGAATAAGTTATGTGAATGCCTACCGCAATTAGAATAATAAGTTTGTCAGGGAGCAATTCATGTTGACACTACTCACGTAGGTAGTTTCTATATGTTTTTAATTGTTTATAAGCACAACTAAAGATTTGTAATTGTGTCTATTTCTCTAAAAAAATAAAGAGTATAAGCAGTCATAAATTATTTTTACATGGCATTTATAGAATGCATCAGTAATTTGCTACAAGTATAACTCTGTTTCGTACCATATGCCTGCCATGAAAGCACGCATGTCATTCACCGCGCTATGGATAACTATATAATTCGAACAATGTTGTACCTCAAATCATATTTAAAATATATTTTTTACAAATAATCTGTTTTCAAACCATTTGCGTACGCATAAACGCTTTCAATTACTTACCGCGTTGCGTAGCGTAGTGCTTGTAAAAATAAATGGAAGATAATATCATGGCGCGAATTTCGCTACTACATACGAGTGATCGGATATTACAGAATTTCGTTTAGAAACGGCACATTGAACGGTACAGGTGAACGCATCATCCCCTTTACTTCCAAACGAAAGGAATACATGATGAGAAACTATTATCATAATGGGTAATGGTTCAAATACCAACACAGAGATTTTATAAGTCTATATACTATCAGCACCTCATGGGTCACCCGCGTAACTTTTGATTCCGAGGAATATCGGGATAAAAACTATCTTATATCCTTTCCCGGGACTCAAACTATCTCTATACCAAATTTCACCTAAATCGGTTCAGCGGTTTAAGCGTGAAGAGGTAACAGACAGTCACACTTTCGCATTTATAATATTAGTATGGATTCATTCTTTGCATACCTAGTCGACTTCTGAGCGAATACATTCGTGTATAGTATTTTTGTGTCAAGAAGCGACACGCGTTTTACTTGTGGTTATCCAGTGTACAAAAACGCTGTGGGTGTGTGTGTAAGCGCAGGAGCTCTCGGTACCGTCCGAACCAATGGCGAAGTCGGAAGCGGGTGTGTTTTATATGCTGACGCTACTCGTCTCCACGCACACATTCACAGCGTGTTTGTACACTTGGTTACAACAAGTAAAGCGCGCGTCCCTTCGTGAGATAACATAATATATCTACATAATGTTGTACCTGATTTATAATAATGAGAATATATTAAACTAACCTCTCATAAGGGTAAATATACAAAAGTTGTCCAACTTGCTGTCATCAGTCAATAAATACGAAAATTTAAATGCACTTTGTTATGTGCCGATATATTATGAAATTTTAAATTCCTTTTTATGTATCCACTCAATTTTAATCACTTAATCTAAAAGCTAATTTATAAAATAATGCAATAAATGCTTAAAACATCAGTTCCCTGGCGTGTCACAATCACAAAAATGCTTAAAGAAGTGGTTGTATAAAAAAATATTCCGTATTTATCGTTAATCTTATTATTTCTGTATATTCTATAATATTTATTTAAAATATATTTCACAGATTTATTAACAGAATCTGTAAAATACTATTTTAAAAGAATGAACAAACTTTGTCATTACTTTTACCCATCAGTCCTTTGTACTAAGTGAAAATTTAAAATTCCTGCAAAATATTATCGAACTTTGATCAACTCGTTATACAGCTAGAATGTCTGTAATGAAGTTAGGTGCAGAGCGCGCCACATCGACGGTAGCCATCACGAAGTCAGTGCTAACACCATTGTCACCGGATGTGTTTGTACTGATCCACTCAAATTGTCAGTACTCTGGTAAGTCTATATTTTCTTTGGTAGCTATGTTTTGTTTTAATTTATGCATTTTTACATGCGATTTTTATAAATATGTTATGTTAATGATTAAAAATACAGTTAAAAAATTAAATTTCAAGTATAACCTCAAATTAATGTCCAATTCATCAGTACCCTGTCGTCAGTCCGCTGTTCAAACTTGCGCCATAGGACTGACGTGTTTGCAGGGAACTGATGTTTTAAATATTTCAGATCTTTTTTACTACATGTCAAAGTATTAAATAATTTGTTTTACTCATTTCAGGCTATTTACATTATGCCGCCTAAAAAAAAAAACAAAAATTATCGAGGGAAGAGGTGTTAAAAAATAAAAGAGAAGCCGAAAAGGCTCGTTTAGTGAGAATTATAAGTGACCCAATGACATTAGCAGAGTATAAAGAGAAACAAAGGTTACAATACTTGAAAAAAAAGGAAAAAGGTCAAAGAAAATCAATTAAACAAATGACACCTGGAGAGCAACGAATAACTAGGAAAAATTGGAAACAATATTCATTAAAGTATAGGCAAAAGCTAACTTTGAACCAAAAGTTTACGTCAGAACACACCTTCAAACAGTAAAGAAGAAGGGCCACCGATGGTTCTTGTAGAAAATAGATCTATCATTATTAAGGAAGACCAAAGAGCAAAAGAAGCAAGAAGGAGAAGTCAAAGACAGAGAAAAGACAGGAACAAGCAATTAAAGACAATGAGTACTACTATTACAAATCTTAAAACTAAATTGAATACTGAACGTCAAAAATATAAACGGATTAAAAAAAGCTTAGTTGTTTCTGTGACCCTGATGGATGCCATCATTACAAGCTAGGATCTATTAGGTATGAAAGAGAACTGCCAGATACACATTTAAATGTTTCGACTGTATTCTCTGATTCTGAAGACGATACTCTTCCACTATCTACCTACGTAAAAAACGACAGTTACAGATTTACTTCCAAATGTAGTTCACCTTTGTCAAAAGTTAGTGACTACACAAAAGCACAAACTCGGAATGATTATAGCAGTGGTGATTATGTTTTGATTAAATACATAGTGAGAAAAGCAGAATATCATTATGCAGGGATCTGTTCTTCTGTCGATATTGAAGATGGTGAATTGAGAGTAACATTTCTTAAAATTTGTAGTGATGATGGTACCCTGTTTAAATTAGACGAAAGCGATAGGGCAGATGTACCAATGAACCAAGTAATAAAAAAACTTCCTGTACCAAACCTGGTTACAAAAGGGAATAGAATATTTTACCAATTTAAAGAGAAGATTGACGTTTTTGAAAAGTAGTTTTTATTGATACGTCCACTACTTTTAATGTTTAGAAACATTATTTTTGTTGCAGCATAACAGCTGATCTTTGTTTATTTTTGTATCTAATAGTCATTATATTACGCAATGTTTACCTAGTAATAGAAAATACGGTATTGCTGTAAGCAGCTTAATTTTTGTTCAAATTTTAAATTTCTTAGAATTGTCCAATGTTAAAGAAACTACGTTAAAATGAAAATAAGCAGTACAAATTGAAAAGGGTGTCTTGAAGACCGACGTATTTTAAATTTTCAGTAAGTATTCAATAATTTTAAAGGTAGTCTTAATAGTTACAATGTGATTTTATTGATAAGATACGCCTTTATTAGATTTTGAGATATTTGTACTTAAATATACCCAGTTCAATGTGATTTAATTCTTAAGTAATGTGCCTTTATTAGATTCTAAGCTATTTGTACTCGCAAATACTCAAAGTAACATTAAATCTTATTTTTTCCTACGAATATGTGTTTTTAATCAGTACTCTGCAATTCTCGTCAGTCCTTTGGCAATAAAATTTGAAAAAATGCAAATAACTCCAAAAATATTTGAAAAACTGACTGGCCTGGCATAGGATAGTTTATTAATAAGATAAAATATATATACAAACCAATATTTGTATACATTATGGTTAAAAATTATGTTTGCAAAATAGGACAAAAAGTTGTCCAATTTTTGTATATTTACCCATAATAATGTTCCATCTAAATTCAAGCCACGCTTTACAGTTTCCAGGCGAGTCATTAAAGCTACTAATTTTTAGTACGTAGCTACCTATAAGTACCTACTCCATTTATGAAAATAACGGTTATCACCCTTTCTTTATTTCGATATAAACGTATAATATACACTTTGTCATTTCACGATAAATACAAAGCTATATAATCAAAACATTGAAAAATAACTCTAAAATGCAGTAATTTTAACAGTATTACACAATAACTGTCGTTATTTTTCTGTAAATGGTGTAGTTACATTTGTGTTTTTTTTTACATTGTTCTCACATAGAAGCAACAATAAAAATGTACCCAGGATTTGTAATACCATGGAGTTTCTTGCCCGTTCTTCTCCATAGAGATCTACGTTTTGGAATGGGCAACTAGCTTCAACTTTCTGACTAACTGACGTACTATTTAAATGACAATTCAAAAGTGCCTGTACAAGGTTTAATTGAAATAAATGCTTTGAGTTTTGAGTTTTGACAGGTACGACCTATAAATGTAAACACGTTCGCTTGGAATAAACGTACTTAATAAATATTATATCATATAATAACCCCTAGAATACCTATGATAAGCACTGTGCCGCATCTGCGTACCGGTCAAGTGATATTAAGGTACAGAAATTAATTAATTCCAGCTCTAACAATGGCAATTAATCTTTAGCCTGGCGCCGCGTTTAATCCCTACTCGTACAGCTACGCTCTTTGTTCGTCTGTAATTAATAGTCGAATACAACTAGGGATTATAAATCGGTTTATCGGTTTAAGATAATTTATTTCACTCAAAAAGAATACAATTATTCAGTTCTATGAGGAAAAACATAAAAATTATGATATGCGACGGTTTCGTTGGGTTAATTAAATAAAGAACAGTACAGACTTATAATACATACATTATTCTGAATGTGGTGCTTTAATAACCTTTTAAAAGTTGGAAGTGATTTTGATTCCTTATTTACTTTAGGTATAAAGTTGAGATGAGCCCCTTCATATACGGCAGTCTTTCTACCGTAGTTTGCCCTCGGAGCTCTTAAAATTATATGGTTAGCCTGCTTCGTCATGCGCTTTTGAATTTGCATTCTTTTTGTAAAATTAAACACTTAATCAAAATCTTTTATCTTCTTCTTCCTCACATACATAGCCTGGTAAAAACAAACATAGGGTTTCTAGGAAAGGATTATTTATAGGGCTTTTTTTTTGTTCCTAGTGGAATAGGCTAGGGTCGGGACCATGCTGCCTAGTCATCAGCTAGTTCGTATTTGTAAATTCAACAGTTTATTATTTTATAACTAAGGCAGATACAGTTAAATTCATTAGTTTGATATTTATCTATAAGTAAGTAAATCCAAGTTAAGTCATCGGTTTCTTATTTTTCCTAAGTTTATTCATAGAGCATTGAATCGCTTGATGCACGTTGTGTTCCTTTATAGAATGATTGACAGATGTCAGGAGAGCGCCCCAACGACTGGACCACAGGTAACGTTTGTTTTTTTTATGATGAAGGCTTTCCATTTTTAAATAATGTAATTAGCGAGTTGTGCATTAATGCAAACTTACTGGAAGTACTTAATACCCTTGCCTGAACACGTCCTTTGAGAAACAGGAGCTTTCCATGGCAGTGCCACAATGAAATATAAATACTAAAGGTGTGATACCTTTAGTGGCTTAGCAAACGGATTGGTATGCAGTACCTATACAGATCTGTGACACGTTACCTAGAAGACTACATAGCCATATAAAACTGTGTACTTTTCCGACCACACAGATACACCTTTATAGATACAAATGTATTAATATGGCCATACGAAAATTTGACCAGCGGGGTAATTACGTAAGACACTATCAGTGGAAAGGGGTTTTATTTTGACAGTTCAACGACATTCATTGCGTTCTTTACGTTGTTGAGAATACAAATTTTTCGAACATTTAAAGCAATGGATTAGCAACATCCTTCAAAATGACTCAGATGTCGTCACGCGAAAACAATCGCTAAGACACATACGCGCTAAGTATCTACATTAAATATGAGAACAACTAGTTGTTCTCATACTTAATTTAGGCACAATTTAGGTTCAATTTTCTGTTTGAGGCCTAGACTACCTCTGGCCTGGCCTGGACTAAAAACTACCTTAACATACCCTTTTATTTATTGAAAAAGGAAAGAAGTTTGAGAATAAAATTCGATCAGAAAAGTAAAACGTGCCGCTCTACATCTGAGACTCCGAGCCACTCGCAGCCAGCGCCAGTATAAATCGCGCCCAAGAGACATGGCCGGGTTAACTTTCACATCTTTTCTTTTCATTTTCGAGAAGATATTCTGAAACTGGGACGTCTTTTACGTGTCTTCTAAACATTTAAATAAAACAGTTTAAAAGTGACCGACTGACTGACATACTTGCTATCTATGAGAAATGACTGAGATTACTGAGATACTATGAACGCACGTAAAATAAATCAATGAAGACGGAAACATGAGGATTTATTTTATTTCTAATTATTAAGAAATACACTGATAAAGTATTATTTGAAAAAACAGAACGAGAACAAGTTCAACGGCGGGTTTTATGGATGTGAACAAAGACACAGGCTTCCCTAAGGTTTTCCTTAGTGACAGTTTCTACGTATAGGTACGTGTAATATAGGAAGCCTACTAAGGAAAATCTTCGTGACAATGAGAAATTGCAGAATCAGCGTGTTTATCAGTGCATAACATTGCCAGGGCACGATCGTGGGCTATCAGCCGCAAGCGCCGCAGTAATCCATTCGGCTCAGTCTAACTGACATTATTAGCAAACCGCATGTGGATGCCACGGCTCAATGAGACTGCGTGAAACTGTGTGGCAGTTATATCGATTGTGTTTTTTTGTTTATAACGATTTGTTGGTAGATAGTAGGTAATTATTATAATTTTTGGGAGATTATAGGAGGAGCTCGTGGTTAAATAATAACAGCCTCAAAGGTCAATCGAGGGTCATGCTACGTTCGTGGATGGGTGACATCCATAACATATCAAGACCCATCCGTACCTCGTAAACCATGTTGAGCCGTTAGTCCCGGCTGTCATTTATAGATCTTTTGACAATCGTTACGGGTAGACAGAAGTCTGAAAGTCTGACAACCAGCCTTACGAAGGGTTTTCGTATTACCTAGTAACTGGGTTGTGGAGGTGAGATAGGCAGTCGCTCCATGTAAAATACTGGTATTCAGCTGCATTCGGCAAGTCTGAAAGCCGACCCTAACATACATAGTTGGGAAAAAGGCTAGGGATCAATTTATGATCGATTTTGGGAGATTATAATTTGCTTGGGTCACCCCTCGCAAAGATAAACATAAGTACAATTTTCAATTTGAAACCCCGCGATGTAAATATTTTGGTACAGGAACAAGCGACAGATATATTTCCAGGTTAAAACTTCTATATTTTATATCATATGCTTGCCTTAAAAGCTAAATTGTACATATACAGTGAAGCAGCTCGGTAACAGCCATTTAAAGAAAGGGGTTAAAACAGAAAAGATAATTATGCAGTTTTATAAATTATGCAGCTTTTCAGTGAGGTAAAGGTCGAGGACAGCTCAACATTGGTAAGCGCTCATTAGCAAGCACATGAGTTTCTTTAAGAAACCTATGAAGCTATGAATTCCTGGTTTTAAGTGAGAGGAATTCACAAATTGCAAGTTCTTTCCTGGCTATTGGCTGGCTCTGTAGCTACTTCCTACTGAGAGCCTGTGATTTTCGGCACAGTATAAACAAAAAGCCCTCTTACCACTCGTCTGATGGCTGAGAATTATCGTAAGAGAATAAGTAACAGTAGGTTCTCTCCAATGCAAGGCGAATAGGTACGTAGGTGAGCTGGCAAATTAGGGAAAGTAAATTAAATACATTAAAAGACAACCTTGCTAAATGGTTCATCTTTTCACAATGGCATGATCTTTTTTCATGTATCTAGCTCGTACCTATAAATGAAAAGAAAAAAATCTATCCGGGCACATTCCATTGAATGCGTTCGGGTATCTTATGAAGGTTGTTGATACCCCAAAGTGTTTGATTTGTAACACGAGGAAGGACACGAGTGTGCTCGGGTTGGGACAGATCGGAGAACTTTGGAATCAGAAGCGGGGCTTAGGTTAAGGGGTGTTGGCAAATCTCCTCTAAACCTACATCCAAATTAGCTAATCACACTAATATAATAAAGGCGAAAGTTTGTAAGTGTGTGTGTGTGTGTGTTTATATGTTTGTTACTTCTTCACGCTCAAACTGCTAGACCAATTTAGATAAAATTTTGTATGGAGGTAGCTGACATCCTGAATTAACATATAGGCTACTTTTTATTCCGATATTCCTACGGGATCGACATTTACACGGGTGAAACCGCGAGGTGCAGCTAGTAAGTTATATTACTTGATTGTTAATTTAATTAGTTGTTAAATACTTTCTATTTATTTTTTAATAATACGAGGCTGGCCTTTTTTCTAAATATAGATTTAAAAACCATATAGAGGTATGAGGAACAGGGTGTAAAGTTCACTCATACTCTATAGAAACGGGAGGATCCTCCGACCAGACGGGTGTTGTGTCTGGCGGGCAACTGCCCATTGATTCATGTCGGGCCGTTGTATTGTATCTATGCTAGTTGCGCGGTAAACTCTGCTTGCGCGATGAAGGATTTGCGTGACGTCAGTATGACGCGTTGTTTGCATGTGGCGTTGTAGATACCGCTACAACCATATCTTTGCTGTCATGTCGTGCAGTCGGGTAATAAAAGGTTAAATTATTACGAAAAATCAATCAATCAACCTGCCTACCCTTTTCCCAACAACGTTGGGGTCGACTTCCAGTCTAATCGGATGCAGCTGAATACCAGTATTTTACATGGAGCGACTGCCTATTTGACCTCCACAACCCAGTTTTTGGGTAATACATTACCCCTTGGTGAGACTGGTTAAATTATTACCATTTAAATAATTATTTATTACTAAAGCAGATACTCCAGGGAATCCTACGTTCCTAGTACTTTGGTCTCTTGTTAAAGCTGTCTATATTAAACATTCAATGTTTACAATGTACAGTCAACAAAAGAGATAAGTATGCAGGATCGTCGGACATGGTTGGAAGTTTTTAGGAAACCGATGGATGTTGACGACTGCAATTTAATTTGATAAATAACCTGTTAGTTTTCTATTAATCAATCGGCTTCTTGCTAAACTTCAACTATATCCGACGATTCTGCATACTTATCTCTTTTGTTGGCTGTACATACATATAAATCTTGAGTATGTCAGAATTGCTCAAATAAAAACGAATGACACATTAAAGGGCGTTAATAACTCCCACATTAATTTTTACTAATAATAGGCTTTAAACGCTAGTCGTTTACGCGACATATCATGTCATAAAAGTCCTCTTACAAATACACAAGCTGTTGCCCGTGACTTCGTCTGCGTTTATTTTGCATTTCATTCAGGATGAAAAGTACGCTATGTCTGTACGTCTTTCATATAGGTCGGTACAGTGGTTTAGCCGAAGGGGCGAGTAGTTGCCCTTTCATATGAGGAAACAAAGAACCTGTTCATTGTTCAGAAATAGTTAACCCTTTTGTAAATTTTTTACACTACCCAATACCCCAACACCTTTCACCACTCTACACTTATGCTATAGCTGGAAGAAGCTAGGAAACATATTATACTAAAAAGGATTGGCCTGTACGTACTGAATATATACCCAACAAAATGACTGTTAAAAAAAATCCTCAGGGCTCTGATTGATCCAAAAAAATTGATTTTATCGCCGTTTTATATCAAACAGGGGTTAATGAAAAATTTTGTTAAAGCACTTGACATAGATGGACCTGCTTTTAAATATTCTCTATTTTTTTATAAGTATCTTTCTGATGCCAAAATCAAAGAAGGAATCTTCGAAAGATTTGATGGTCACCTATCCAGTGTTGAAAAAGATGCATGGTATTCATTTAATGCGCTAGCTAGTGGAACATTTCTTGAGCAATAATCAGAGGATTTAAAAAAAATATTACCAATATATTGAGGAATTACCACAGACTGGGGGTGAACATGTCGTTAAAAATCATTTCTTACATTCACACCTGGATTTTTTTCCTGAGAACCTGGGAAGCGTAAGTGATGAACATATTGAACGTTTCCATCAAGACTTGAAGACGTACGAAGAGAGGTACTAAGGTTTTTGGGATAAAAATAAATGTGAACCGATTACTGCTGGTCTGTATTAAGACAAACTGAGGCTAATCAGTAATTATACTGATTAGCCTTTTTTTTCAGGGTGGGAAATCTTCAAATGACCCCTCCCGCTTTGGGTGGAGCGGAAGGGAGTGTCAGACTCTTACTGACTAAAACCCACCCGTGTTCCTTCCTTAGCCCGTTATGTTCCGGGCCAGCGGTAACCCTTTCGGACAACGCCGCTAAATACTGATTAGCCTGTTTGTCTTATTACACACACACAGATTACTCCTTCATTTATGAAGGAGTAATCTGTGTCATTTTTTAATGTTTGTAAGTCAGATATAAAAACATTGTTGAAAATAGAGTAAATTAAAAAAAAAACTTGACGTCCTATTTTTTTTTTCCACTGCAGTATCTATCTTAGGGTTCGTTATTCTACCGTTTCACTTTAGTTTCATCTATTGGTAAAAACCTTGTAGTGTAATTTTGACGTTCAAAAAGTGCTGATTCTCAGCCTTTTGATTTTGATGAAAACCTTTTCGTGTTTCTTCTGCTGCCATGTGTAGAATGTTAGAATAATGTATGACGTTTTACAATACCAGGATTTCGTCGTTTCAACGCTGTGATTGGAATTAGTTAGTGGTTAATTAGAACAGTATGGTTATACCGTTTGTAAGTCTGTACATGTATATAGAGGTCGTTGCTAATCTGTGTTGATAAATACTATAATTAGTTCAACTAGGGATGCGGAACAGCGGAAGGCAGAGTGTTGTGATACAACATGAGAGATCCATGTCTAGAGTTTCCAGTAATGTACCTTCTCTGGTATGCTGCGTTGATTAAATTGATTTAATATATCATCAGACAGCTGAGACAGCATTACCCTTAAGTGTTTAGTGAAATAAATGGATTTAAATATATTTGTTTGCTTGAAGTTCATAATAATACACATACATATTTCTAGGTAGGTACTAATTATGTATGCTTATAAAACTAATCAATCGAATCATTAAAAAAAGTGGAAGCCCTTTTATGAATGTTGAATTAAATATGTTCCTAAGTAATGGGGTAGCCGGCAATCCGCGAGGCTATTCCATGGGGTCCCTCGATACAATAGATGGGGTAAGATAACGCTGCAATGCCCCTTAGGGCTCTCAATGCCCCGGCTTTATGAGATTACTCCATAGGAGAGTCCCATTGAATCGGTTACGGTTAGTGCTTTGAATAGAAAGCGAATATCTGCGATTTTTCCGAATTGGTACAAATCTATAACAGGTAGGTAGAGGTACTTACTCGTTTATTATAGGTATATAGTACTCTTATAATTAAATATGACACTCTTATGGTTTAGATAAAAGGTTAAAAACCTGCTTACATAATAATAATTAGGATTCCTCAGGGATTTTCTATATATATATGTTCTTATCCGCAGGCGCTGTTTTCACTGCGGGAACCGAGAATAAATAAAGCATAATAGCCTCCCGACCGAGTTCGGTCACGGTGGCCAATCTCAACAGATCCGGGAATCGAACCCAGGACCACACGCTCAGCAGTCGTCTGCAACCACGAGACCAACAAGGCAGTCAAGTTGGCGGGAATTATTATTATGAAGACATTATATTTGTCATTGTTAAAATATTTGGAAGAATTCCAACCCATAGTTATGAAACTATGAAAGTATAAATGGTTATTTTTTTTATACGTAACCTTAATTTGTTTAAAAATCAGGAAATACCTACGATGATTAAAAAGCGTTTACCTTACCTACATTAAAATATTTATAATGTTAAATATTTTAAACATTTCTTCAATTTTTCATTTTATCGTCCAACAATCAATACTCAATACTTTTATAGCATTCCACGTGTAAGGTATTCTTAGGTGGTATATAAGGAATATGAACATATACTTAATTAGTAATTAAAGCTTGTGATCTACCTAACATTTTGGTCGTGTGCGTTTGACGCTATATTCGTAGGAACAATACAATTATGCAACATTTATTTTGTGCCTGGAACTGCTTCTGTTAGCCTTATTTGTGCCAAATACCTATAAACTGCATTATAAATTTATATGGTAGAGGTTAATTTAAAACTTTTCCATACAATTATCGTAATAATTTTAACGATAAAATGAATATAATATACATCATCAGGTCAACTGGCAGGCTAAGGAAAATATTCCAGAATATTTTGGTATTTCACGAAAATTAAGAATAAATTAAACAATATATTTGAAATAGTTACTATTCTAAAATAATTCGAATAGCGGCCCTTAGAATACCGATACCATTTACGTGCATTCTTAACGAATCTCTGGCATTTCTTAATGGCACATAAATTGTGCTACGAAGACCCGTAGCCCGTAGCCCGGTGCTACGACAACGAGCGCTGTAGCTCGTAGTCTACGCTACGTTTATGGGGGAATGCTCGCAATTTATTGCACTCGGCCGACCCGCCTGTTGGTGGCACTTGTATTAATTTCATATTTATGTTTTATAATGTTCGTAAATTGAAAATATTAATAATTTTCACAGCATATATTATGGAATAGGTGCAGACGAATGTTATTAAGAACTTATTTAGATTGAATGTAAAAATATCTAAGTAGCACACAATCGTGAAAATGTTGTAACTTGCAGCTGAACCTTTATGTAACCGGCCTCACATGAGAAACAAGAGCAAACTGGTACTGCTTATAGAGCTACCGGCTATAATACGTACTTAACAACGCGCAAATAAATCAATGGGTACGTTACCATGAGTGAGGATGTTGATGGTCTCGTTGTGGAAGTAGAACAGGCTGCCGACGCAACCGGCCCAGCTCTGCAGCGGGCGGTAGCCGGTGAGCACGTAGGGGTTGAACTGCAGGTGCTGCGGCATGTCGCGCCAGTGCAGCAGCTGCGGGCCGGCGTCGGTGCCGCCCCGGGCCTCCGCCGCTCTCTCACCCGCCACTTCTCCTCCACGCTCCTCATTATCACAGATGCGCTCTAACGACTTTTTCCTCTTTTTAGGTCCTTTCCCGTTCACTTCTTGAATTGACATATCGAACATTTTTGTACATGTATCAGGTACGCTCTGTACGTCTCTCATAACAGCGTGCTAGCGCGTGTCGCTGGAGGCTGCGAGTCGGATCCGTGCGGCGCGTTGTGTGCCCGCATGGCCAGAGTCAGCGGAGCGGAGGAGCGCGGAGTTTGTACAAATATCACAGTTACAGCATTAGTGTGGAGCGTGGGGTGCTCGCGGACGCTGGCGGTGCTAGTTTTCTGTTATTCTCCGGTGGGCGTGCGGCTCGCGGCGCCGCGGCGGTGCGCGGCGGGTCGTGGGCTCAGAGGGCGGGCGCAGCGCGCGCGACTGGCCGGGCGCGCCGTCTCCCCGGTCGCTCGCCGAGCCGCGCCGCCCGCGCCCCGCACTTTTGCGCACTGCGCAAACCCGATCAGCTGATTCCCGCCAGAAGGTCGGCCCCTCGGCTTGCTTCCTTTCCTCGCACTTTCACTCAACCTCTACCAGAATTCTCTCTTGCTCATGGAAGCTTACAGGCTCTATTGTTTCCCGATAGTATCTATCTTTTAATTTTTTTATTAAATGAGATTGGAGTTATCTAAGGTAGTTATTTAAAAATTGTAACATTTATTATTGTGGCACGCTATGATACATTTTGACATCTTACAAAAGTGTTTGACAGGCGAGTCGCAGTAGGTCGTTTATATTTTTGAATAGAGAGGTTTATGGTGTCCTAACAGCGCCGACAAATATCTGAACGACAAATACGACACCTGTGAAGAGTCACAGGTGTCGTATTTGTCGTTAACCCTTTATAACTCAATTAAATATTATTTAATAAAAAGTAGGTTTTAGGATAGGATTTGTAAAATAAAAAAACACGTATTTTTTTAATTTTCAGAAATTTTAATTACATACCTCACAAAATAAAAAAAAGGGAGTGTGCCATTACGGGTACATTGCAGCAATGTGTTCCACTACGAAGTATGGAACGTTTTAAAACAATTATTTTGTTTGTTGTTGCATAATGCAACTCCACACTTTTCACAAATGGTCTGTGATTTGCCAGAGCATTTAGGGAGCTTGCAACGGATCCGTTTTTCGACCCATACTGGCCAGTGACCTACTTGGTCTTGGCGCACAGCAGCTGGAGGCACGAAGTGAGCTGGACCCTTGCGTTTTTTCTCCTGGATGTCTGGTTCAATGCTTCGGCGTTGTACGTGTGCTTTTATACCCATCTTACAGAGTACCGTACCAATCTCTTCACGAAAGTCAGCAGATGGCAGCAGTGGTCCATTCATATTCTTGGTCTTATAAACCCTTTTATACAGCAACCAGGCATTGGACATGGCAAGGTCCAGGAAATGGTAAAACATCCGAACCTGCCATCTCTTGCTTCGTAGTTTAATTTTGTATCTACCCATTATACTATCAATGAGGTCGACACCGCCCATATGGCGGTTGTATTCTCCCACCACGTTTGGTCTATCAATGGTCACATATCTCTTGTGGGGCTTATCGTATCTAGATACTTGTGACTTGGGTAGTTCACCCACAAAACTGGAGGCAAGTGTTACTATTTTATTGTCCTTCCAGGCCACTGTAGATATTTCTGTTCCTTCAACACAGGCAACATACTCGACTGAATAGCCACGTTCTTTTTTTGAGATTTCTTTTTCTGCGGGTAGTTTGCAATCAGGTATTCGGTTGCGTCGAATGGTTCCCAAGCTCAATATTCCTTGTTTAGCGAAATATTCTAGTAATAGCAGGGATGTGAAATAATTGTCAAAATACAGGCGGTAATTTTGATTGCGTGGTATTTCACGAGCTAGCCTGACGACGACATTTGCTGCAGCACCCAGGTTCGGCTCATTGGGCCCAACTACGTTTTCAGCTCCAGTTTCTGGCTCAAACTTGTATGCAAACCCGCTCACGCCGCTCAGGACATAGATTTTGTAGCCCCATTTATGGGGCTTCTTAGGATTATATCTCTTGAGGTTGTGTCTAGCTTTCGTGGAACAAATCTGTTCATCCACGCAGAGATACTTCTCGAACGGGACATTGAGGCAAGTTTCATTTAATTTCATCATAACTGGCCTGATTTTGTAGAGGCGGTCATGGTCTGCGTGATCGCGAGGAACCATGTTCGAGTTATCGTTGAAGTGAATAAATCGTCTGATTTTTTCGAATTTGTTTACCGGCATTGTGTCTTTTACTAGAGGTGTTCCTAAGCCACCACTCCAATGTTTCGTCACTCTTGGCAGATGTACTAACGACATGATGAAAACCAGACCAATAAATTGCTGGATATCAGTCTCTGTGACCCGGAATGGCATGTTAGTATCTTTCTGCACGATGTAAAGGTTAGTTTGGTTGGCTATTTCTCTAAAAAGTTCCTTGGGAAATATTTTGAAAAAGAACTGTACTGGAGTATCAAGTTCTAGAAACTCTGCTGGCAAATCTTCATCACCTGTAAAGCAGAGTTGCTGCTCATTTAACTGGAGGTTCTTTTTTTTCCAAAGTAAGTTCAATTTCTTCTTGGCTTGACTGAGCCCTGATGATCCAGGTCTAGATGATGGTCCTGGTTGATGTAAGGTTTCAGATGGAGCTGGCAGTTGGGAAGTACTACTGGAATTCTCAAAATTTTCAATGATGGTGTCAATATTCACTCCATCAACCTCTTCAAAATCATCGACTCCCATTGGCACCTCCAAATCCGGAACAAAATCAGGATCTGCGATGCTATCGTCATCACCATCAAATCCATCTTCACTCTCTGCATAATCAAAGAGGAACTCCTCAATTTCGTCATCTCCTAGACCTCGGGATGCCATCCTGTCGCAAGAATAAAAAAGTGCTCAATGTATCACACTATATGTACTTAGTAACACAATGTACCAGAACTGGCACAAACACAAAACGGCAATTATTTTCAAAAATTACAGAAAATTATTCAATAACTAGAATAAATAGCAAAGAACATACACTTACCTAGTAAATTCACACCACAAACATACAGTTTTTACAGTTGTAATATTTTTCGTCTATTTTCAAAGCTTACTAAACAAAAGTGTTTTACGAAATGTCAAAACGTTCGATTCAAATTCGTTTGTGTTGAAAAAGCGCCATCTGTGAGGTATGAACTATACTAAACATTGAAGCGCGATATGTTCCAGAGCAGGAACTCTGTTTTATAAGCAAAAAAATAATTTGCTTTGGATTTTATATGGAAAAAGTTGGTATGTTCCAGTACTGTCCCACGGTGATATAAAGGGTTAAGATATTTGAAAATTAAAATAATTTTAAAATTAAAAATAATTCAAATAAAAAATAAAAATAATTCGTAATATTTTTAATTTTTTTTTATTGCTGAATGGTTCCGCTCTTAACCTCGATCACACCTGATGGAAAGCGATGGATGAGGTCCATCATGAAACGAGCGTGCCCAGAAGATGCCTAAGGCACTGGAACCCCCACGCATCGACGAAACACAGCAGGCTGCTTGACGCCGGACTCCGGATGGTCGCAAACCAGGCGGGCGTTAGCCCTACCACCGCAGGGAAAGAATTGGCTAGTTAAATAAGGTGTTGGGTGTGACTGTCCAGGATGCTCCGCTATAACGTGGCCATCCACTGGGCCTAACTAATCTCAACTCTCAAGACTACCATCGACTTTATAAGAAGGAGAAGAAAGAAGTTTCATTAAAATACAGAGTTATGTATTTATTATTTGTTCACATGGTAATAAAACATGTAAGTAGGTACATAGAAAAACGATTATTTGGTATTTGTTCTTTTTAATTTGAAATCGTTAAGTCATAATGTATCGTAATGCAGGCATTACGATACATTATTCCAACTATTCAGGGAGACCAAGGCTATTGAGTAAGCCACAAATGAACTTGAAGAAGTTCGCGGTGTAACAGTAAGTGAGCATACGGTACTAAAAAGGATGCAAATGGTTTTGGTCACTGACCTCTATCATACAAGTACTACACGTCACTGGTTTTGTTCGTTCGTGCCCGCCTTTTTTTGGCTTCAAAACTTGCGGGTCGTAGAAACACTAACTTTTGCTCGGGAACATCTGCTTTGAAACACGGACCAATAAGGTATAGTATTGTTTAGTGATGAGTACAGAATACATTTTAAGAGCGTTTACGCCGTAGGGCATTTCATACAAATATTCAGGCCCTTATTTTTCGAAATGAATGAACTGATTTTAATGAAACTTCGTACACATAAGCAGGATACAAAAGTCTAAAAAGTTAATAAAGAACATTTTCAAAATGTCTTATTTAAAAAAAGACAACTGGAAATCTGTTTCTGTGGAAAATTTAAAATCGGTCTAATTTGGCGGTAACACTATTTTTAACAACAATAATTACTAGAATAATAATTTATGAATTGCCTTAAATAAAAGAAAACGGGACGTTAATGGGTATATTTTCAATTTAAAAATTATTTTTTAAATAACTTCATCAAGAATAGCTGGACAAGGATCTTTTGGTGTGTGGCCGACACCGAAACTAACGCCACCATCTTGTTTCTCCAATATATTTCACAACACAATGGGGATTGTCCAAAATTTCTAACCATTACATTTTATTTTATTTATTGAAAATTTAGAGCATTTTGAGAAACCAATTTGAATATTTTGATGATTGGCTTAATAGTTATTTTTTAAAAGAATATTTAATTATTTTAAGTTTTTAAGGTAGCTGATGTCATCAGTGGCATAAAAGATTAAGTGCCGTTACCTTACTAGTACATAATTAAAAATTTAAATCTGTCAACACAACGTCATCAATCTCACATCTGTCAAAGTGTCAATAGGCCGAATAGACGTCTTAAATAATCGAATCCTATCTTAGCTTATTTATTTACAAATGGTTTTTTTATGAGTAAGTGTCTTCCAAGGAATATACTACTCTCTGTCGTCACTAGAACAATCGACGTGGCGACTTAGAAATAGAATAATAACGAACGCGGCGACATTATTACTATTATTGCTGCAAGTTGGAACAAAGCACTTCCCTGTATTCCATAACTCTTCCAATATATTAAATATTGTCGAGTGTTGAAATAATGTATGTAATGTAATGAGATATAAACAAGAATGTTTATATTTTTGACATATTTATAATAATTTGACAGATTGTAGACAATACTTGCCTCTTACTTTTTTTTCTGACGTAACGATACAAAACTGTACGGCCAAAGCCGACGTAATTTGAAAAAAAAAAAAAAAAAAAGGGTAAAGAAGATCAATCGTATTTTATCAAAAATATCAATAAAATATGACTATTTTTCATAATTAATTAGTCCGTAATGATCAGTAACGCTATTTCTCGAAATGGTTTATCAATTACATTTAAAAAAATATGAACAATGCCCATTATAGTTTAGGTTGGAAGTCTGTAACCAATCACGCGCGAGCTGAATTGGTCGCAGTACTAAGCTAGGGCACCCCGAATAAATGGGTTTAGTTAGAACAGCTGTGATCAACCGCGTGCGAGCCGAAAGAGCGAAGCGAGGCGAGCACTAAAATTCGTTCTTTAATCCCAGATACTAATCTTACATATTTTGCTTATGTGTTTGCGTTTTTTTTTTTTGTATAGAAGTTTAATATTGCACCTGTCAAATTAGTATCTGGGCTTAAAAAACGAAGTTTTAGAGACTTCCAAAGGCCAGGCGGTTAAATAAACTGCTAAATGAACCAGTTGGCTGCGATATCCGTACTATCTACTAATATGTAACGCTAGATATGAATAAGAGCATTGTGCTTTTAATAAATAAATAAATTTAGAATATTTTCTAAATTTATCTATTTTATAATTTATTTTTGTTATTTTCGGCGGTCAGCGCCGCGCCGCGGTTTTCTCCGGCCTCTTTGTGGCACTGTAGTCTATGCCGCCCAGGCACATTACTTACATTAAATTACTAGGTAGTAAGGTTCCATTATGATTATTTCCATTTTGTACCGCTACAAAAAGCGCACGGAATAAGCGTACGCCAAACGAACCTTGTAGCGGTATACCTCTGATTTTGCATCACTGTCAAAATCCAAGTGATCTTTTTTTTTCTCCTTTTGGCAAAAAAAAAAAAAAGATTTTGACAGTGATAGTGCATATTGCTACAAATATCTTTTGGCGCTTGAATGACAACAGAGTGGCGCTGTTGGTAAAACTTTCTGAAATGGTTTTGTGAAATATAATGGAAAACAAAATGGCAGCGTTAGTTCCGATTTTGACAGCGTGCTAAAAGATCATGGTACAGACGCCAGCACATCAAGCTACACCTAACTGTCAGATTTTCCCAATCAACTTTGAACCTTAAGCTTTAGCGATAAAGTTGAAAATCTATTAAAGAAATCTGACAGATTGTAGTAGGTCGATGTGCTGGCGTCCGTACATCTGCGTTGCAATAAAGTAGGTAGCTAGGTTGCGGCAGAGTTATAAAATAAATTCTGTAACTGCGCTACAGCATGGAATTAGTAAGTAACTACGGCATGGAATTAGTAGTAAGTATAGCTTTATGAGTTACTTCATGGCTCCTTGGAAACTGAAATTACGTTATAACCGCAATATATACTTAAAATTTGGAGACTGACATTACGTTTTAACCGCAATATATACTTAAAATTTTAGTTTCAGAACTAAAAAAAAAGTAAATAAAAATAAATTATTGTGAACGGAGAAAAACTATAACATAATATGAACGCATTGTAAAGTTTGAAAGTTGGTGAACGTACTGCTTTCATAGCTGATTGTAGAAAGCAACACTAGATGGCGGTACTCTTACAACTTCCTTTAGAATGATAACTTTTTTGTTCTTTTAATATAAATATTTTCATATAACTTATGTTTTAAAATAATTATTTAGATAAAAATTATTTTAATTTATAATATAACATGTTATTAAACTCTATGTAGTTGATAGAGTATTTTAATATTTTTCTTGGTACGGAAGAGAAACTTGAGTTACGATTTTACGCCATCGCGTTGCGTTCAACCAACCAACCAACAAGCATCTGTCGCTGTCTTGGATTCGGATCGATGTTCGGGCCTTTATTGCGAAGAAGCATACTTCAAGGTTCAGCATCGCGAACTTGGAATTGTCTAACTAATTTCACTCAACTACTTTGGTGTAAATTGAAATATTTACGTGAACTGAGGGTAAGTTGAAATGGATGTGATTTATTATGAAAGCGTATTTAGGGCTTCAGTCAGTGGAGTCGTAGAGAAACCAACATGGCGCCAGCATGTAAAATGTAAATAACATAGGACATTTATTGTAATGTCTACATGGGCAAGTTAGCTATTTGAACCATTGTTTCTTATACACAGTCTTGTAGTGGTATCTACGTATGTTGCAATTTTCATTATTTTGGGCACTGGGCACCGTTTTTCGCAAAGTTATTGCAGACACGATAGATACGTGATAAATTACCTAGTTGCAGGCGTCGCAGCTGCGATAAAATTGGCGAACTGGTATTCTGGAGTCAAACATTAGTTTAGCCAGTCCTTAGATAAACCTAAAACATTGATAATGTCGATAATCTTGTAGACATTGGTGATTTTATTTCAAGGCTACAGTAATCAATCAACACCAAAATATGTTCAGAATTAATATGATTGGTTGCAATATTTCTAATAAGTAGGTAAGGGTGTGGAGATGCTTTCTTTACCTATTAGATTTTCTAATGTTAGGAATAGATACTTACTTCCATGGGAAAACAAATAACTTGTTATCACTCTTATCTTAAAATTATCTCTAATTGGCATACTGCTTTGCTCGCCATTGTTTAGACTTAATTTGGGCTGTTTGTAAATGCCTAAATACATCAGTTCAGGCTGTAAGAAACATGACCAGCTCTGACAGAACCCACTTGTGTTAGAGAGCTTTGATTTCAGAATTCTATGTCATCATCTTTTCTACAATTACTTAAGTTGCTTATATTCAAAGTGCATGCCAGTGTGAAGTTATAAATTTCCACTACGCACCTTGACTTATTGTCAATGGTTAAAAAAGTTTATGTTTTTCAGCTTAAACCGCTCGGATACGAGTATTTGGTATCTGTGTTATGGTAAGTGGAAGTACAAATGTACTTTCCTAAAGTATGTGACTGCCAAAAATAATATCACATTTATTTGTTAAGAACTATATTATTTTTGACAGACACTCTTTGTTCAGCATGTTTGGTTTATAATTGGAATGGCTTGATGCAATATTAAACAAGATTTATCAGGCATCTACTATGAAGGAATATTTTTCTAGTTTATTAAAGACACTTAATCTAGCAGCTTCAATTCTTTCATGGTAGAGGCTTTTGTAACTGATTGTTTTTAATTAATGTGTACTACTGATGATAAGACCCAATGTTATCACATCTTATATTCACTGGTCTTCCAGGTACTCATTTGAATGTTTCTTTGTCATCATTATGATCATATCAATATATTGGGATACAACAGGCATACTTATATAATTTTATCCATTTAACCTGCCATAATTAAAATTACCATGTAATAGTGATCAAAACTTTTTAATAACACACATCATGTTTATAAATCAATTATAATAGTGTGACAACCAATAGTTTGTAGGTCAAGCTGGGAATACCTGTAAAGAATACTGAAAAACATCTTTCATAAAGGTTCACATGGACTAAAACGCAATATTGTAAAAAGTGTGGACTTATTCCACTCCAATTTTTTTTAAGACCTACATTTTCTGAATTAATACAGTAACAATTTAATACTTACACTACCGCTCAAAAGTATTTGGCCACCTAGTAAAATACATTTTGTAAAAGTCTAATTGAGTGAAACTACTTCATAACTATTTTAACATGTTTATTAGCCATTTTTAGACATAGCAAGAATATAATTTTTAAATTTTGGACTCATCTATGTGTCCACCTTTGTTTTTAATGACAGCCTTACAAAGCTTCGGCAACCTGGCTACTAATTTTTCCAATGTTGTCTTGGTTATCTTCTGCCATTCTTCTTGCAGTTTTTTCCACAAGTCTTCCTGAGATTTGGGACAACGTTTTCGCACCTCTCTATCCAACTGATCCCACAATAGTTCTATTGGGTTTAAGTCAGGGGACTGTGGAGGCCATATCATGAGTTTTAACACCTGTTGTTGTTCTTTTCTTTTTAAAAAGTCCTTGCATAGTCTAGAAGTGTGTTTTGGATCATTATCCTGTTGAAATATAAATCCCGGACCAATTAAATGGGTTCCAGAAGGCACTGCATTATCTTCCAATATCTTTTTGTAACCATCTTTTTTTAAGATTCCTTGTATTCGCACAAGATCTCCAACGGCGGAGCCACCAAAACAGCCCCAAACCATCACAGACCCTCCCCCGTGTTTAACTGAAGCCACAGTACAAGCGTCATTTACCCTTTCGTTTGTCTGCCGCCTTACGAAAACTCTTCGTTTAGTTCCAAAAATTTCAAATTTTGATTCGTCCGTCCAGAGGACCTTTTCCCAATCTGCTATTGTCCAATTCTTGTGTTCATTCGCCCAATTAAGTCTCTTTTTTTTGTTAATAGGTTTAAGAAGTGGTTTTGAGACCGCTATGCATCCCTTGAGTCCTGCTTCACAAAGTCTTCTTTTAACTGTGGATACACTGACTGGTTTATCACGATCCGCATTAAACTGTGCTGCTATTTCCGGTGCAGTTAATCGTCTATTCCGTTTGCTATTAATTATTATTTTCAAATCTTCACACGAAGTTGTAACTCTCGGTCTACCTGAACGACTTTTGTTGCAAGTTGTTCCTTCAGTCGCAAACTTCTTAACGATGTAGTCAACAGTTTGTCTTGGTATCTTCTGTAATTTTGAAATCTCACGATTACTTTTACCGGATTTATGAAGGCCGATTATTATGCCCTTGACCTCTTGCGAATATTCCTTAGTTTTACCCATTTTCTTTAAAAAATGAAACTCAGAAAGGGAAAACAAAAAAATATTGGTAGACTTTAAGTACTGAGCTATGCAGAGCGTGTTTTCTGGTCAAATGACATCAAATAACTAGCGTAAAAATATTTTTGATAGTTATTCTTTATTTTACTTGTGTTTATTTCTCAATAACTAAATCCAAACAAAATTGCGACTTCAAATATTAACTTCGAAGAAATTCCGACAATAACACTATCATGGTTTTATGACCAGGAGTCGGCAAATAACAATAGCTGTTTACGATTGTACTGTAGATAAGTATATTGCGGTGTTATACAAACAATGAAACCCAATAAATGTTTTTTTTTAAATGTATTGTTTGTAACTTAAACAAAATGCAGGTGGCCAAATACTTTTGAGCGGTAGTGTATATCTGACTATTAAGTACTTTGCCATGTAGGCTTGCCAATAAAGAATTCTACAGTACTATAATATGTATACTCATTAATAAACTAAATATAACTTAAAGAATAATTTTATTTTCCTATAACAATATTTAACTGTGTAATATCTTGTTGTTAATTAACAATTGATTAGCAACAATAGGTATATGCTTACACAAAAAACAGCAACAGCCATGCTTATGGTATAAGCACCCATTAGTATTCCAGCTGCCAGTAAAATCAGTAATGTTAACATTTTTAGCTTGGCAGTCCACAGCTTGCTATTCCTATAATTGCTGATCTGCCTATGAACATAACTTTGAAAGAAATTATAATATGTATGTTGGAAATGCTGATATTGCTGATATATCTATTTCTCTGGAAGAGGTTTTACTTGATGAGGAGGAAGCATGTTGTTCACCAGACGGGGCTAGTATGACCAGACCGAGCCACATACATGCATACACAATTTTAAAAATCGTAACAGAAACATTACTTAAAAACTAACTATTACATAACATCTGTCATACTGGTGACGTTGGTTCACTCCTCGGTGTGCTGGACACATATAATGGTGGTGTGGCCTGTTTCCAGATGCCGCGCACCCGTAGGAAGCACTACTCGTCGCACTCCAGGTCGCGCTCCAGGTCGTACGAGGCGAAGCGTCGCCGCCTCGACGACGGCTCCACAGAAGGATCCTACAGGAAGCGGAGCCGCAGCCGGGGGGGAGGAGACAGAGAAAGGTCAGTTAAATTTAGCATTGATTTTTACTTGTAATAGGTATAAGTGATGGCATTTGAAGGTTTACAATGGTGACTTGATTCATCTATACCTGAAGTATTACATTTATTATTTGAGAATCCAAGTCAACAGTCAGATAATTTTCAACCTGTAAAATGTTATATCAATATGGTTACCCTAATTTATGCATATTATTGAACCATTTTACACAACTATCTTGTAGTCTCAAATATAATGTTGGCAACCAGCTGTGGCCTTGTTGATCATTTAGTTGATGTAGATATTTCTGGAGTTACTCATTCAAATAGGTATACTTTATATTCATCATTTCTCTAGAGATTTAACTAAGCAAAGCATATTGCTTTCAATTGAGGCAATATTATGCATTGTGGTTCCTACTTGTTTGCCATGTTGTAAACACATCACAGTAAATATTATGTGATTTGATGATAAAATATTATCTTGACAGTGGAACTGTGCACTGCAAATTATTGACCTTATCCCAGACCATGGTATAATACCATGATAATATACAAGTATCACTAAAATAATAATTGTACAAATAACTCCCAAAGATTCTTATTAAAAAAAAAAATTAAACTTGGCTGGGTTTTAAAATGTGCGCATAATATTTATACATAATAAATAATAATAATATTTATAAAAGAGCTATTAAAAAAAAAGAGATTCGTAAATAAATGGACTTGTTAATTACCAACTTCCTTGTGTCAATTTCATTGGTCAATGAAATAAAATAAAAAAATATGTATACTTAGTGATAACAAGTGTGACAAGAGAGTGATAACAAGTACTCCTAGTGCCGTGCAAGTTTCATTAATACAGTCATTTTACAAATAACTCCAAAGATTCTTATTTATAAAAAATCAAATCTACCTGGATTTTAAAATGTGCACATACTATATTAATATACTAGCTAGCTGCGACTTCGTCCGCGTGGAATTTATCAAAAGTTATTGTTCGCGTAAAGAAATACGCATGCTAATTTTAATGAAATTCTTCTATTTTATGAATCGATATTTTGTTTTTGTACATATTTCTCCATTTAGTTTTTTTTTTCGCTTTTGCATTTTTAGTTTATTATTTATTTTTTCGTATTAGCTATTTTGAAAAAAATCTTTATATGTAAGTATAAATTATTTGGTGTAGGATTTACTTGGGCTAAAACAACAACACTACTGGCATTCCTCGCACGTGAACATGCCACGTATAGTTGCCCATGGGTAAAGCAACCCTTAGTTAAATCTATGCCAGCTTTTCTTAACGTATGCCTTTGTGACTTGTTGATTGTCATAGCAAAACTGACATTGATAAGAATTGCAATCTTTTGAATTCAAATGGAAAATTCGACGGTATTATAGGAATGAGTGGTAAAAATAATACTATCTCACCTTTTCCGCATCCGGATATTATACGACCTTCTATAACGTTTCTTTGCAACGACACTACTCGCAACCTAGTACCATTGCAAAGTTTGTAGTTTAATGGACACGCCAATCTTAAGTTCTAGTTTGTGAGGGGGTAGACCAGGCAGTACTGTTTAAAAATTCTGTTGGGTAATTAACCACTTCATCCGGATTGCAAACTGTATTGATGGAAGGGTATGTTTGTGATTCACCAGATAGCTTATCTAAAATGCGCTGTTTAGTGCAGGAACCTGGTCGTTCATAGGTGATAAAATTGATCTTTCACAAAACCACGAATCTTTTTTGCTATTGAGATTGTAAATATCATCATAAATAACTATGTATTAAAATTTCAGTGTCCACCACAACCTGACAAAGACCGGTAGGTAGTTCTATATCATGAGTACTACCTATTCATTCTGGACACTTTCCCTCTCCAACATCAAGAAGAATTTTGCTAAATTCTGAATCGGCTGAATATGCTCTCATTACAAACAGACACTCCAATTTATTCGTATAGAGGATGTATAATATGTAGATTTCATTTCATTGGTTTTAATTTTTTTTTCTAAAATTAAAGTAGCCTAAGTTACTTCTTATTACATCAGCTATCTGCCAGTGAAAGTCCCGTCAAAATCGGTCCAGTCGTTTCAGAGATTAGTCTGAACAAACAGACAGACAGAAATTGTAAAAAATGTTATTTTGGTATATGTACCCGTGTATAAATCCATAAGCATTTAGTAAGAAGCTGTTATTTTAATATTACAAACACACATTCCGATTTTATTTGTATAGATATTTTTTTAAAGAGCTATTAGAAAGAAACGAGATTCTTTATGTAAATAAATGGACTTGAAAATTACCTAACTTCCTCATGTTAATATAATTGGTCAAAAAAATAAAAAATGTATAGTGTTAACAAGTAGTCTTAGTGCCGATTGTTTCTAACTGGACCGATAACCATAGTGTTTGTGATAATAATGTAACTTTAACAGTTATGTCAATCCGATTCATATAAACTTTCTAGAAACAGGAGCTTAGATCTTTGCCGAGGGTCGTTTTTTTTAATAACAAAGTTGGATTTATCTTCAACAAATACTACTTAACTTTTTAATTAACAGAGACTACGCAAACAACAAGTTTGATCGACTTGCTAGTAGAGGCCATTTTAATCTTTGTTTGTAGCGACATCTTTTGGTCGAATACAGTTTCTGTTAGCGTTCACCTTTCCTTGGGCTCTACAGTTACTCGCTACTAGGTGGCGCTAACTGTATCATAAATTGTTATGAAGTATAATAAAATTCATACTTGGCTTGTTACCTTAATGTATAAAATTAACAAAATATTGCTATTGGTTTTTATTAATATTTGTAATGAAATGTATGGTTTAACAGAGTTTCACTAATTTGCTGTGTCCTGTGGGGTTACGTACAGTTGGCACCCTCGTAATACACAACCGCCAGTTTACGTGCAAGTTTCTGCATTTTGCAGGTTTTCCTGTTTTTCAGTATTGTATTAAGGATAATCCACTGAAAGAAATACCTATTTTTAATCGAGTTGGTCGTTGTACTTTTAAAGAAACCGTTTTCCTTACTTATGAGTTAATAGTAATAATGCGCAGTCAGTTTGGAATTTAGACTAAATAATACCTACCACGCCAGCACTTTTTGCTAGTTATTTCCTTGTCTTAATACTATGTTAGTTTCGGTAGATATACCAGAGGGGCAATTCTCGTAATTTTAGGAACGTTCACAGTCTGATCTCAGTCTGTCAAAAAATACTTCTAACTTCCCTACATTTTGACAAGTTTTTGACATTTGTTTGTCGCCGAGATGAGACTGCGACTAGATTTTGAACGTTGTTTTAAATTACGAGAATTGGCCTTCTGATTCTGGCGAATGATCTGTGCTAATAATTTGGGTTTATGAATAGTTATGAAATGAAATGAATAGTTATGAAAGTGTTGTTTGGTTTTCATCTTTTGTGGCCAATTTCAATGAAAGCTCAGCACCAATCTTATCTGAAATGGTTTTTGTCAGTTAGGATTCATGTACAAGAAAGTTCTGAATCTAATCAAATTGGAAACAAGTACCAATTGGCCACTGAATTTGGCAGATTGAATATGAAATCAAACAATATTTAATCATATTATATATCCAGGTAAAGTAGTATGGTTTACTTAGTGAATAAGCTGCATTAGTTCACACAAGCCGCATTAATTCACACAAGTCTGGACACAAAATCAACTTAACAGCTCTAGCCAGACCGACGCTACAGCTCACTTATTACGGTGTTGTATCACTTGTTCGGTCATTACGCTTAACTCTCTATCATTACCTGTTTCCAATCTGGTCCAACGTTGAAGCTAGCAATATCGTGAGATGAATAGCAGGAAACTGAACTGTACGTACCGTTTTTACCTGATCACCGGTGTAATTTTAAACCAGCTCAAATTTTCATAGATATTCTGATCCGAAGTTATTATTATTAATTTGACATAATGCCGTGCCGTCGTTAAAATAATAAACCAAATAAATATACCTTCCTCTAGTCGAGCTGTCTGAACTTAATCCTTGACGATATAATATGATGTGCACAAACACGCAGCAATTATAATACTGTTGCGAAACCATATATCGTGCCGAAAGATTAGAAGGTGCAGGTTTTGTGCACAGTGGGCTTAGATTCTGCCTCTTACTTTATGTAAAGGAAAGACCGTCAGGATACGTATATTCGAATGTATTGTAAGATGGTATGAGCGAACCTAACGGTGTCTCAAGGTACGGGTTAGTGTACGGTATCTGCAGATTAGGGCCCGCTGTCGGGGCATAAGTCATATTGTGGGGAGTCGTGCCAGGTGAATGAATCGACCCCGCTCCCAGCCACTACTGCTCCTTACGGGACCGCGCGCTTATGGAATTCTATTTGCTATCTCCGATCTTGTGGAATTTCTTTTCGAATCTGAAATGATGTTCACGCGAATCTTGATAATATCTTGAAAATAGGTAAAATAAAACTCGTCATCCTATTTAAAAGTTTTAATTATTTAAAATAATTACTAAAAAAAGAAAACAGCAGGGTATAATATTGCTAATATAATATCAATTTATATTTATTGTCAAAACTAGAAATTAGCACATTCAAAGTTTGTCCTACGAGCACTTGACAAAACACTACACCTTCGATTACCTTTCCCGAAGTGGCAATCTATTCGTTTTGTGGGATTCACGAAATAACGTGCAAGTACGCTTAGTTGATTAAATAAGATTGATTTATTATGTATATGTCACTCGCAGCCAACTGGTTTAATTAGCCGTTTAGTTAACCGTCTAGTCTTTTAACTAAACGGCGACCGTTCAACTAATGCCCTGAATGATATTCAATTATAGTTTAGGTTGGAAGCAGGGACTTGAAAACGAAATGAATTTCGTTCCGTTACCACTAATGTTATCGTATAACGCAAAATTTGTAACGATACTAAAACCTAAAAATATTAATAAAGTTACAAAAGAAAACGTTATAGAATATCATTTTCGTAGAACAATATTAATTAAAAGTAACGTTATACGTAGGGCACTAGCAAAGTTTTGAGATTTGGCACTTGAACTTCAGATTTTCTCAAAATATTTTCCGTCGGCTGCAATACACTTCTCCATACGCTGAAACCAATCATCAAAAATTTTCTGCCATACTTCTTGAGCGACTTCTTCACACGCCAAGTCCCACGCTTGAATTAGTTTGTCATCACTGGAATACCGTTGACCTTTCAATTTATCCTTTATCATTGGGAAGAGACCAAAGTCGCAGGGTGCGAGATCGGGGCTGTAGGGAGGGTGCTCAAGCAAAATTAGACCAGTGCTGCGCAAAAAATCATGAGTTAATTGAGCGCGATGTGCAGGTGCGTTATCGTGATGTAGCCGCCAAGTGTCCATGCGCGAGTTCGGCCGGAGTTTTTTGAGACTCTCAATCAATTGAGGTAAACAAACCTCTGTGTACCATTTTGCGGTAACAGTCTTCTGTTCTTCAAGACATATTCTATTAATTATACCCCTTTTGCCAATGAATACTACGACCATTTTCTTTTTTACGGATCGAGACTGTTTGACGGTGGTCGGTTGTTCCTCATCTTCAAAGAGCCATACCTTGTTTTTAGATTTAGATTTCACGTCATAGTAATAAAGCCAAGATTCGTCACCTGTTACTATAGAATTCACGTGAGGAGATTTTCCGCTATCAAACATAGTGAGCATTTGTTGACACCATTTCTTACGACACTCCATTTGGGCCGCCGTTAAATGGTGCGGTACCCACAAGGTGCAAACTTTTTTAACCTGAAGACGGTCATGTAAAATTGTGTGAATTGATGGTGCACTTAATCTTCAGGATTTCTTCTATTTGTTTATAAGTTATATGTCTATCTTCTTCAATGAGTTTCTTAACAGCGGCTATGTTTTCTGAAGACACTGTTTCAACAGGCCGTCCGGATCGAGAATCGTCAGATAAGTTAAAATCTCCTCTTTGGAATTGTTTGTACCATCGATACACTGAGCTACGGGACGGTGCTTTCTCTTGAAACACAAATTTTAATTCACTGACACAATCATCAGCACTTAACCGGTTGTATGCCGTAATTACAGAAAACAATTAAAACCTATTGTGTCTCGCGTAGATCTACGCTCCCGGCATACAAGGGGTTAAACTCGCTTGAAATTATAGAACATAATTGCACGAAAATCGCGACGCGTTAACTCTGCCATCTTGACTTAACTAAAAATTCATAAAAAAATATTGCGGGTAGACATAATTTTTTTTTTACTTGCTTCTTACTACTAATGGGCTATGCTATTATCGGCAACAGTTTGACACTCATATTGTTGATAGTTTAATTATATCTCAAAACTTTGCTAGTGCCCTACGTACATATCAGTAACATTAAGCTTATCCGCTTGTAATAACGTTACAGGAGAAACTTTACAGATTCATTTGTAACATTATTCTTCATACTTTTTGGTCATCTTATATGCCATGAAGCTGGCAAAGTTGAGTATCGAAATGAATAACCTTATTATATCGTTATACTAATAACCATAACCATATATTGATAATATTGTCTGTGAACAGTTTATGATTTCGTTCCGTTTGTCAGTATCGTTATAGCCAAGGAATTAACTTTGTTATGATCCTGGTGGAACGGTCCAAATTATTTTGTTGAGTAACGTTTCAAGTCCCTGGTTTGAAGTCTGTAACTAATCACGCGCGAGCCGTATTGGTCGCAGTAACTAAGGGACACCCCGACCAAATGGGTTAGATTAGAACTGTGATCAACCGCGTGCGAGCCGAGAGAGCGAAGCGAAGCGAGCACTACTTTCAAAGGCGGTTAACTAAACGGCTAAATTTCCCAGTTGGCTGCGACATAATACATCAATGACTCAATTTTTTTGTTAGTTTAATAAAAACGATAAATAATCAAACAAACTTTTATTCCTTAACTATATCACTCATGTTTATGTGTGAAATAGTTAAGGAATAGGAAAATGCAATTTTCTTTCTGTAAGTGGTTTCACTTAAAGAAAATTGCATTTTTTTTATACACGATAAATGTCCGATATGTATCGGATATTTATTTAGCTTCCGCCCGCGGCTTCGCCCGCGAGGTATGTCGATAAAAACTATCCTATGTGATTCCCCGGGATGCAATCGTATCTCTCTGCCAAATTTTATCGAAATCCGTTCACTGGTTTAGGTGTGAAAAGGTAAACATACTGACAGACAGACAAGAGTTACTTTCGAATTTATAATATTAGTATGGATATTTATCGGATTTTTACGGACCCTGATAAATAGCAATTATTTTAAAATATTAAAACTTTTTAAACGATAAAAGATCACTGTCGTAATGTTCAGTTAATATAATCATTCGCGAACAGCCATCCATGTCTTTGTTCTTGTTGTCAGCATAAATAAGAAATTATCTCGCCGTTACAATCTTGTTTCTTTATGTGTACAGAGATCATCCCAAGCGTCTGAGGCAAGACCGCTCCAAAATGTATGTCATGTAGACGTGGCTTTACAACGATAAATAAGTAATTTTTACAGAGTTACCTACTATAAAAAATGGTCTGTGTAGTGCAGTATCGAGTTTGGCGGCGTCTTTTTGTTGGCGCTCGTCAAGAGGTGCCAATCAATTACTGCATGAGTCAAGTATGTGGTTTATGTTGTACAAATTGGCAGCGCAACCTATGGTACTGCTGTCACACGTGGCTGATTAACGTAACGGCCTTCCATGTGTGTCGTTTCGTGGGAACGCACTTGACTTTTATTTTCCTCTTTTCTTCATTTGGCCACGCTAACATTGACATTCGTTTACCCTATTGACCAAGATTTACGTGCGAATTTGTTCTTATTCGGTTTATTTAAGGGTTTTTCCATATTATTTTTTGCATGTATTGACATGTAATAAAAATAAAACACTTTATTTGTAATACATTAAATGTATTACAAATAAAGTGTTTTATTTTGTTTTGTTTTAAGGCTCCTGCAAACAGGCGCGACGCGCGAGGCGAATCGCGCGCGACACAAAGGCACCGCTCGTTGCGCGACTTGCGGTGCCTTTGTGTCGCGTGTCGCGTCGCGCCTGTACGAGCCTTTATTTTCAAACATTTTTTGTACTTTCAAAAAAATTACTCAAAATTAAAACACTTGATCTGTTCTCTTGCAAAACTGTTGTATTGTGATATGTACAGGATTATACAATAACGAAATGATTGTGAATTAATTATGAAATGATGGACATGAAAAAAATATTGACTGTAAATTACTTCATTGGACTGATTGAATTAATATAAAATTGCAAATGCACTCGGCTCTGACCGCTGCAAGCATTGCGCCGGAATCCAGTTCTTTTTTACATTCTGGTATAGCGTGTAGTTTTTTCATGCATTTTGGAACCGTCCAGTGTATTGTACATTCTCAATGCCAATCTTAATAGCAGGTTCGAGTAGTGAAGTAACCTGAATTCCAGCCCTAAATAGATGTGGTTGGCACTTTGTTTGCTGCATAACCTACCCCGCAAAATATTTTAAACTTTATTATTGGCAAACAGCATTCATACACCTCACCTCACATAACATCTCTTGTGGGGCGGCTTAGCTCGGCCGCTTATGCTGTTAGAAAGATAAGACAGTTAACTGATGTAGAAACCGCACGTTTAGTCTATTTCAGCTACTTTCACAGCATTATGTCGTACGGCATTTTACTATGGGGTCGAGCTGCTGACATTGAATCCATCTTTATTTTGCAAAAAAGAGCTGTCAGAGCCATTTATAATCTACGTCGCCGCGAATCTCTCAGGGAACTTTTTAAAAGGATTAATATTATGACGGTACCTTGCCAATTTATTTATGAAAATATTATGTATGTAAGAAAAAATCTACATCTTTTTAATAAAATAAGCGATAGACATAATTTTAATACTAGAAATAAAGATAAAATACATCAACCATTTTTCAGATTAGCCAAGGTACACACATTTTTTATGGGGTACTGTGTTAAATGTTACAATAAAATACCTTGTGATATATTGCAATTAAATGAAAGAAAATTTAAAACTTACATTAAACGTACACTTTGTAAACAAGCATACTATAAATTAGAAGATTATATCCAAGATAAGAACGCTTGGAAACATGCTGGTCCTGCTCCATAGGACAATCTAAGAGTCTAGACAAAATCAAACGGGTTGCTAATTTAATTGTAAATTTACAATATTTTTTATTTTTATTTAAATTGATTTACACTCTGTAACTACTTAACTCACACCCTGACTTATTACTTGTATTTTTTATTTTATTTTATTTAAATGAAAATCGTTTACTTTTACCATGTTTGTAAATATGTGAGCACCATGCATGTCTCAGATAATTAATTTATATGTCATGGTTTCATTTTTAATTCTTTTACCTATTGTGGTATAGTAATTATATTTTAGGTGCATCGTCTTCACATATTATTATGATATAATTAATGTATACAAAATATTGTAAAACATTTTAAAAGAGTAACGGTGGAGTTTCTTGCCCATTCTTCTCCATACGAAAATTACCTTTTGGAATGGGCGACTAGAATCAATTCTATTTGTTGTAATTTTTGACGTTCAAAAGTGCCTTTAATGTGCCTATTTGAAATAAATGCTTTGACTTTGACATACTCTTCAAATATTGTGGATTAACGACATTTGTATGTTAAGGGGGAAGCGCTAAGGTAGCTCGCGAAATTCTAATTTTCTTACGTTTTTTTGCAATTTGCTGGTCAGTATTAAGTTGTACGTCGATCAAAATATGATTCGCGACCGTAACAAATAT
The DNA here is from genome assembly GCA_963855955.1 of Luperina nickerlii. Classification (NCBI taxonomy): domain Eukaryota; kingdom Metazoa; phylum Arthropoda; class Insecta; order Lepidoptera; family Noctuidae; genus Luperina; species Luperina nickerlii. The sequence continues at coordinate 16,726,301 of OY979674.1, read as the reverse complement.
GTATTTACAGAATCATAATCATTAGAATCAGTAATACAACTTGTTAGGTTAGTATAATTCCAAAACGTCAAGATTTCATGAAATAGTCATTCTGTGGGATTACTTGGTCTTAGAGAGTTGTGTTGATGCCTTAAATGATTGTAATTCTATAAATACATATTTGTTACGGCCGCGAATCATATATTAATCAACCTACAACTTAATACTGACCAGCAAATTGCAAAAAACGTTAAAAAAAATGAATTTCGCGGGCTACACTAGCGCTTTCGCCTTAAATTGTAAAACTGCTATCCAAAGATGATGAATAAGTAAGAATATGACGAGCTGCAGCACTACATTGTTGAATGTTTACTTGTTCATCACGTTTGTTAACTTTTATAAACTTAGAGTAACAGTTATATCTTTTTTATAGCTTTTATAACCTTAGAGTAACAGTTTATAAACACTGTTCATTGTAATGAATTCATACCTAATTACTAAGGTAAATTGAGTTAATGTTACAGACATTGCACTTACAAGTTAGATTTGTCTAAGAGGCCAGTGAACCCTGTCCAAGAGTTCCGGATTTAAGAGATTAACATAATAACGAATTGAACACGAAGGACTATAAATTGATATTTTGTACAAAGGGCCGGCGACAGTAATTGCTGGTTTGTCGGCAAATTGCGCATGTACCTACGTGTTGTGAAAATGATTTCTTTAATCGCACGCCCGACTCAAGGATACTGCGGCTAATGCCAAACTGTAATGAGCAACAATCAGCACCTTCATATACTTACATCGAATAATCACATCCTAATGAATAACCGTCGCACGATATTTTTTATTCGCAATGGTACGATAATGCTGATGTACATACTTCCATGACTGTACGTGTCGATGTTTTTATTTTCTTATCTTTTGCAACGATTGTATGCCAAGGACCTCTGAAAGGTCTTTTACTAAAACGGTAATCTTTATTTTATCTGTGAGCAAATAATGTTTTATTTTGGTTTCCACTAAAGGAAACCACGTCATCTCTTTGATTTCTTTTGTAAATTCCTAACTGCATTACGCATAAGAAAGAACATAAATGTTTCGCATCACTACAATATTTTTTGACTCATTATAACATAAAACGGATCTGAATTGCTATTGTTTTTGAAACAGTAAGAAGATTGCCAAACGAGGAAGCTTCCAAACGGCATTGTTATTTAGTGAAAAGTGCAACATCTCGTAAGCAACGGTCGGCGGATTGCGTCCATGGCGAACACCAATTGTCGCAAGAGCTAGTGTTTCGTGTATAATTCAGGTGACAAATGCTGGCGAGTTGCGCGGGGTGGGGGCGAGAGGCGTTGTTCTTGACACAGTAAAACTAGAAGTGCAGTAGGTAGGTGCAGCTGCGGCCCACACTGAGCTTTTTGCAAGCTGCTAATACGACTACCACAACCGGTCTCTTGAGCTTTAAATGTGCTGCATTCTTGCCGTTCGGTAGTTTGTATTTTGTAAAGACAAAGCCGAATATGCGTAATATTAATGCAAACGTACCAATTTAAGTTGTAAAAACTGATAATTTGTACAGTGTCCAGACAGCTCATCAGTTAGTGAGTAATGTGTGAGTAGTGTCGCGGGTTCGATTCCCGCACGGAACAAATATTTGCATTGCCTACAGGTAGTTGTTCCGGGTCTGGCTGTTTGTGTATGTGAATTTAAATGTTTGGAAACGCACCCACGATACAGGAGTAATTCCTAGTGTGGGGCAACGTATAAAAAAAAAATGTGTTACCACTAACCAGCCCTGTGAAGTTCCTTATAATGCACAATGATAACGGAAAGCACGTATTTACGTTGAGCATAATCGGATACTTATTATAATAAGATAGAAAGAAGTGAACGCGACGACTTCAATAATAATACCATAGTTAGTATTTTTAGGATTTAAGCGTCGAATATAGCAATTTATAATATTTTTGATTTCACCGCGTTCCTGACTCAGTACGGCACGCGGTGCACGAGATTTATCTGGCGTGATCTGCCTAGATCTCGGCCAAGAAACGCTTTCCATGTCGCGAGGCGGAACGCCGCCGCCCGCCGCTGCGATTTATGCCTCGTATCGCCACGTCCGATATAATCCGATTGGGGATTTATGCCACTTGCCTGTTGCCCGTTCGTTACTCCGCACCTTCGACTTCCTAGTCACTCATTTTATTACTATGCTTTTATGGTCGATACATTTTTTGCACGCTTCAAACTCATAGATCACGAACTCTTAATGATCAGTGCTGCAGTGTCTGAATCGGTGGCTGAAAAACTATTACTACTTCCTCAATAGGATACCTGCACGCTGTCGCATCATCTTTTTGACAAACGCAAGGTAATATTCATTAAAGAAAATTATTTCCTTGCTAACGTATTGGATTATGATGGCGAGGTCGCATCTCATCATATCCTGTTAATGTAACAATAGCTCACCGAACCGCGCATCGGCCTTGCGTCGTCTTTGCTGTGCGAGGGCTTTATCAGGGTCTTCTCTGACACGGCGCCGTTACGTCTATTCTTTTACGACGGAAATTATAAGCAGTATTTATCATTTCGTCTATAGGTTTTTGGCATTGATCCAAAATTTCTATTCTAGTAAACAAAAACACTTAATACTCATATAAGTAATAAGTGCATATAGGTACACATTACGATTTTATTGTGCTGAAAAAATATAAAGCCAAGAAATTAAGATCTCGTTCTTCTTTTTAGGGTTCCGTACCAAAATGGTACAACTGAACCCTTATGGTGAGACTCTGTGTCTGTCTGTCTGTCCGTCCGTCCGTCCGTCCGTCCGTCCGCCCGTCCGTCCGTCACAGCTGGCCATCTCAAGAACTATTGATGCTATCAACTTGAAATTTGGTATAGTTTTAGATGTTTGCCCAATATTTTGCAAATAAGAAAGAAATATTTTTTTTTGTAACAGGAACTGAAAGGGACTCTGAAAAATTCGAAGTGGGGCGGCTAGGGCAAATGGAGTATTATATGAAAGAGCGCAGTTTACACATTCTCAAACATTTTTTCATTTTTTTAGGCCGCATAATTTTCGACTTTTGATGAAAATGTAAAAAAAAATTCCGTCGCCCTCCTTATCTCCAAAGTTTACAAAGACAATAAAGAGAAAAATCTGAAATAATTCTATGTGATAGAAGTTTATGTAAAGATTACAGGAAAAATAAAATGATTAAATAAAACACTTTCAGAAATCATCAACAAAAGTTACATTAGTTCCACTATCGCTAAAGAGATGATGGCGCTGACCTAAAACGGCAATATTCTACACCGTAGTGCGCAGTGTTAAAATTCTCTGACGAATACAGGCCTCGCCGATCAAAATTTAAAAACATGTTATTATGATGGTACGGAACCCTCGGTGCGCGACTCCGACTCGCTCTTGACCGGTTTAGCCTGCCTTGGCCCTATGTTACCCGGGGTCGGCGCTTATTATGCGTATTATGTTTTCCCTTCCATTCTCCTGTGTCAATCGCCACCGTATCACTTCTTACTCTATTTTCCTTCATATAATCCTCGCACCACGCATTCTGGAGGATCAGGAGACAAAAGAAAATTTGCCTCCCTCTATCTGTTAAAATCTTACTATATTCATAGCTGTCATTGTCACGTAACAAGACAAACGATTTATCTTATTTTTTCCTATTTTCAAACTTCCTCCTGGACAATAATATCGTAGCAATCCTACAATATCAAAACTTTAAGTGTATAGGAATTATCAAGTCACTTTGAAAGCCTTCAACACAACAAAACACATTATCCCTATGTATAGTCATCATTGTGGCTCGTTCCACACAGGCCACATCTTCATGAAGACGGTCATTTATTCCGGCTGGAGCTGTCGTCGGCTCTATTGTACGAGGAACGAACACATGTGACGGAATCAACGACCGTTTAGTGAGAGCTCGACGATTTATTACGCCAGTGAAATGTATCTTTGACTGAGTAAAATTAAACTAGCCATTCGGACCATACTTTTCTAATATTAGATTACACGTGTTACCAAATTGGAAATTGATTGAGACGTCGACTGATTGATCATAAGAAAATAAATAAAATAAAACCGGGCAAGAGCTAGTCGGACTCGCGCACCGAGCGTTACGTACCATCACATGTTTTAAGTTTTCATCGGCGAGAAGTATTTTAACACTGCGCACTGCGGTGTAGAATATTGCAGTTTTATGTCAGCGCCATCTCTTGACCGATAGTGGAACTAGTGTAACTTTTGTTGATGATTTCTGAAAAATTATTTCATTTAGATACGTTTTATTTTTCCTGTAATCTTGACACAAACTTCTATCACATAGATTTATTTCAGATTTATCTCTTTGCAAACTTCGGAGATAAGGGTAAGGGAACCCTATTTTTTTTAATTTTTCATCAAAAGTCGAAAACTATGCGGCCTAAAAAAAATGAAAAAGTGTTTGAGAATGTGCAAAACTGCGCTCTTTCATATGATACCCCACATGCCCTAGTAGCTCCACTTCGAATTTTTCAGACCCCCTTTCAGTACCTGTTGCAAAAAAATATAAATATTTTTATTTCTTTCTTATTTACAAAATAGGTAAACGTCAACTTTCCAAACTTCAAGTTGATAGCATTATCCAGCTGTGACAGACAGACAGACTGCGTCTCACCATAAGGGTTCCGTTTTACCATTTTGGTACGGAACCCTAAAAACATTCGTATGAAAGGCCGTGGTTATAAATACATATCGATATAAACAATATTTGAGCCAGCAAAGCGATCGCGTCGTTTATTAGTCGTTGAATTCTATAAATCACTCATCTTGGGCCCTACTTGGATAGTTTGTAAATCATTCCCACGATAGCTACGACTTTATATTTATCAAGTCCATGTTTGTAACAACAAACGTTATTCGATCGACATGTTATTATAATGATCGTTTTGACGGACATCATACCCCGTTATACCCATTAAAGTGTAAAAATGGATGTCCTTTCGATAAAAGTTGCCCACAACACCTCGAGTGATGCGTCGTGGTCATCGCAACGGTCAATACTTAAAAACAATGATACCATTGTCACATCCGCGGAAATCGGCCCGGATAGACCGGAGTTTAACGCTCTTTTCAATCGGTTTGGAGAAAATTGCGCACACGACGCCGCCAACCATGTTGCTAAACGTTCATTATGGTGACATAATGACTTAATAGGTTCTCTGGTGAATAGACATGACCTAACAGACACAGGAAAATCTGTCCGTGGCTGGCTGCCTAATCACTATTTATTGGTTACGTGATTTGTTTATGCAATTACCACGCAATAATATTCATCAAATTCATACAACACAAACGTAGTTCCGTACAACACAATAATAAGCAATCATGTTGTAGAAAATATACGAGTAGCTCCGCCGATTGATAGAAAGAGTGCATATATCCTAGTGCGCACGAGTTGGGTCGTTGAAGAAATGCACAATCTGCACCGTGACACGGTACCTGGTCGTAGCTGGTTGCGAATGAGCCGTTAGTCGCGTTTAGGTGCGGACAGGAGCGCGGGCCAGCCGGTGCGGGATCGATTAGTGAACCGGTCCCCACAGTACGTTGACTCCCGAGGGCCACTGTCTGTGCCTGCGGACGCGAATTATGCACCTATCGCCATTACGGCACTCCCCCCACCATTACCCCAAACACGTTGGCTGTTGTACGTAGCACTCGGTTAAGAAGAATTCTCTAGTGATGCCTTAGTCTATTTCTTAAATTCCCAGATATAAATAGTCTTCATGAGGTAGGTAATTCATGAACCAAATCATTGTCTGAAAATAAAGATAAGTGGATGGACAGATGCTTGAAGGTGATTTTCCTTGACTAAGACTGGTTGAAGGTGCAGTAAACCACAACTAGTTTCACTCCATGGATGACGGGTTGTGTCGGTGTCGTTGTTTTTAACTACACTTGTCCGCTTTTGCGTAATTGCTGGCAGGTGCGCCGGCGCAGCTCTGTCGTTTGAGACAATTATAGGAAATCGCGTACCTTTTTTCGTCCATACACACCGGTTTAATGAAATGCACCCCGTCAGTACAACGAAACAACCCCGGATGCTAGAGAAATCGGATTCGATAAAACAATGTTATCAGTAGATTTAGAAAAAATATCAAAGAAAAAGAAAAAATTAATAGCGCAGACATACATTACAAAGTAAAATAAGTTTCTGAGATCTCATACTTATAGACCAAAGACAACAGTGCCTTTTTAAAAACATTTTGACATAGACTCGTTTCTGCAAAAGCGCATATTGGTACAAATTATTAGAATGTTTACTACCTACCTTTGTTATTGAAAAATGCAAGAACAGAAGAATTGACAGCAATCATTTATTGTTTAGCTGGTACCAAGTAAACTAGTGAAGAGTAAACAAGAAGTAGTCGGTCCTGATTAAAAGTGATAAAGCTGTCTGGCATCGTCCTGGTAGTATGAGGGCCTAGCGGGGGCCGGGGTGCGGGAGGCGCCTCCGGGCGTCGAACCCGCGTGGGTCGAGGGTCAGCAGCGCGACACGCGTTCATTAGTGTATTCGTGCGCCCGCGCAGCCCTCCCTGTACATGTTACAATAAGTGCACTTGCATGCCAGTTTGCATTTCTTAGAACATTGACACGCGACTCCTTCCACTATCTTTGTTCAAGCCACCCGGAATGTGAGGTATCTCGTTGCGTGTACCTCCTTAAACATGTCGTCTTAGACAATGACCGAGTGTCTGGTATTATTCATTCACATAAAGGTCGTTCGACTGATGTTCACGAAGGTCCCATCACGGAAGCCATAAATTTTTATTTTCCGTCCTGTCCAAATTCAAGCAAAAGCTGTAAAACGTCGAATATTTTCATAAATAGTGTCCTTTGATATGTTTACTTTTGCTTTAATGTGCAATTTACGAACACGGCCCGGTTAATTCGTCATTTCTTTGTCGAGTACGCACCTATTGTTGAATTAAAGGTTTTGCGAGGACATTGCTCTTCTCAGGGCCAACACGAAGTTTATTGTGGTTTTATGTTTTCCGTAGAATTCGTACTCACTTAGGCCTTTGTCACTAAATAAACGAAACTATTTACTCAGTAGGTACTTGTTCTTTTGATTGATGCCTATCCTTCGCCTACACTAGATTTGTTTAGTTTTAAACTTTCCATTTCATTTTACAATATGTCTAGAAGACTTATTTTGACTGGCGACCATAATAATGAAAGTTGGAGTATTTGTCAGAATGTGTCTGTGCTTTTGCAAATTGTTATTGAGCTCATTTATCTAATTCGTAGATGTAGACATATGCAATGAATTGTATGAGTCAATCGAGAAAGTAAACCAGTAAGCATTGTTCCGAGTGGATGCGCGTTGTACTGAGTGCGTGGGTACAGGCAACGGCGCGAATTAAGCAGCTCTCTATTCATTACTCATCGTTATTGCTATCGCCATTTTGGAAGACGAAAGCGAGTGTAGGCTTTAACTCACGTTCTATGAAGCTGACTAATTAATTTATTTTGAGATAAAAGGGTGGTTTTTTATATATTCTCACCACGGTCACTAGTTACTCCACATGAGTGGCTTTTCATAAATTGATTCACGCTCGATGAACGCTTATTTGAGCGTACTTAAAGCTTCTAACTTTAATAGTCGTGCATTTATAGACATGTGCGAGGCATTGAAAAACAGATATGGATCGTTTGCAGGAATTAACTTCACATAGTTTATTCCTATACTTCGTAAAAGATAGCTTGATTTCTGCGACAGCTGTCAGTAAAATCACGCCTATGAAGTTCTGAATTTCATAGTAGTACAGACAGTACCTGTAAATGTCATACTTTATGGGCATGCCGGACCTACTTAGTGCTGGGCGATGAATCAACGTGACCACAGACTATACACTATCGATATTTTAAATAAAACTTAATTTAAAATTAATTAATTATTTAATTTTATTGTAACTAGCTTCTGCCCGCGACTTCGACCGCGTGAAATTTCTTGTTACTCCGAAGTCCGACCCACCCCGCCGCATCGCATCGCCTGCCCGCGCTATTACTTCGTTTTTGCTTAGCGGTCTTTCTGACTTTTTTCTTTTTGCTCGGCTCCTAAATGTCATAGCGTGATGTTAAAGCCTATAGCCTTCCTCAAGAATTGGGCTATCAAATGCAAAAAGAATGTTTCAAATCCGACTGCTAGTTCCAGAGATTAGCGCGTTCAACCAACTAAACAAACTCTTCAGCTTTATAATATTAGTATAGATTTTATTTTAATATCATAACATTATTTACATTTGTATATACTTAATCTAAAAAACGATTCAGAAACTGATTCAGATATGGATTTAGGGTGTACTCCGTTACGAGAATAAATGTATTTTATATTAAAACTAGCGACCCGCCCCGGCTTCGCACGGCTGCAATGCTGATATACTAAATACACTACAGAAAAACTGTGAACGTTGTATATAAAAACATAGCGGCCCGCTCCGGCTTCGCACCGCCGCAAACGCTACGGCCCGCAATTTTTAAATCTGTAATATCTTCGAAAATATTCATTTAAATCATACGGTGTAAAGGGCCATATAGATCTATATTAAATGAACAATGTATTCAAGGTATTTAATTGGTTAAGGATTAATGCTGTATTGGTTAAAATCGCTTCGAAAATTAGCCATTATTTGTCGTAAAAAGTAAATGACAAAAAAAAGTTATTGTGGGTTATCCATAAGAGATAGACATATACCATCACGGACTTTTCTGTAGACCTTTTCAATGTGTACAATACTTAGTACATTATTTTGATAAAACTCGTAGGGTTCAGCCTGCGTTTGCAATGTAAGCGGATAAAATGTAATTATTTACGACATCACATTAGAAACCTCAAAAATAACAGTACTTCTCCACTATTTAATGGATGTTATTATACATATAAACCTTCCTCTTGAATCACTCTATCTATTAAAAAAAACCGCATCAAAATCCGTTGCGTAGTTTCAAAAATTTAAGCATACAAAGGGACATAGGGACAGAGAAAGCGACTTTGTTTTATACTATGTAGTGATATTCGTTTAATTTAGTAACGTTTGAAATTAAATTAAACCCAATTAAATGTTACATTAGCATCGATAATAGTAAGAAACGTCGATAATTTCTATCGACAATTTTTTATATCATGCAACCCTAGGAATGTCAGTTTGACTTAAGGTTCGTACACATAGGCGCGACGCGACACAAAGGCACCGCAAGTCGCGCAACGAGCGGTGCCTTTGTGTCGCGCGCGATTCGCATCGCGTGTCGCGCCTGTTTGCAGGAGCCTTTATGTCGCAGAGATCAAGCTATCTTTTACGTAGTATAGAAACAAAATCTGCAATACCAGTTGATCCATAAATAGCATTACGTTAACTGAAATATCTTTGACCTTTTACGGCACCTACGGGTTGGAAAGAAGTGATGAATGAAAGATGTTAAGGCTAAAGGCTGCTGTTTTACAAAACATTAAGTATACAGACATAACGTAATCAAAATAGGAACTATATTGGATGAGAAACGTGCTCAAGAGTTAGGTAGGTAGAGTTTTCTGGAGGACAGGGGGCAGGAAATCCTCACCTTAACCCATAACGGTTTCTAGAACAAAAATACCTTTTTACAAAAAAAACAACAGACATCAAAAAAAAAACACTAGTTGTGTAGTACAACTTCGTAGTTTTTTTGAAGTCTGTTTGATTTTTTTTTTTTTAAGTTTTCATTTTTAACTTTTTAGTTTACCTACCCCCCACAAATTCAATTATCACTAGTGCATTGAAGAATTGAAGACACCGACTAGAAGAATCATCAAAATTCGCATAGAAATGACTGAGATGCAGTACATATATGCATATATTCCTGAAAGTATTAGATCACATTAATGAAAGAATTATCAATTACTTCATTAGTTTTTGAGAAAACCGCGGACATACAAACATACATACCTACATACATATGGGTCGAATACAGAAACTCCTATTTTGAAATCGGTTAAAAAGGGTGTAGTTTGCTAGCCCCTGTTTTTAATTGCATCGTTGCGTGTCGGTCCAGGATATAAGGGTACAAATGTGCATTGTGCAGTCACCTAGAAACATTATGAATGTAGTCACAGGACTGGTAACTTACTCGGTGCACTATAATATTTTAGTGATACATGGAGACGACTCCGTCGAAATAAAATTATAGTACAGACGCCAGCATATCAAGCTACTACAATCTGTCAAATTTCTTTTATAGATTTTCAACTTTATCTCTAAATCATAAGGTTCAAAATTGATTGGGAAAAATTGACAGTTTCGGGTAGCTTGATGTGCTGGCGTCTGTACCTAATTACATTTCTAAACGTAGACCAAGCACAAGGAGAGTTTGTTAAGTACCTGAAGGCCTATTTTTGTAATTAAAAACATTCAAATTCACGTCGCAAACTCATCTCGGCGACAATCAATGTCAAAAATTCGGATAATTTAAAGGTTTTTTCGACAGATTGCGATTGAGATTAGGATCTGAACGTTCTTAAAAATACGAGAATTGCCCCCCTGGTACTTGTTGACAGACATATACCGTCCTCTCATACCTATTAACACTGTAATATGAATTTATTGTAAATTATTTTAAAAAATGTACTCGTGGTCTTGCTTGGCGGCGTTTCGCCATTGGAAACGACCAATGCACCGAACCATGCACCTAGCTTCTGAGTTCTGACGTTTTAATAAGAGCCTATGTTCAAGTGACTAAAAATAACTAAAAATAAAAATTGAGGGTGTAAGAATCGTTACTTACCTTCCACACAAGTGAAGTTCTGTAGTTCCATGGGCAAAGACGTGAGTTTACATAATCAGAATCAAACATAATATCTAGTATAATGTATCGAAAAGTGATTAGATTGCTACGAATGCGACAGTGTAAGACACAAAGGTGTTTACTTTTACCAATATACACAAAAAGTATAATAATGTGATTGTTCATTGTGGCAGACGAGTCTCGTAGAAAGTATCCGGCGCGTGCAAGAACTGAAGAACGGTAATTGCGACTGTATTGTTATATCTCTACTGTTAATAATTATTAGCACTACTACCATATGCGTGAAATTACCTATCCATTGTGTTGAACGTATTTTGATCTAGTTTTCTTGTAGAGATCGCAAATTTGTAATATCTTTCATAAAATTGGCTATGATCTAACAATATTATATTGTTTATGTAATGTAGGTAGGTACCTAAATAAAAAATGGGCATTATATTATACCAGGTTTATTATCAAGTAACAGATCTACTTGGATAGACAACTTGCTATGCAGTAGAAATAACGCTTCGTGTTTATAAACATAATATAATTGCAATTAAAATTATGTATTTGTGAACTTCAATAAATAATACTTACAGAGTTCTCGGGCTAAATTTTCCCAATAATATTGTCTTTCTTATTCTTACCTACATATTTATGGTTTAAATAATATTGTTACACGTATATAAACCTGAATCTTGCCATAAGGTTATGATACCTGTCGGTAATCAGAAATGAATAAAGTTTGATATAATTGCTTGGCAATTAAAAGTGATGCTGCTTGGTTCATATTATTTTGCAATAAATAATATCTTAACAAGCAGTAACTTAAATTGGTATTTATGTACTGTCAGATTTACTGTAAATATTGGGATGAAGTTAATTAATTTGAAACGCCCGCGACGATTTCCCCAACCACAGACAAGAGCTGTTCGCCTTCGATTCCAATCGTAAAATTACAGGTTGAAGTTAATTTCCTTATGTTTTGATGATTGCTGGAAAGTGGAAGGAGATCCATTTCAAAAGTTTTAATATTTAACGTATAAAAAATAAATGGTCATTATTTTCAAGAATAAAAAAGTGGTCATGTAACTTCACTAATTATATAAAACTAAACAAGCCAGAATAAATTTTAACGCCTTCTATCTCGTTTAGACGATAATCTAAATTCAAGCCATATTACGTACGTATACGTACCATCATTACTTTTTAGCATAGGTGTCCAAAAGAGCCTTTCTCTCTCAAAACAACTAACCGTGACATCTTTTCACTTTCGCCATTACTGTGTCAATCAGATTCTGAAACAATTTGCAGTTAGCAGATACTAATTAGCTTTATTTTATCACAAATTAAGTGTTGCACCGTCTAGTCGCATTCGCGTTAAACTTTTCTTTCTAACACACAAAACCTGTATTTTGTGGGATCGAGCCCTGACGGCTGGCGGTAGTCTGTGGGCGTTCAGTGAAAGCTTTCAATGTGAGCTTGTTTATATTTGTTAATTAAAAACATTAATAAACTCTCCATTTCGTAGTAGAATACTAATAAAATTTTAATAGTCTGCTGTCGCAATTATAATATTTATGTCGATTTTATTGTAATATCAATTTAATTACCGACATAATGTATTTTAATGTAATAATAAAAACAAAGCATGATAGGCACGACGGGTAATCAATTACCAACGAAAGAATTAACGTTAACGGGTCGGGTAATTCAATGTTGAAATCTGTTACAACGAAGAGAGTCCGATAACGAATCTCCATTGTATTCATATGAGCTCCAATCGATTTGAATGTACCAAATAAATATGCGCATGTTTGTTAAATAGTACCAAATCCGTTATGTGTGAGCTTCATGGAACTCATAGGACCTACATAATGCTTTATTGTCTCGCCACGGGACGCGTGGGTGATAACTCGTTCTACAGTATATAGGTCAAAATACAGTACACACAATTACATAGATAATATTATTGAATTTAATCTCTTTAATGAATTATTCACATTTAAGATTAATCAAAAGTAAATACAAACTATTTACACTAGATACTAAATTAAATGACTAACTAATGATAATATTATTTATTTTTCGTAATGGAATTGTTTCAAAATTTACTAACAGCGAATGTGTACACACAACACATGACCTAAAATACACAATATATGTTTTTGTACAATAGTGAAGAGAAGACTGGCATAATGAGTTCACAAGACGTTTTTGAATGTAATGCGATATGTAAAGATGTGGGGTATTGGAGCAAGTGCGAACCTAGACCGACTACAGTTAGTTAGCTTCGGTTCTGACTCAGCATTGGTAAATGATCACGTTAACCCGAATTGTCAAGAACACTTACTTATTTATTGTCTTCAATAGCTTTATTTACTCTGATTGAAATGTATCCGTTCTCACTCGATGTGAGTGCCCGGCTGTGGGTCTCAGTTAGGGTTGCCACCTTTTTTTTTGGCATTTAAAGTACATTGATTATTATAGGTAAGAAAAAAAAAGTACACAGTATAAAAATAAAGTACAATTTATTCTCTTTTAGTATTATATTTAAAAATATATTTTTTATTGCTTTTTGCAGTTTGTATTAAATTTGTATCTTTACTAAAAAATTGCACAGCATCTTTACATTCTACATTTAAATTAAAGTAAACAAGTAATTCGTTTTTTATCAAATTCAGAGACGCTTTGTTTCTTTCGTCTCGCCATTTGTTATTCATTACAGAAAAAACCCTCTCTGTAAATGCTGACGTGGCGGGAATTGACAATAAAAATGAAATTACTTTAAACAAGTTCAAAAAATTATCATCACTCTTATTAAATATATGCTGCCATTTTTCTGAAGTTGAGAGTTCAGTAAAACCCTTAGAAGTACCTACTTATCTGATTATAATGTTTGTTGAATAAAACAATTTCGCTATAAAGATCATCCATATTCACATTAAGTTTTTGCAAATTTAAATTTTCTATTATGTTTACAATATCATCAAATTCTATATTGCTCTTTAAATTTATTTTACCAAGTGTAATTAACCAGTTTGTGCTATTAAGATTACAGCTTCAATAGAAATCAAATTTTGCAAAATAAAGTATTTTCGTGTACTTTATGACTCTTATAAAGTATAGAGTACAATTACCTTAAATAACGTACAATACTTTATTATAAAGTACGGGTGGCAACCCTAGTCTCAGTACGTATGTAGCACCATTTATAATGTACTATCGACGAACAACGTTTTCTTGATCCATGACATTGACCGTCGGCGTCGCATGCAAACAAAGCACATAGGAAAAACATAAGTTTGTCTTTGAATATTGAATCTACAGCGTGCGGATATTTTGCATCATAATATGTAGCTTTATTGGTAATTTATTCAATGCAATGTGGTTGTGCTTAATGCGTGGTAAGTTTGTTAGTTAAGCTAGTTTATTACAGGTAGGTACATATAAAGATAACGATTCATCGTCGATTATGCAAATCAAATCATTTATTTCCTTTTTCGTAGGAAATAAAAATGCTTATTGTAAACAACGCTGTCTCATCACGGTATTTACACGGATTACAATCAGCATCAGGTACGGGTCACGATTGCGGAAGTTCGATACATATTTGAATCATTTTCGTCAAGGACGGGCTGGAAGCCGCCGTGTGTACGTACTTATTAAGTGCCAGATAAGATTCCTCGCTGTACAACAGTGAACATAATGACAGGGGGACCTTGTCGTGCATCGATATCGGCTATCCTAAAGGGAAGACAAGTAGGTAAACAAGGTTTCCGCTTAAGGATTGGCAATGCATCGGCCGCCCACGTATTGTTCAGATGTTGTTCAGATAGGCGTCGCACTAAAACATTGCAAACGATCATTCGGTAATTCGTTCGTTCACGGAAGTATTTAACAGCCAGTCGTTCCATGTAAATCAGTTTACTTTTAAGTCATAACTGATATGTAGGTGCAACCAGCATGTACCAGTGTATTAAAATTTTTGCTATTTAACTAAACAAAAAACGTCGGCGATCTTTTGAGGAATTAGCGTTTTATGGACATGTACAAGTTTTTTATTCCAATTAGATTGGTCTACGACTCCACGATATCTGTTCATATGATCCAACATTTTAAAGCTCGACATTAAGATTTTTATTTTGCCAATACATTCATCAGAAGCTATCATACAACATAACTTACCATGAATAACGAAGTAGGCGGATAGTTGTCAGAATCCTGACAAATCTTTTTCGGAGAAAGTTTTAGCCTGGTAACTTTGTCTGTCATTGAATTGAATGACGAAAACTTTTCACTTTCATCAATTAGCCAGCAACACAAAGGTGTCAGATGTCCTGAGATGAACTCTGTTAATTATTGCCATTTCTCCATTAAGTTCATCTCGATAAGGTCATCTCTAATACATCAGAATGCGGGCGTGGGTGATATTATTTCCTCAGTGGGGCGGCTAAGCTCGGAAAGCTTAATGTTTGGTTTACGCAATCAGATATTCGCATCTCGCGTAAACTTTGATCACTTTTGTTTTCAAACGTCTTCCGAGCTTTACCGTGGCCCACTCTCGACGGCCTTGATTGTTATCCACCCGCGCCGCTGCACATTGTCTGCAGTCATTTGTCATGTGACGTGCACGTGACATGATTTCCCTTTTATCAAACGAAATGTTAATAATTAAGTGAAAGTTTCCTTTAAAGCCAGCTGCAACTATGAAGATTTATTACAAGTCTTTTAAGCAATTGACGTGTCGGAAAGTAACTTCAATCGTTTAACCTTCTTCTCGACAAAATACACTCTTCCGCGTTTCGAATACTACGAAGTAATGTTTTATATCTCGTGTGTGAGTCACGCGGTTCAGGTGCTAATGATGACGAGTTTAATTAATGCCAAGTTGTCTGCAGCACCTAGGGCAATGCTACCGTTGTAGGGCAATCAACGCCAGGGAATTCCATTGCATTTACTCACGAAACATTTCAAAGAATCTAAAGAAAGGTTATTCATGAACAACAATATTGTGCTTATAACACAGAAATATTATAAATGAACAAAAAAATACGGTGAAGGTCTTTACGTAAACTATCCAAACCAATGTAATACAAGGTGGGTGTGAAATTAGCAATATAACCTAATGCAGCCAGACAGCCATAGGTTTGGTTGGTAATTTGAAAACTTCTGTAGGTCTTTTGAGCTTAATTTTGGAATAAAGTAGGAAAAACTTATTTAAAAAAAACACTACTACGTGATAAATAACTTGAAGACACCTACTAAAATAATCATCAAATTTTCATAGAAATGCCGGAGATGCAATACATTTATGCATATAATGTACCTATTATATACAATGTATTATAAAATATATAATGAAAGAATTAAAGATCACATTAATGAAAGAATTATCAAAATTGGTTCATAAGTTTTTGAGAAAATCGCGGACATACAAACATACATACTGGTCGAATACAGAACCTCCTTTTTTTAAGTCGGTTAAAATTGAATTACGATTCTAAGCATTTGGCTCTTCGATCAATAATAGTACTAGATCAATGATCAGGAACAAAAATAAGTCTCTAAGGCCCACTTGCGCCAGGCTGGGTTATATTAATTAACTCAGAGTTAGCGTCCACGCTAGAGTTAAATTATAATTTCGTCTTGCGCCACTCAGAGTTAGTAGGTAACTCAAAGTTAAATTTTTAAATTTTTAACCCAGCAATGTTGGAGGGTTACGTCACTAATTCCGGGTTAGTAATGTCAAAATTATTTCTTTGAGGTTATGTTCGTTTGTAACAACAAACTATAGAGAATAGAGACTACTCGTAGCGGTTGGAAGTTTTATTAAAACAAGATTACAATTATTATGACAAATGAAATGTTTTCTGATGATGACGAAGAAATTATCGAATACATTAGTTCGGACTTTTTTAATAGAACAATTGCAGAACGGTCTGCTGTAAACTTTCTAAAATTCGTTGCGAACCGGTGGTCGACGAATTGTATATTTTTACCACTTCCTGCCAGGCTTTATGTTTTTCCATAAGATTGACTCCGTCGGTCTTTTTACATTCTATGATATCTTTAAAGTTATTTATTATACCGCACAGCAATATACTGTCACTCTTTGTGAAATTAGGCCCTCGTAAACGGTTTTTCTTTTCCATGCTCGCGACTTACGCACAAACACAAATATTACAATTAAATCACTCTCCAAAACACGGACTAATAAAATATGTAATACTACGCGTTTACACGGCGTGAAATCCGTGCTCTGAAGGAAGAAAATAAACAGTTGTGATAAAAGAATTCGTTTAGGTTATCTTTCTAACGCGCAACGTGAAAATGACAATGATTAATTTCAAATAACAAATGATCAAAATGAAAAGTCGGTGTCAAGTTCAAGTAAGGAGATAATTATATACAAAATACTGTAGCGCAAAAGAGACAAGTATACATGTTTCGGTCATCATTCGCTCATTCATATTTTGCCGGATAATATAATAGAATGAATACTCTGTAAAGATACCAGCGTAAAATAAAAAACCAAAAGGTTAGTTAACCGAAGGTTAATTTCCCCTGGCGCAATACAATGTTAGAGTTAAAATTTTTACACTTTAACCCAGAGTTACTAAACTCGGAGTTACCCAATTTAACTCAACTTTTGGCGCAAGTGGGCCTAAAGTGGCCACGTTTGCACACACATAAACATTTATATTTCTTACTACGAACTGTAGAAAAAAGCTTAATAATATTAATAACTTCAGATTATTATAAACCTTAACACTCTAACATAAAGTTTTATTACGACTGCAAATGATTAATATTTAAGTCCTGTCATCGGAGATAGGTTAAAAGCAATAAATTTAAAATGTCACTTGAAAATAAAGTCATTTTTATAATAACTACAAAAATAGTTATTCTAGAATGAAATTTACCGTCTAAACAATAAGGTTAAAAGCATTTTGTTGACAATTTCGTGCTTATTCTAATTTGGAACTAAACGTAGTTCTTGGTATTACATTTCAATGCTCAGAACACAGTAAGTATGGAAAGACGTAGAGTTGCAGAATATAATATTTTTAGGCGAAGGTTCGTTTTGTATGGTGGCAAATATTTTTGCTGAAGATATGGCCTGTAAATAAGGGTACGCGGTTTATTTAAATAGTTTTCTTCTGATAAAGATTTTACAAAAATTACCCGATTTGATAAATCATTTGTCCACTCTGGACATAAATTATTGGTCTGTGAATCTACAAAAAAAAAATCACAGTAAAATTACTTTTTTTTTATCAAAACTTTATCTTACGCCAACTATTTTAATACTTTACGGTAATTACCTGCAAATTGGGAACCGCTGCCGTGCTGTTTTTAGTAATCTACGCCTTTGCGTGTTTCCTGTTATGTCCAATCTATCAAAATGAATCGAACATGTAGCTGCAACACATACATACATACACAATGCGCGCGCGTAGGCGGCTAGTGGAATTCTGTTAGCGCAGGCGCGGCGCAAGCTTTTATATGCGAGCACGAAATGCAAACCTTTTCGTCTTACCGACATATTATTTAATTTATTTCACAGAATTATGCATGTCGGTAGCCGCTACTAATCTTGTAAATATTTTTGCATATAATAGGTGTAGTTTTGCAATAAAAGAGCATTCGCATCTTAACCGTCTTTCACTTCAAACACTGCTAGGGACTCCTACCTCAACAGAACATATATATGACACTTATATGTAAAAATAACACTTTTATAGAAAAACGAATTTTAATGAAATTAAAAACTTCAAACGCTTGTACTGTAAAATTTGTACTCTCTGAATTACGTCATTTTTCTATTTAACCGACGATATTGTCGAATTTTTAAAATACATATGTATATTTCTTCTCCTCTTTCTACTATACCCATTTTGCACAGCGAAATGGTTCGCTAGGAAATCTACAAACAAAAATAACATATAAAATAACAATACCACTCCATGCGTTCCCATGTTCCAGAATAGTCCATGTTTGTTAGAATGGTTGGCGCGTTGTCGCAAACATTGGCCAAACAATCGTAATACATATTTGCTAATTGATTTATATTTACTATTTAATTGTGTTATTATTTTATGAAAAACATTTAATGATAAAAACTTAACGAAAAAAGATATTCCTTCCAAAATCTTGGTGTTGCGGTTGTTATTTACACAATTTTTGAACGCGCACTGAGCCATTTTGACGTCTTAACGTTGGCTATGATTGGACCATACTAAATTGAAATAAGAAGTATAAGAACACAAAAGTATTCGTGCTCTTATTTTTCGGGTCGTTTTTGAAGCGCTTATCGGGCATCTAGTACATTATTGATCGAAGATTTGGCTAGAGCTAGACGTAGTTTTATATTGTCATAAGAAGACGTCAACTTTTACATGCTTCTATCTATCATCTTTTGCGTTATTTTCAAAAGGAATTACGTACATGCTGCAAACAAAAATCTGAAAAGCATTGCCAAAATATCGAATACCCTAACTAGTCAATTTCCGACGTATGATTGATAGATCACGCGTTTCTTATTGGAAAGTTTTCCCCTAATCAGAATCGGGGTATAAACGCCCACATGTGGATCATTTCTACGACGCAGTACAATTGGTACAATTGCCGTCTCCTTTCTAATCGCACATCATAAGTGTGACGGTGGCCCCGAATACAAATTATGGGAACAAGTAATTTCTTGTATGAAGGATGGCGAGCGACGGTAATGTGGCTGGCGACACCTACACGCCTCCAATTCGAAGAACAAACTGTACGACGAGCCGACTTTCTGCCCCAATTACACGTGTCTCCATGCTGGTACTTACCAGCACGTGGGCATTGCAACTTTCATGATTCTCTTCGATCTTAGCCATTGTCGTTATAAAACTCAAACAATAAAAGAGACGTTTTATATCCAAACCCGAGAGGTTTTTTCAAACTCAATAGCAATGGCATAATTTATGCATGTGCAGATGACCCATGTGTTATAATTTTCTTAAACCAGTTATTTTTTTCCAAGTTTGGGGTTGAATAACGTATTCTATTGGTTAATTTCTTACCTCGATCTGTGGTTTGTTTTGTTTATTTTTGTCTGGGCCGAAGGTTGTACCAAATGCGTGAGTCACAAACGTGTACAGGATCTTTGTTGTGCTTCCGAGAAGCTCAACGGGTACGTCTTTGTGGGAAAGGTGTTTTAATGCAGGTCGACGGACTGATTTCTCCTGTCCTGCTTACCGGACGATATAAAACTAAAAAATAATTAAATATCTCTCTCTCTCTCTCTCACCGAGTTAGATTTTGTTTTATTCATGATCCTTAATTTTAAACGTCTAAAGATGCTATTCCTACGTTCTTTTGTTTTATTTGATTGTAGTTAATGATGGAAATAATGCACGAATTTAATTGCATTAAACGAGTCCCCTTTTATGTTTTTGGCCTTCCCTATGTATGCCATGCTTAACGAGAACATATTCGCTAAAACTAGAGGAAATAAACTGCACATAAACTTTGGAATTACCAGAAACCACATTGTACAAAGGGCTAATAAAATGTATATCCCTAATTGGACATAACACATATGACAATAACAGACAGTTGACGCATTTCATGTCAAGCCTTGTTTATAATTAGCCTTAGTAATTAATATTAAATAATGTACCCTTTGTTTTCCTTGTGCGCAGGGATTTAACCTGAACAGTAACATTTAACTATACTAACCTACCGGAAAATTTTGCTACTGAAACATCATAAATGGCACAAAAACCTGTGTTGACCGATATACTTAATTGAAAGATGACGAATCAATATCGAATAATGTTCGGTTATACCTGGTTAGTCGTTTGACCCCAATGATTAATGAGGACCGTTACTTTTGACTCAGTTACTATTGCGTTCTTTTTGAAATACTTGTGTCATGTAATGTAGGTCCCCCCCCGCTCAGTAATCATCTCCGAGTTTCGAGATTTGTCTCGAAACGACTCATGTCAGTGGTAGTAATGGATTATAATAACGTTTCTAATCGCTCGCTTAGATACGCAACAATAATCAAGCAGTGGCGTTGGATCCCATAGCTCCAGGAAGTCTATTTATGGTCAGTATTTTGATATGTAATTTAGATTGGTGTTTGTCGGATTCAAACTCGTGCCTGGTAGATCTGGTTTCCGCCGTAGCACCATTTATGGTGTCGGATTAATTCGCCGTGGTCATTGCTAGCATCGCAGCACTTAAAAACGCTCGATTAATACTTATGTTCAGGATTGTTTCGTATGAGCACTGAACACTAACCACAGGGATGGTAAAGCTCATCGACTTTACCTTTTACAGTGTAAAGTGGCTTTTAGTGTCGACACCTGGTGCGTGACTTATGCGTTTTCATTACTATACACGTTGATCATCACCAGAAATGCGGAAATCTTAATTTTATTAACTATGGAAGGTTCAATGTCTAGAAATCCGTTTAAACCAATTGACACTAATTGGCAATGAACCGGGAGCTTCTTGCGCTGAGGCCATACTGAGAAAAAGTGACATCGTCTTGCGCTTGGCGGCGGCTGATTTTTCTTTCGTTAGTTAGTCTAGCCGGCCTAGTAATGAACCATTTGGGTCATTGGACCTCGCCGTTTGTCGGCTACTCGCCGCCGCCTCCGGTGCCATTATTTTTTTGCCGCCATTTACGTGCCACCAATTGTATAGAGTGACGCGCTCGCCTACAATCGCAGGTCGAACAGTGTTTTTGCTGATGACGAGTGTATGTAAATACGTACCATCAATTTCGCATGTTTTTCTTCTCATATATGTAACGGAGATTGTTTGATTGAGGGCTTGTACAAAGAATCGTTGTGTAGGATGTAAGGTACCTAACGGTGTGTTACTCGAGAGAATCTCAGCAATTACTGTGAAAAGTATTGATTACGAATCGCATAAAATTATAAAGTATATAATATGTTGACACATATTCTATATATTATTAGTAGCTGACGCTACTAATAATATGAAGAATTAATTACCTAAAAGTTTTATACCTATTGATTAGAGCTGAATCATTTTCGATAACATTTCTGGTAAAACATCAATTACCGGATATGCAGTAAAGTAGTTAGTGAGTTTTATTCATGTTCCTATTCAAATATTTCATATTTTATTTTAACATGATACATGGTTAGGTGCCTAGGCTTACCTATAATCTGGATGGGCCATCAAACTATTTCACCTGCACTATTTACAGTATGCGATAAAGGTCACGCAAATGTTGCAAAGCTTTAAAGCCCTAAGGGGAATGAAATCATACAAGCGCATAATCGTTGGCAGTGACACACATCACCACTGAATAAGCAATAATATTCCAGTCTAGGCCATGTTTGTTTCACACATAAATAAATATTAAACGGAGCGTGTCACAGTATTATACGTGTACATAAAAAGTAAGCTCAATAGCACTATACAGGGTTTATTTTCAAAGACGAGCCAAATTTAAGAGTGTGGTACAGACTATCAAACTGCACAACTATCTCCATGGAACCAATATCGTAATGGCGAGAAATTTATCAACTGTCCATAGAAAACTTTACTACCTACTCGTCCTAAACATAATTATGGGACGGCTGAATTTTTATTCGCGATTCGATATTGGCCCCATGGAGAAAGCTGTTCGTTTGATGGTCTGTGCCACACCCTTAAATTTGGCTGGACTTTGAAGACTAACCCTGTATATTGGTGCTTATAGGGTAATAAGCAAATCATGAGCCATAATACAAACAATCCAAAAAATTATGCGCTCCGCGAAAATGTTGGCATCACAACCTCTCACAGCCACAAGGAAACCAGAGTCAGATCAATTTTATTTACTCTCTCGAACAACATGTTCTCTGTATTTATGTTTCTTAGTAACAAAACGTAGGCAGTAATAATTTATGTGCAACTCTCGACAGGCTATTAATTCAATTTGTTTTCAATATCGTCTCGCCTCAACTTTCACCCATATTCGGCAACCTGGAAGATTGATTGTTAATGGCCGTAAAATTGCAATAGTGGATATCTTCCCTTTGTATTCAGTCTTAGTGCTGATATTCGCGGGAGTACGGGGTAAATACCATCCCGTACTTTTATTTATCCATTCACGAGGTGGAGTTAGATAGGTACGAAATCCAAAGTAGCAATGGATAAGGTCAGACATTATCTAATAATAATTATACAAATCGCCTTGTTATCTAACAATTTATAACTTTCCAGTTTCAACTGTTTGATTTTGCTACGACTTTATATTTAAAATGAAATGAAATATATATTGAACGTCTGAAAAAATACACAATACAAAAAAGATTTTATTCTATTACTAGCTGACCCGGCGAACTTCGTACCGCCATCTATCGAAATTAGACAATCTGTTCTAAGGATATCACCAAAAAAGCCGTTTCATACAAAATGTCGAAGAAAATAATTAATTCTCCTTTTTGTGTGAATTTTTCCCATGTTTTAATAGTTATTCTGCTATTCGGGGCGGAGACAAATCCAACAAATCAAAGATCATAAAAATCGGTCCAGTCGTTCTTGAGTTAAAATGGTGTAACTAACCCGACTTTGTTTTATAAAATATACTAGCTGCGCCCCGCGGTTTCACCCGCGTAAATGTCGATCCCGTGGGAATATCGAAATAAAAAGTAGCATATATGTTTAACCAGGGTGTACGTACCTCCATATAAAATTTGATCAAAATTGGTCCAGCCGTTTGAGCGTGAAGAAGTAACAAATATATAAACACGCACACACTCAAACTTTTGCCTTTATAATATTAGTGTGATAGGTTTTCCTTGATATTTACAGGTACACTACTTGGCTACCGATCTAGTGTCGTGTGTGTTTAAATCTGTATTTTTAAATTCCACATTACCTACCTCTAATACCTACAACAGATAATGGTGTACGTGATGATGGAAAAGTATCAAGGAAAATAATAGTTTAAAACTGTTTTGTATTGTGTATTTTAAACGATTTTAATAATACGACACTCCGTATTATTAAAATCGTTACTTACAAAGAAAATATCTTATAAATATCAGTAATTGTGATTCCTTTACACTTGGCTCTACCCTTGTCGTTAAATTGGTTCGAACGCGGTAATATAAATCTGGCAAAATGTTCCTAATAATTTTTATTGTCGGAGAAAGTTACATAAAAATATACTTTTTATTGGTCACTAGGTTAAGTGTTACCTACCGGCTGTAGCCATTCATTATTTTTGTTTCCTGAGGTACCTAGTTACATCTAAGTTTTAATTGAAATATTTTCCATAATATACCTACTTAATTATTTATTAAGTTTAGGTAGTGAGTAGGTATCATATCAAGTATGTACGAGTTGAAATTTTTCACAGTGGCCCTAATACATAATAATGTTCTGTTAAAATGAAGTTGTTTCGAAACCAACTTGACCTTCTGCACCCCGGTTGGCTTCATGTGATCATGATTTTTTTCATTGAAATGTGTGTTTTACCATATATTATCGTAACGTTTTTCTGGCCAAGGTTAATACCGCAGCGTTATTAACAAAATCATTTTTTGTTTCAGGTAATTATCAATTATATCGCTTAGCTGCAACGAAACGTTTAAGGTGAGATCCCACATGTTCCACATCGCAAAGCCAGAAATGCAATCTACTAAAATAATAACAGTACACATTAGACAGTAGAAATTTACTTTGTTTGCGTTGGTTATTCCAATTAATATAAATCCGTTTTTCATGACAGAAACACATTGCGATCGCTAGACAAAAGACAGACAGTAAAAATATGTATTTTTATTATTAGACAAAAGACATACAGTAAAAATATATATTATGTGTATATTAACGAGAGAAATTCAAAGTTTATGATATTTTAAATTATAATTAGGTCTGTATTGCATAACTAATTATTATTAATTCGTGTGGTATAAATGTTGTTTTATAAAGACAACGAAGATTCGACATTCTCTTCGTTAATACATCTCAAAAATAATACGTATCAAACGAGATATCGACAAGTAGTGCACTTTGTTTGGTTGGCAACTGTTACAAACTTGTACTGGAATAGTGCAGTCGGTCGGTCGGATGGCAAGCGTGCGCTCGGGCTCGCCGATTGCTAGTGTATCGGCATCTCGTCGTTGTTGTACCGAAGGTCAGTGCTCCTGCGATTCAGCCCGTAATGCTCTCGCGATAGAGTCACTAGTGGTGGACGGGTGGACCGCAGGAGAGAGGCGGCGGCAGCGGTGGGGTCTTCGCATCGGGCCGCCGCGCTATGCCTCCCTTCAGTCAGTTTAGTCGCAGCGGTGCACGCACACCGCACGCAGTTCTCGCGCTCGCAACGAGAAGGTATGCACGGACCGGCCCCGCCGCCGCCGTCGCCAACCGAACGCACTCGCTTCCGGTGGCTGCTCTCCTTCCAACAACCGATTCTACCACTGTCCTATGCTACGCGTACGTGATGTTGTGTGACAAAGGCTGGTTTTACTTACTCGCTATATAAAATATCTAGTGCTATATGCCACTTAGTTGGTTGCAGCCACCGAACGCGTCTGTGTGCTGAGCGGTACACATGTTTATACTCAGTGATATCGGTTCCAAGCAGTGTTTTGCGAAAATGTGTTGAACTAAATTAATAATGATTAAAAGTGTTGCTCTAATGTTTTTCCTCGATACCAAAACAATAAATTGCATGAATTCATTTATAAACATCGTGTGTTGTTATCTCGTGCGTGTGATGTATTCAATAATAAAGCCTTTATAATCAAACAAATGTAACGCAAGTCAGTCTCGCCGTTGGAGACGAAAAGAGAATTATATTATTGTTCGATCAGAATGATGATCTGTGTCAAAACTAGTCTAAACAAAATTATTATTACAGACATAACCACAAATGCATAAGTGTCATAATTATATCTACTTGGGCCTAATTGCTTGTTACGGTATACATTACAAGCAGATCTCAATAAATAACAGTCATAAGTTCATAACATATTGCCCCAGAAAACTTGTTTGTACAACGATATGTTTGTATCGGTGCAGCTGGAGTGGAGACAGGCTAGGATGTGTCGGCCGCGGGCCATATGGCAGCAACGCCACTAGCCATATTAGGGACGCCGACCAAGGCGACACTTGTTGCACTTATACGGCATAAATGCTCCACAAAACAAGTGACGCCTTATCACTATCTACCATTTAATAGATTACTCTATCACTGACTAATGTTCATTAATATTAACAACGTTTTTGTTACGTTTAATGATGTGCGTGCGCTTGGCGTGATCGAAATATAACTGCATAAGAGATAAGGTAGGGCAGCGGTTTGCGAGTGCGTTATGCAAGCAGGCTGGTGAGGTGTGCTGAGCGGTCGGTGGCGCACGGGGCGGTTCGTTGACCAGTGCGTTGTCCCGCCGCTCCGCCGCGCCGCCCACCGCGAAGGTCGCGGCCCACAACCCGCCGACACGTCCACGGCCTGCACCGAATAATAATACACGTGAAAATAACACACGTTTACTAGATGCACCCCAGCCTCATTATTGTTAGTTCAACATATTTTAAATTGCAACGCTCTTTACAGGTAGAGTCGATATGTGTTCAGTGTGCTCTGTGCTAAAATATTTTTTATTGTGAAGAATAATAAGTTTTTATGACTGTTGCCTGGAAAGTTTGATCTCAAAATGGTGACTTCGAGAATACCGGCTTATTCTCTGAGTTCGGAGTTCAACAGGGAGTTCAGAAGTTTCCGCATAACGCGAGCCACACCACGTTCGACTCTGTACGCTCCCGCTATTGTTCCTATACACGAGTATCCAAGGGTCAGCGTGCACGAGCGGCGAGAGGCGCTTAAGGCCGCGCTGGCAAAGGCGTGGTCTTCCAAGAGTAGTGAGAAGAAGAAGCACGATACGTGGACCGTTCCCACTGAACAAAGCAGAGCTGGCATCATGGCGGCCGATTTCATCGGAAAGTCACAGTATAAGAACGGCGTCAACGGTGATATGTCGCGTGTTGCACTTGCCAAACACGAATTCGAGAGCAAAGATGCTGAACGGACGGAGACTGTCGACAACAGAACTGATAGTGCCCAGCCGGCGAGCTTCACATACAGCCGTGTTAACGGGAACGGTATCGATATACAAGAAACACTTAAAAAGGGCTGTGATAAAGGTTTACACAATAAAGATTTAAGTTATAGCGACTACCTAAATAATGTTCCTAAATGTAAAACTAGTTTCGAAAATAACTTCCTCAAACAAAGCCACGAGGAACGCTATAGCAAACGAAATGGGTACGATGCCGCGACTAAACGAGTCGATAGAGACATCAACCTAAACAATGTCGAATATAGCAGCCTGAACGGCGACACGTACGATTCTTTGAAGTATTCGCGAACAGCGAACGGAACTGAATCGCTACAATACAAAAATTACGGTAAGGTAGACACCGTTAAAAGCAAATTGCTCAGCACAGATAGTCCCAAAAGCGTGACGTCTTGCAACGGAGAGAAATTAAATGGATACGGTGGTTTGGAGCGGCGCAGTGCAAAAGAGCAACAGCGGCCTTTGACAAGCGGTCCCAAGGCGGTCGTGGAACAGAGGCTGGCCGAGCGGCTCGAGGTGAAGGTGGCCGAACTACCCGCTCTCTACCGGGGCGTAGACTCCTGGACACCCAAATCTGCTGCATTCCAGAAGAACATGCGCGACCACGAATGGAGCGTTTCGTATGTACCCACATCACCAAACACGATGAACCCTTACTAACAAACTCCTATCCTTTCAATACCACACAATATTCATAAAACACCCATAACCATGGTTTCGTGTGTGTTCAGCGTTGAGCGCGCCGAAGTATAAATGCGTTGGAAACCGAGTTTATCCCATGCGCTTATAAATAGGAAAAAAAGCTAGCGCGCAGTCGGCAGCTTGAGTGCATCGACTTGCCACTGGTCCGGTCCGAGTGCAGCGTGAGCAGGCTTTTACATTATATATTTGTCAACAGTGAGGTTAATATTGAAGCTAACTAACCAGTTGAGTTTCTCTGTATAAGTAACAGTGTGCCAACCTGAATTTTCAAATCAGTAAGCTCGTAATGTAAAAACATAACGTAACCTCTCTCTTAAGATGTTATCAGGTTCTGGTTATGTCGACGCGTTTTTTTTTTAATATAATTCAAATTAATATACCTCCGTAGGTTTATCTGGATCATACCCGGTATGTCCGACGAGTCATTTTTATTTCTAGACATAATGTTTGTACCGTTACTGTACCGGTTACCGAGTTTCGCTAACTGTTTCTATGACATTGTAATTGTTTTACTAGTTTTTAGTGGCCCTGACCCTCATAATAGAATATACATCATCTTGAAATCCTTTTAATACGATTGCTCGTTATATTATGAAGTATGATAGTAGCGGTGAGGGCCCGAGGACTGGTTGTGCAAAATCATTGCACAACTCACCGTGACTCACCATCGTTGCGCTTTATTCCATCCTGCTAGCGGTTGCTTAATCTCTTTGCTCATTAACGCCATTTGGTTACTAGGTATCAATCCCACAGTAAGGAAATAGAAAACGACTCAAACATCGAATACGGCCAATAGTCATCTTCAATTTTTATATTGAAGTCACTGTCTGGCTGACAGCGACCTCCATTCGTGCACGTTTACATAGACGCGTAATTATTATTTTCAGGTCGAATAACAGTTCTTTCACTTGCGCTATTGTCTCGCAAACATATTCTAAGTTACAGTACTTTGTCGCTGTGTGTCGGTGCATAGACATTTGTGTAATAAAGTCATAACAACTCTAACATAACAAGTAAACATTCTACAAATTCGTGGGCGCCTGGCATAACCATAGCTTAAAAGATTCGTCTCGATAGCGTTCACAGTGAATGTTTCAAGGTCCTGTCCTGGTTTATGCGCTCGCAAAGGATTTGTCAACTTGGTAGGCGTTATGACGTAACTAGAACTTATTGTTTTTATTCCTTCCTTCTTTTCACGAATGATAACACGGCATTATCGGGGGCACAAAAGAGCGCGGTTCTGTGGTATTGTGAGATTAATGGTAAGAGAAAGTATTAAAGATATTGCGGTATAGCAAATATCATTCTCATTATTTCTCGACTTTATAGTCGATGATTTGACACTTTATAATTTTTTTTTTAATGTAAAGGCGCTCAGGCATAAAATAAGACATCTTTTAATCCCGACATTGTTCGAGCGCGATGATCTTTTTAGTTATCTCTATTAAAAAACGATGAATTTTCTCGTATCTGATTCTATTCCTGGCAAATAGCAATAATATACAATGTTATAAAGTATCCGATTCAGTCGCGATGAAAGCTAAGCTTTTGTATGGAAAAGAATGGGCAAGAAACTCCACCACTACTCTTTTAAAATGTTTTACAATATTTTGCATACATTAATTATATCATAATAATATGTGCAGACGATGCACCTAAAATAAAATTACTATACCACAATAGGTAAAAGATTTAAAAATGAAACCATGACATATAAATTAATTATCTGATAGATACATGGTGCTCACATATTTACAAGCATGGTAAAAGTAAACGATTTTCATTTAAATAAACCAATTTACAAGTAATAAGTCAGGGTGTGAGTTAAAGTAGTTACAGAATGTAAAAAAAAATAATAAATTTACAATTAAATTAGCAACTAGTTTGATTTTGTCTAGATTGTCCTATGGATCAGGACCAGCATGTTTCCAAGCGTTCTTATCTTGGATATAATCTCCCAATTTATAATAGACTGACTGATATATCAACGCACGGCCTAAACCGCTGGTCCTAGAGACATGAAAGGAGATGTTTATTTTTGGCTAGCACTTGTACAATAAATCAAAAAACTGGTAATAATACCCTAAATTTAGGAAAAATATTAATCTGTGAATTTGAGAATAACCTTTGTGTACAAACAAAAGTTTTTCAATTATTGCCATTTGATTACGTTATGGCCAATATGGCGGCGTCCTGACAGCAAACATGCGTTCTGAAACCAGAATGGGTCTGAAATGAGTGCGAAACCTTACATACAAAAACATTAAATATAATTATAAAAAGGTATCACTGTATTATTAATTCATCTATTACACCTTTTTCTAATGTGTTATTAATGGACACATGTAAAAAAAAAATAATATCCAATATAATATTTTGATAATAATATCCTAGTACAGCTGTTTATTGTACTGTGTGTAAAGATTAAAATTATTATAATAATTATAAACCTATGTCATATATTATTAATGTTAATAATAGTCACCAGTCAACCTAGTCAAATAACCCGCCCCGAACAGTTCCCGGTGCAAAGGTGCCCAAAACGCTTGCTGCATTGCCACGTTGTATGGCAATGGCTAACCTTTGCACCAAGAACGAGCCGGAGCGGGAGTCACCCGTTTTTTCACGGAGCTTGTGCCCTATCTCACTGATGAACTTCTTGGCCTCAGTGCCCCAAGCCCCCATGGTCTCCACGGCAATGGGCACAAAATGATAGCGGTTATCCTATATCCTAGTTCAATTAATCATCTACTTGGCCAGTGTACTTCCGAACGTTTTATTTTGACATAAACTGTTAATGCTATGGGACCTTTGGGTACCTGACGTGTCGTGACGTGACATGACCCGTATGGGTTAGTGAACAGATAATGTTTTACCGTTAACCAATATCCGTTAATCGACAATCAAAAGGTTAACTATGAAGTAAAACATAAAAAATCCCGTTTTAGGTTATAATGACATTAACGTCATTGTCATCTGTCATTGACTCAAATATGTCTCTCCATTTTACTCAAATGTCAAACATTTTCAATTTTAATTTTGTACAAAATTAATACAAATTCGTTCTATAAATCATTGCCTATTATATGTTTATAGATATATTTCACAGATTTTCTGAAAGGTAGGTACACGTCCTAGCCAAAGTTCCATACAAAAATGAAACGTCTCCTTTGGAGGGTATGTTCTTTGTGAAGAGTAGGTATCCACTAAGAAAGGGTTTTCGAATTCCCACCCCTAAGGGGGTGAAATTTCACGCGGACGAAGTCGCGGGCAGAAGCTAGTACTTATAAAGATAACGCCAGCATAAAATCATGTTGTCTAACACCATTTTCTTCAACGGCCGCGAAAATATGGTTAGGGATCGTAATCAAAAACACATCAGACGTGAAGAAAATGCTCTATTTCTAATAATAATGACTTAGGCCTTCGTTCTGCCAATATTTTGTTCACGTAGTGAAACTTTAATAATTTGTGACTGCGCGCGTCGTAAAAGTTAAGTAATGGTTTAATGTCGAAACAATTTGGTGTTTCTGCTGTATTGATAATACTATAAACAGCATTGGTGTCCTGCTCACGTTCACCAACAAATGCCAAAACATACGGTTATTATTCAACTTTCACTGCTTTACTGTCTTTCTTGGTGATGGTGACTATTTAACTTTTTACAAGCTTTTATTTAACTTGCACTGTTCGTATGTATGTAACTTGTCCGTCAAAATTTTTCGAGTTTAACCTCGTCCACAAATACTAATGTAGCGTACATAGGCGCGGCTTTCGTAATCAATTCTTTTTTTCTGTGCAAAGTAACGAGATGACCCTAATAAGAACATAGTTTTCTGGGTTAGAACAATCTCTGGATTCTCTTTCACCAAACATGAGAGTATTAAGAACGAGGCTCTAGTCACCCTATTTTAAATATTACTTCTTCTAGCACCGGTATCTAAAATAAGATTGCGTCAAATACTCATTTAAAATGACTATTTAAAAAACTTGGTGTGATCAAATTCTATACGCCAGGTTCGATTTCTGACTAATCCGCTTGGTTTATATATATTTTTTGAATGGGGTACCTTTTTATACAAACGATTTTTTTTGCATTTTTGATCAGTCAATCTTGCGTGATGTGTTTTTGGAAAATTTAACAGGTAGTTGTCAATGCTGTCTGATAAAACAAAGATCTTTGATTTTCAGAACAAATATGAATCAACTTAAAAATCATGCAAATACCCACATTGGGGTTCTAATCATCTGAAATTATTCATTCACATGACGAGGTAACTTTCCTTTATCGTCTATTCGGTACTCTAATTAGGGCTAATGCTTTTTGGTTACGTGATCAGGCGAGCCCAGTGTATTTCAGACTTTCAGTAGTCTACATAATGTATTTATTTTCCTATGACCTAGAATAATTCAGGTCGTCTGCTTCATGGGGCGCGGGATTCCCACAAAAAGTTTTTTCGAAGCTAGTTTCTAGGCGTTTGTTTTTTAAACAAATTGGGCTAAAAGGATGTCAGTTTTTTGTAACTTTTGCTCGTACAGAGCGACGTGTTTAGTTGTGCTTGTCATTGACCTGACGAAAAGCGGTGCGGGCGGGTGATTAGTCGTGGCTGCAGCGTTGACACGGTTCACAGTAATCGCTCATCCGGCGCGGCCTTGTCAGCGTGTCGAGTGCCCGCTCTGGCCGAACACGGTTTAATTGTAACGCTAACATAAAAGTGATCACTTTTTCAGAATCGAAACAGGCTTAGTTAGACGTACGGAGTTGATGTTAGCTTTGTGTGAGGGATAATTGCGAGGATCTGCTATGATTTAATTAGGTAGCTGACGGATTAATGGATATACTAATTATGTACTCGTATCTACCCATGTACCGAAATGCCATGTCTGTCAAGCAATGGATCCTTGACCGGGCACTGGTCGTGTCACGTTGCAGACTTCAGCTTTCGATTTCGTAACCGAGCCCGCAGTAGGCACCGGCCGACCGATCGATTATGGTCATTGTGCCAGAGGCGTTCCACTCTCGCCACGATTTTGCGTGCTCCGTTGCCTCTCTGACCTTTGAACGCCTTGTAGATTGTGCTAATTTCCTTACTTGTAATGTCACACGCTGTAAAAACAATTATTAAGTCAAGCTAAAACCGCTCGCGTTTACGTATCCTTACAAATAGGTTGAAGGAAAGTAAAATTACGAAACAAGTAAAAGGAAATACCAGTGAAACGGTAAACAGAGAGAGATGATTCAATACGATACACGTGTTGGGTATTTCTAAATATAAAGAACCGTTGTGTGAATAGAATACCGTTGTTAGTTGAACATTGACCGCGTTGCAAATTAAAATGTTTCCCTTTAAAGTCTTTTCTTAGTGTATTCGTACAATTTCAGTAAGTGTTACGCTATACACCAGACAAGTAACGCAGAGGGCACTTCTAAAGACAACATATAACTTGACAGAGCAGGAAGTTAAACCGCATATGTAATAGCATGTTTGCCAGGAATACGAGATACACAAACTTTCTCAAACACATTTTCTACCAATATTGACAAGTATCGTTATCACATCTGAGCGGTTTGCGCGGAACCGAAAGTACACGTTGTGAAGACATAAACACACAACCGAGTCGCGAATTACGCCCAAGTTCGCTTTCACCTTCAACAGCCACCTCTGGTCGTAATTAAAGTCATCGACTACCGGCCCCACTGAGAGGAAAGGAAAGCCTAAAAAGGAATTTCACTAATTAAATTTAAAGGTAGCAGTAATGGTTTAACGAGAGAGACGAATATGCTATTAAGGGGCTTACATGACCTAAAGCGCGGTAACTGTCGGACTGTATAGAAAAGAAAGAGAAGCGCGATGACACAACACTGGTAATTTATTGCAAAATATGAAGCAATTATTTAATTACCAAAAATCTATTGGTTGGACTTAAAAATTAAAACACTAGTATTTTAGTATGTTGCTTGTAAAATATCTAACAAAAAATCAGAATGATTTATGTATATTAGTATGGTCTTTATTGTAAAAAGAAAGTTTTTAGAGGTATCTTCATGATTTTTTTCTATCGTGTCAAATTAGTTGTGTCATGTTTTCTACGCACTATCTACCTAGCATATATCCTGAAGAATATAATATATTTTTCTGATTTTGTTTACTGTAGTCGATCATGTACTTTTATTGTTTCTAAAACTTGCGTTTTTTGTGTTTATGTCCTGTAAGCCCCTTAATTAATGAAATAAGTTTGGTGTCAAAACAGTGACGTGTGGTACTGGTTACGCTGG
This sequence comes from Luperina nickerlii, assembly GCA_963855955.1. Taxonomy (NCBI): domain Eukaryota; kingdom Metazoa; phylum Arthropoda; class Insecta; order Lepidoptera; family Noctuidae; genus Luperina; species Luperina nickerlii. Next base: position 16,692,415 of record OY979674.1, on the reverse strand, counting down.
TTTTAGATTTTTATGAAATAGCCGGTTCTGAGTAGCTTACACAAACACACGTGAAGGTAGAGACTACATGAAGCTTCGAATCTATAATGTTATGTCGTTGTTCGTCGAAAGTGAATGTTCCGGTGTTTGTTATTCGCGACGGAGTCCGCGTCGTGTGACGTGAGCCGCTTTGTTGAACATTGATACCACCATCGAGTGAGTGCCTTCTTTAAATAAAAGTGACACACGTTGTGCAATCACTTGATATTCGCGACGTTTACGAATCGGTGCGCTGGTAGATTGAGACAGGAAACTATCTCTCAGTTATTTGACAAAATGTTAACGGCAGCTTTTAAATTCCTCACAATTTTATCGAGTAACTTAATAAGGAGAAAAGCAAGTTCAGTTTTATTATTTCGAACCAAAATGGGGTTGTCATATTATTTCAAGTCAAAGCTTCTTATGGGCTATAGACGGACCTCATTTTTATTTCGTAAATCAAGAACTATCGGGATCCACGCAAGTTTACATAACTATGTACTATTCAACAATATAGTATAGTAACTTCTTAAAATTGTGTCCACTGATCCAAAAAGGCAGGCTAAATAATAATTAAAAAAAAAATAAGCTCATATTCATAAATGAAGCAAGATCTAATATTTTATAGACTATAAAACATTGGTCAGGCAGGGACGCTATATAGTCTTTCGATAGTCCTAGGTAACCAGTTCACTTTAGCCACCCATACCCATAATCCAATATCTTTGTTTCCATATCCTGCAATAGTCCTACACCAAGGGGTTTTCGTACTATGCAAGGACACCCCTTGCATAGTACGAAAAGGGATAATAGTCCTTTGGTGCCTCATTTTTATTAAAAACGTCTAACGAGCCTCTGCGAGTTGTTTTCGGTCCCTCGTACGCCTTAAAAAGGCCCGAGACCCCAGGGTTTCGAGAAATGTCAAGATAATACATGAGGTAAACTCTATCCGCATGTGGCTCACGAGAACAGAATGTGTAGCAGGAAACAGCCTATGACGAAGGGTCTACTATATTTCTTATGTAAGAATGATGATTTCTTGTTGTTTTTAGTCAGTCTGCCTTGTATACAAAAATCTGTTTCAATTCGCGGTATTTAAAAGAAAAAGATATGTGATAATCTGATAACAAAATATGGAAACAAAGAAGAGCACTATAAAGCCTTTATTCAAAACTAGCGGCCCGCCCCAATTTCGCACGGGTGCAATTTTTTTTCTTTCTAATTTCCGAAAATTTCTTTCATACAAACCTTGTCCTACAATACCGAAAAGAAAAAAAAAGAATTATCCAATTTGTTGCAGTCATTCGGAAGTTATGCGCGTACAGACATTTTGGCGACTTTTTTTATATAAATACTACGTAAGTAGGTACATTAAGGATAATAAGTACGGATGAAGAGAGATCTTCGTAACTATAGAAATCTACTTGAGTTATCTAAACTAGGTCGAACGAAAACTAAATACATATTTATGTATACAGTTGCACCACTTACATTGAACAGAAACGGGAGAATAAGACCAGTGAAGTTTCTGTTAAAATCTATTTAAATAATATTAATATGATGAACCACAGAAACGCATGAACGTAATTTTTGTCTGCCTTACCTTCGTGTATGATAATAAGTACGGATGAAGAGAGATCTTCGTAACTATAGAAATCTACTTGAGTTATCTAAACTAGGTCGAACGAAAACTAAATACATATTTATGTATACAGTTGCACCACTTACATTGAACAGAAACGGGAGAATAAGACCAGTGAAGTTTCTGTTAAAATCTATTCAAATAATATTAATATGATGAACCACAGAAACGCATGAACGTAATTTTTGTCTGCCTTACCTTCGTGTATAATTATTTATATCTCACAAATTAGAAAAAGTCATTTAATAGTGAAAAACAAATCGTAAAAAAACTAGTCCGCGCGGAACTAGATGGCCGCGCCTTATTTATGTGAACGGTGAGACGGAGGAGGGGCGGGGGCGCTTTGTCATTACTCACTCAGTACGTGCGTTGCGAACAATAGGCAACCCCGCCGCCGTCACCCCCGTCCCCACCCAAGGCGCGGCCAACTAGTTCCGTGCGGACTATAGCAGAAAAATACAATTGACATAGGTATTATTTGCCAAGATACCCCTCCACCGAACCAGGTGAAATTTTAAGCTGAAACTGCAGCCACACGTCGTCACTTATTTTTGTTTTTTTTTTTATCTATATTTATTTACAAACACAATTTACAATCAATTGAAGCATTTTATTATTTATTATCTAATATATACTTTATTGTACACCAAAAAATACATAATATCAAAAATACATCAAACACTACAAAATTATACATTTTTGACATAATTACCGGTACTTAAAACAAATGCGATACGATATTGAATTTAAACAGGTGTAATAGCTATAACATAATCCTATTCGATCTCACTTTAAAGTAGTAAAAAATAGCTTGCGACCTTAGATTAAATTTCACTATCATTATCTTTCAGTTCTGCAGTAACCTTGCCAAATAGCCGCCTACACGCATTTAGCAATCCTTTTAAGTTTTAAATAAATGTTAGTGAATCTTGAACTTTAAAGTTGGAGAATTTTAAAAGAACTGATTTTGAAAAATTTAATTTTCGGAAAAGCATGTTGTTTCATTCTGTAAACTACATTTTTCTCAATATGTAAGTACGAAGGCCTCCAATGGCTTTCTCATACACCTACCACAGCAAGTGCATTCATATAAAACCTATATAGATTCTATGGAATAAAAATACATAAGTTCACAGTGGGATATTTGACATAATTATGGTCTTAGCAGAGTCTGCGAAGGCCCACAGCCTAGAAACAATCAAGTGTTCAAGTTCAACCTCTCGTATGGCGCTAAACAATGTGACATTAAGCTCGACATTATGAGCGACGCCCGCGCACGCCACCGCGCCTGAGTCGTAACGACACAATCCGTTTAAGGAATTTTTATTTTAGATAAGTCAATTTGTCTGTATTGATATAACATTTCATTTATTTATTGCCAAATAAAATAGTGAAGTTGTTAATACATGCAAATAAGTATAGTTATGGGAAGAAATCATTTTGGTGTACGTAGAATGCTTCCGACGCAATTTTTCAACAATCACAGTTTTAGTTGACCTCGCATTGTGTAGGTTTTTCGTACAATCAGAAGTCAGCTTATACTGGTTATGTAAAGCTTGATGTGTAGCTATGCGTACTTATTTCGCGTTAATCATAATCATTTGACGACTCAAACGTTGTTTAAAAAAAAAACAGAAAATATTGGAGTACCAGACGCTGACTAGGCTAGTGATAGTGACTGCCCCAGATTTTATTTACTCCGGTCATATCTACCTAATGTAAAAAGAAATTAGACGGAGTCATTCCGTCATTAAGACATTCTTTCTACGACGACGTTCTTAAGATTTTCACTACTTTCTGTTTTACCGTGTTATACATTTTTACCGGTGTGTGTGAATAATAGTGATGATATTGTTAGGAATTATAATTGGTCATAAATTCTTGTTGTGTGCAAACGCGACATATAAATTTCGTCTAGCTCACTTTCGCAACAGTTCCACTACTCACCGCTAGATGTCACTTATGATTACATCGTTAAAATGTAACAAGTAGAAAATATTCGTCTAAATGTACACAGTAGTAGACACATCGACATTTATTTTCTGCATTATCTTGTGCGTATACATATTTATCTCCACAGCGACTAGGTAAACCAATTACGTACATTTAATTCTATTAGTGGAGCCACCGTCCCTCGTTCTGCATTCTTATGTTATTTTCAGTTGGTTCTTACTAGTAAAAAGTTTCATTTTACGCACTATACCAATTGTTTGTTACGGTGAAATGTGTCTTTTTAGTATTGATCTATAATGCTATTTTTCGTTATGGGAGAAAAGTGCGCGAGTTTAACATTAATCGACTATAGCTTAATATCTAAACCTCAAAGTTTGCGCGTTTGCTGGTAAGTCATACACAGTGAGACAAGCAAGTAAATTGCACGAGTTATTCTAGGTATCGATTAAACCTTAGTATGCCGGGAACGTGGATCCACGCGAGGCAATGGTTTTTAGTTGTTTATGTAGTTACGGTATTCAACCGGTTACTATAATTAATACCTGATCAAAATTTATCTGAATGTATGACAAAATATAGCAATTAACTAGACTACAATTTGTGTCAAAGTATACAAACGTCAATCGACCGGTGATTTCTCATAGACGATGACATTGTGCCAATGACGTGGAGGTTTTGATTGTTCGCTTGTTAGGCTGTGACGGTAGCGGTGTTTTGAAATGAGCACTTGATTGTACGTCGCTTTACTTGAGCCGGTATCTTGTTCGCGGGCGAGCTGACTGCGCTGGCAGTGTGTCGGTGACCGCAGTTCGGGCCGGGTCCTCGCCGTCTCCCAGTCACGACTGTCATCAAACAGCTGCTCATACATCTCTGCCTTATACCTATTTTCAACTACCTCTCGACACTATCAATGTGTTTTGGTAGCTTGTAACTCGTATAAAAAGTGATTACTTTAATTTTTAGTGACCTTGACTGTGAAGGCTCAACCGCTGATATTAGGATTGTGTGTTAACGTAATCGTAGGGTGCGGTAACAGTATTTATTTGAAATAAATTTTGTTTTGTAGTCTAAGAAATGAGCATGTGTAATAAATGCAAGTTTCGACGAATCTCTGAATATATAATTAGTACATTATTATGATGAACAAGCGATTGTAGAGATAGGGCACCGTCAAAGACTTAGGCACGGGGCAGAGGCGGTGGGCGGCCGTGCGGGCGCTCCTGAGCGTTTGCTGCCTGCCGCCACCTGACCACCTTGCCCAGCTGATAGATCCGCATTCTGCTCATGGAAAACGCTCGCCAACGTTAGTAACACTTCGGCCAACCTCGCTCATCATCATTAAACACACACACGGACCTCACCTAAACGTTCGTTGCATACGTTGCACTATCTTGTCCTACTCACTAACCCTACAGCCCACCGATCGATGATTTCACAGCTCGGAGCACTCGTGGAGGCGGAGAAATGAACGTTCCAAACGGTCACATCACCGGCGTTCGCCTACGTCACACAGGCGGAGGAGACACCATCGCGACGAGTCGTCACCACGTTCACCCCCTGAACAGGTCAGTCTTACAGTTTCTTTTTTATACTTATGAGGATGTGCGAAAGGATGGTGTGACTTGTAAAATCCAAAACTCGCCATTACCACTAAGAAGTGTCCACCCGTAAACCTGTCTTTCCCTCACTTCTATGATACTACATGTACTGTACATCGTAAGCAAAGTGCGGAACCAGAATAAAGCGTAAAACGTCAGCGTGCCTGTTTGGGATTACACGCGGGACGGGTTTGGCTTGCCAGTGCGCGTGCGCCTTCGCCCGTGAAGATGTGCGCGAGAGACGGCGACCTCCTCGCGCTTGCGCCCGTTCTATTTGTGTTCGCCTTCGTCACTCGGAACGCCTTCAGTCAGTCGCAAAGCTGAGCCGGCCGCCCGGCGCGTCTCTGCCGCACCGAAATACTAGTCCACCGCGACGGGCCGCGGGCGGCCTGCCCCGGAGCCATGGCTGCCCAGCCGCCGCGTCCACCCCCCAACAACCTTCTGTTCTGCGGACCCCCGCCCGCCCTTCCGCACGTGTTACTACTGCCCAGTGATGCTGCATGCGCTAACGGCGATCTCCAAGTTGCACCCAGTGTTACCAGCCAAACAAACGATGCGGATGCGTTACACGAAATAAACAATGTGGGTGTGCCCACTTATGAAGGATTGTACGATGACCATGTAGAGCTTATCGATAGAGATGAAAACATTGAATATCAGTTGCCACCCGAAAGATATTTGCGAAGAACTCACAGTTTTGACATTTCGGATATTTACGCTGCAAATATCGCACACGAAGTCGACTCCCGCGCATTCCAGCATAGTCGATCTGAACCTGATTTATCTAAGTATGGATTGTTCGCCGAAGTGACTGTGGAATGCACGCCAATGCAACCTTCCCCTCTAGTGCTCAACAACCCTTTCTACGACGGTTCGTATGCTCTAGATCCAAGTCAATTAAATCCAACCATGGTGATGTTACCTGAAAACTATTTAGCCTTTGAAGATTCATTCGTTCCCTCATGGGACTACAAGCCAGAATATCTAATCGATAGGGATATGAACCCTGAGCTCTACTATGATGGATTGCCTTTAATTCCTTCAAATGATCCTTGGTCCATTTATTGCAACGAAAATGCTGCGTTTGAGTATTATTCTCCCAACTTTGAAGCACCACTACAGGGGGGTGGTGTTCATTATACGCCTTTAACAGATTTGGACTATGCCATACCACAATATATGAGTTTACCTGTAGTAGAGCAAGCGAAAATGGAAAACTACGTGAACAACATTTGCAAATCAGAAGATACAAATCAGACTAGTGTTAATGAACCAGGTGACCAAAATAACAACGATGAAACAAATATACACAAAACTGATGTTCCAATGTCAGGTGTCACAGTGAGCGATGTAGTTAGTGAAGATGAAAAAGTTAGTGCCATTGAGGATTCTTCTGCTAAAGAATCGTCTACGCAAAGTGAGGAATCATTGAATGCTGATATTTCGAACGATGTGACATCTAGTTTAGCTTTTGTTCCTAGTAGTAAAAGTTCACAAAGACCTGATGATACAGACGATACCAGTGACGATACATCTCCTTGTTCTACGGATTATCACGAGGCGTCTGCACTTGATTTAGTGCAAAGTCTCGAGGAACTCTCTTGTTGTGATAGTACTGATTTTTCCCAAAGTAGAGATGACGTCTCGCCGACTGTTCCGGAACTACCCAAACCTATAAATGCTGTGGCTATGTTAGAAAACCAAAATGTAATAAATGCTGCTGTTATAGCTACTACTACAGCTTCGAATCTACCTCTTAGCCAATTGCCATCCATTCCATTTCATGAACAACCACCAACGCAAATACCTCCAGTATCAAATAGTAGACCCGAAAAAGAACCCACAAAAGCTACCGTAAATGTTGAACAAATCTCGCAAAATTTAGAATCCAATAAGAAAGTGGTACCTGTCCCTGAACAAGAGGCAACGAAACCAAATGAAACGTCACAGTGTAATAATACGAATCAACAATTAACAGAACCATGTGTCCGTGACCATAGTACTAAGGTTAATGATAATGCGTTGAAAATAGCACAGCAGCCGCCTGTTGTGCCACCTGCGGTGCCCCCGTCTTGGCTGGCTCCAAGACCGCCAGCTAGTGGTAATCAAACAAATGTAGTGCATCCGCCACAGATACGCGTCCAGAACGCCGCAGGCATAGTGACAGATTTGCAGAAGAGCCCCAAGATCGCCTCCCAGCCGCCTGTGAAAACACAGCAGCCTGCAGTGGAGCCCCAGCCCTCCTGCTCCTTCGCGCCACAGCAACCCACACAAAGCTCACAGCTCAAACCAGAGAAACAGTCCAAAGAAGTAGAGGTCAGCCAACAAATCATTACTATACTTTAACAAGTATTAAACCACTATTACAATTGGGTGTTAAATTTAATTTGTTATATGAAAAATAACTGCGCCAAGCGCTGCCAGCGCGCGTGTATTGAGAGCAATGTGCATCTATTTTAGCATATATTATTAGGTCAAGGATTTAATTTACTACTATCCTCGGAACTATTTAGAAGCAATTTTAAAACAATGGCAAAGGACTTCCCCATTACTGAATACCTAGTTGTTTGTGTAGTCTTTAACATCTCTGCTTTTGCTGTACCTACGCAGTTCGTGGCAATCACATTTTATTTTAACAGTACTGAACTACACATGTTTTCGATAACGTGTTGCATGGATAACATGAATTACGTAGTTTCAGAAACTGCATAATTTACTTAATAATTTCTTAATGCGCATATTGCGAAAGCTAATGCAGAAGTAACTTTAATCGAATGCAACAATAATGATTTCTATGTACCAATCTGAAATAAACAACGTACCTAATAATGTGTGTATGATGTACTAAAATAGTATCAGCAGCTGGCACGATCTATGAGATTCCGAAAGCGATCGATAGATGGCGCCACAAGGCGTTGTTCTCGCGCAGAAAACATGGACTGCGCATGCGCACAGAAATAGTAACGCGATGATCACCTTCACCTAGGAGGGACAGCCGTCATGCAATCTGTTATGATAACACTCACTGGATTTGTTAACAGCGACATTACATTCTTGACTAACATCGTGTAAATCATGAGTTGATAGAATAAGCTAGAAGAACACTAACTTCGCAATGTTGTTTTTGAAAATAGCTCTAAACTGATATATATGTATGTCCAAATACATTGCATAAGACAACCAAACACGCATGCACGTAAAAATACGGTCACATTGAACCGCGTTGATAGAGTGAAATATAGTTTCATAAATTTGTCATTTCATAGTAAGAGCTTGTAGTAGAAATCGTTGCGAGTCATACTCGATACGTTGACTAATGAACATTCATCAAGAGACGTGCTACTCAATTGTTTTGAATTGTGAAACCAAAACTAAATTGTAGCTTGTTAAATCCAGATCGAGGCAGAGCATGATGACTGTCCACATGCTAGGAATCTTACACGTTTTTATACCAGGAAATTGAGATACGATTTTTCGTAATCCAAAACTTATGAAAAATACAGAACGTTAATCAATGACGAGCTTTAACCAAAACCAGACTGCATCTTTGGCAGAATGGAACACCTACGAAAGCGATTCGTCATATTCGCATTTTCTCTCACATTATTAAGACTGAAAAATATTTGAAACTTATCACAAAGCTACAGCAATGGAAGATGCGAAAGTTTATTTTATTTATTCATAATTTACCTAGCACCTACCATAATCATTATGCTGATGAGCTTATTAAGCACACCAGGCTACAGTAATTTGTCGCTTAGTTTTTTTTGGGCAAATAATCCCGTTAATTAAAAGTAAAACATTATACTATGATTGCACTGTCATAACATTGACTAATACGTAGGTCTGCGTACCTACGTGTTTAAAATTATTGGAATTAAATGTTATGGAAAATAATGTATTAAGGCCACTTGTTTTTGCCCTTCATTTGCTTACGCAAAACTGATAAGCAAACAACATCGCACTTGTCATAACCGATTGCATAACAAACTTTCGTCCAGCTATTACAGCTAGACCCTGTAGTCTCATAACAGACAAACAATGTTAAAATCTTGTCAAAAATGCAGGTAAACGAGTGTGTTTTTAACAGCTCGATATAGAAAGCAAACGTTCTTAAAAATATGGGAATTGCCTCTATGATACTGACCTGCAAATTGCAAATATCGTTAGGAAATTTAGATTTCGCGGGCTACCCGGGCGGGCACTTTCGCCTTTAGTGTGTCAATAAAGCCGAACAGAAACGCACCATCAGTACATAATCAAATTACATCAGCATCCCTAATGTTTAATACTTAATTAAGAGAAAATTTCACTGTTATTAACCGTTTAGAAATCTGAGGGCACGGTTGTGCCCCCGCCAAAACTAGCCAAGCGAAGTGCAAGGGCACTATCTACCTTTTCTCGACGCGCTTCGCCGTTTTTTTTGAACCCTCATAACTTGGGTTTGGAATATACCAGATAAACAAAATTCCTGGGATATGATGTCAGTAGTGGACTTGTTAAACATATTATAAAGTTACGATTGCGTAGTTCTTATTTTTTATATTTTATAGATATCTAAAAAACCCCGATTTCGTCACTGATTCACTGATGATAATCAAAATTCTTAGGGTACTTCCTGAAGTCCTAGAAAACTGAAATTCGGTATGTAAGCTAGTATTAGTACACAAACAACAAATAATTCTAAAACGTGGAAGAAAAATTAAATTGCCATAAACAATTTACAAAAAAAAAAAAGAAGTGAAATCAAGTGAAGTCAAAATATGTGGTTTGGGCGTTTGGCCGTTTCGCTACCGACACATGGGCGGTAGAGTGAAAAATTTTATTCACTGTTCATTACTTTTCTGCGACACAATAGTTCTTGTAGTAACGAAACTGCCAAGCCACATACTTTGACTAAGGTGTAGAGTTTGTGAAGTTAGGTCGTGTAGAGTTAGAAGCTTGACCCTGCATGAGATCTGATAACTTTTTGACAGTGCGAACCATAAATTAAATAGTCGTCCTGGCAACATTTTACATGAAAATGTATGATGATTATTTATTTCGCCAAATTGTCACGTCTTAATGAGTGATGTAAGTAATTGTGTACATTAATAGCTTAGAGCTAATCGTGGTCAGGGGTCAAGTTCATAGGTACAGAATAGGCTATCGCGAATCATTAATACAATAGGCCGTGGCGTGTTGTGGTAGCCGCGAGCGGTCGAGATATGGTCTGATAAATGCGGTACGCCCGTTGTTTTGCCCACCTATCTATTTGGTAATGCCCGATTCCTTCCTGCCGGCCGACCTTGCCGATATCGCTCAGGTTGCGGCACCGCTCCGCCTCAAGTACGCGGTTATGCTTCCCCAAATTACTTCTGTAACACAATGTGCTTACAAAGCTCATTAATGTCCATGTCACTGCTTTAGAAAGCCCTGACTACCCCACTACTCTAAAAGAACTTCCGTAATAGGTATATACCTACATGAACTTTGAAAATGAATGTCTTCAAAATTATTAATGCCTTCCTTGAAATGAAAGAGTTCATCCTAAACTGATCAATAAATCTAAAAAATAGTTTTATTTCTACAACCAATTTAGTAAGCATACCAAAATACTTTTCCGTGTGTGTTATAAATTTCACTGAAATTCGCAGAATAACTGGGCGTTCGGTGTAAATAGTTAGAAACATATTTGATTTCGTTGATATGCAATGCAATGTAAATTATATTACTTATATATTAAGTATGAATAATTTGAATTGCTTAATTTTATTCATAATAGAAACATGCTGACATTGTCCATGATTTATTATCACACACACATGCACCCGCACCCATTGTAAAACAAATCTCTATGTGATAATGATAACTGATACGTTGCTCATTATCAACAATTAAAAATAAATTATACTTTAATACAGTAAGTATAAGATATCCAAAAAGGCACAAAAGGATATTTTCCTCCAAGACGTCTGAATCTATAGAATTATGATAGTGCAATTCAACAGTTTGGCTGAATTCATTCAGTTTGGTTCTGTAAAATGAAATAACAAACAAACTAATAAAAACTTGGTTTCCAAGTACATACTTACCAAAAATTCCCTTCATGGTTATGCCGGTGGAACGACAGCAATGTTAACGAGTGGGACGCGGATCAATCCTGTTTAAACCGATATCAAAAGCTTGAAATTGTTTGCTCCATTTGTGCATGCCATCTTTAATTAAATGCCATGGAACGGTGGACCCACGCAGTTTAGTCTCGGTCGCTGAACGAAGTACACATTTTATTAATTGGTTGGACCGTTTTTTTATAACATTTGGGTTAAAGTTATCTTTTGATAGTTGTCATCTGTGTCGTCCGCGTAGTTAAGTGGAGACGTGTTGTGGTATCGCGCGGCACTACTATACACTTACAGTTGTGTAACAACCGGCCGGCTGGCCACCCGCCCCACGACGCTGGCGGCTCCGTCGCTCGTGTTCGAAACTACTCACTAGACACAGTGCAGTGCGGTGCAGTGAAGTGCATAATGGCCGAATTGTCAATAAAACAAGAACGCGTACGGCTCCCATTGCGGTTCGGCTCCTTTTATGAGCTCTATAAGAAGTTCCTCAAGGAGCACGGATGCAAGTGGCACGATGTTTCGAAATTGCTCTCCGTGGTCGCGGAGATCCTTTTCGATGTAGACGGAGCTTGTAGCCGACTGGCGGGCAAGGTCAGTCATAAACAACGATTTGACATAGGAATGTGATGCTTCAAACTGCTATGAACGTTCAGATTTTGCCTTAAAATAAGTGAGAAACAATACTGACTGGTACAGCGTAGCTCAGAAAATTAATAAGTATCTACGAATATAAAGATAAACTTGACCCCTACTGATACAACTCCCATACGAATTGAATAATATGATTTTTAAATTCTGTCCATAGCAAAATATACATTTTTAGACGCTATTATACTTCTTTAATCAGGTGTTATCTTATTTACCATGAAGATGTCATATTTTGGGGTAATGAACCGATCGTACAATCAACTCATATTTTTAAATAATTACATAATACAGTTACCTCAAGAATACATTACTTTAATAGTTTTATATTATTATTGAGCATACTAGGTCCCACTAGTAATATGGCCTGGCGACAGCAAGCAGGATTACAGGATTGGTTGCTGTTAGGGTTGTTTTTACCTGCACCCTAATAATAAACGACCCTGAACAGCTGGTCGCCAGTTTGTCATTCAGTAACGTACTACCGATGTGCAATGTTAACTAATTATTCCCACGTGGTAGTTACCATGTACAAGTGCTACGATTCCTGTGCTAGTGACGAACGTCTTCCATCAGTGTTGTTGTTAGTGTTCACTACCTATCTGACCATTCATAAAATGAAAACAGTCGGCTTTTTAAGTGCTTTGGAAGGAATTGTTAACTTTAACTATCCTGTGTTGTTAGGCCAAAAAGGTTACCCGTGGGTATGTGCTTGTTTGAAATAAATCTTATAATGTACCATACAAAATGTAGAATGTACAAAAATAGTTGGGAAATACATGCACCAGGTTAAAACTTGCTGATATTGATCAGTAATTAGAAGCAATACGGTAGTTTGCAATAACGTCGACTAATAGTGTTGAAAAATGTTTACCCGCCAAGTGAAAGTAGAAAATTACCAAGCAGTAGCTACGTGAATATTCTTTGGCAGTGGCGAAGTGCGGTATATTACGTGAAGAATGCAAGACATTTTTTGTGTTTCCTCTGCCGCACTTGCAATTCAGTAAACAGCATTGTGAGGACGGTATGGTATTATTGCGTCACATCAGTATTAATCGAACACAACTGAATGCTGTTAATCTGTTCTTTATCTATAATTAAAAGCAAACAATAATTTACGGAACATTCGGAATCAATCAAGGTTCTGAATTTAATAACGCATATTGAATTCAGACCCTTTGGAGAACGCGGATGGGGACAAACCGATTTAATGTTTTACACTGATTGATAAGCATTAGACAGCACGTACCTCGGTCGTGTCGTGTCACTTTATCATCTCTACTCGGTACGGTAGCGCCCGCAGCCCCGCATCCTTCCTCGTGCTCGTTCCCTGAGTAGATTACGCATGTTTTGACATGCTGATTTAATAATCGGTAGAAATGTGGAATAAGACAAGCAGTGGGATAACTATTACGATGATGTATGGTTGCGTGCTAGCCGCGTGCGCACGCGTCGGGTGTCGGTCGCGGGCACTCGCGGGCACCGTCGGCATTGTTCACAGCTCACACGCGCTCCACTGACCTGCTTACCTACCGCTTATTGACAGAACTGTCTTGGCTCCGCTACTCACCGTTCAGAGAAAGGTGTGCGTCCCCAGCGCAACGATGTCATTACAAAGCTCAATTACCAACATAACCGTGTGAAATTTAATAAGTTTCAATGTTTGTTTACACTGATACATATTTAGCGCATGATGACGTACGTGAACAGACTATTGTTGGTGATATTATTCATAATTAAATATACCAACCAACAAAATTAGACAACGGGAGTAAAAGGGAATTGCGGTTCACATTTTTTTAAACAATTTTAGATGAAATGACCATTAGTCATTTGTATTACAAATAGAAAAAGGTCAATTGTTACTTTGCCAACTGAATGACGGGACGAGTAACTAAATAGAAAATGAATCAATTTTTTTTATTTTTATTATGGTTAGGTCATTGACCTTTGCCAATGCTAAGTACTAAACACCCAAAAATAGAGGTTCGTGGAACAGGCCTAAAATCTACATTTCAATAATACGAAAAAACGTAGTAGGTAAAGAGTAATGTGTTCGCGGCGGGCACCTCGGAGTGCGCGGGAGGGCGCTCCCACGGGTTGCCGATATTTTTAGTGCACGACGATTACTTGGCACCGGCGGCCGCACTCGGTTGCGCTAGTGATCTTTCTGAAATTCGTTCGCGCTTAGGTACGCTCTCGATCTCGAGATAGACCCAGTCTTATGTCCGGTGGCGAAGAAGTAGCCGTGTAAACTAGAAAAGTCGCGAGTAGACCTCAATGTTTTGTTAAACTGATTCCATTGTGTAAATATGACGATTTTGGACTATTATGTGATATATCCCGGCTAAAGTGCTAGTAATAAAACAATAAAAAAACCCGGCAAAACAAACAATATGGCTAGTTTGAGCACCAGTGCTAGTGGCACGACGAGTCCGCGGCGTCAGCGTTATAATAGATCTTCCACAACGAGCGTCACACAACTGCTGTCAGATGGCTACTCCAGCTTTATCAACCGTTTAACCCGACGAGGTCCCTCCGAGAAGACTGAAATTATTGCAGACACAAGGCTTACCACTACTCGGCCGCGATTCGATGACAAACTCATTTCAAGCAAAAATTCCGTGTTAGCGAATGTGCGGCGGTACGAGAACAATGGCCACATCTCACCGTACACATCATCTTTGACGTCCGGTGCGCCAGCGCGGAAGTTGAACGATGACCGTACGTACTCTAGTTACCTGGGCGCGAGCAAGTCGCGCATCGATACATCACCTTTGCATTCTACCTCCGGGATTAGCGCGCTCGGACGCACTGACTCATTCCGCAGAGCTCACTTGAAAGATAATAAATCATCGCCGTTCACTAAACGGTACCCTCTGAAAGAGTCCAACAATAACATTGACAGCATTTTGTTAGGTAGTACACGCAGTCGCTTGGAAGATAAGTATTCCTCAGTGTTAGACAGGATAGCTGTACAGAAAAAAGAAAGGGCAAGGAGAGAAAAAGAAGATCGTGACAAAACATTAGAACCTGAACCAACTTTGCCGCGAGGACTAATGCGAAGTTTAACGACTGCTGTTTTTGGGGAAAATTCGTTTAAAAGAAACAATTTTTCTCATGACAAGATCAGAGACAAAACCCCTTTCAGGAATACTGCTGACCGGCGATTATCTTCGAGTAACAAGCAAAAGGATGAATACAAAAATGGATTTGATATTCCATTGAAAGATCGGCCTTATTATGGCAAGGACAGAGATAGTGTGTATCGGAGACATCAAAGGAGATCTTTAAGAGCTGAAAATAGCGAAAATGGTGACAAGAAAATGGGTAAACTATCATTGCGTCCTATAGATATAAACATACACCCCGCAGTTCGAGATTTAATATCACCACTGCAACAAGGTACCGACACGAATGGAAAGTTAAAGACAACCAAAACACCGGCGACTTCACCAGCGAGAGAAGTAGGACGCCAAAAACAAATATATTTTCCATCGAGCGATGAGGACGACGACAAAACCCCGGTCGGAGACAGGGTGCTCAGCGAGCGGGAAACGAGACGGAAGGAGATCCAAGGACTCATAATGAAGTATGCTCATTTGGACGAGATGTACGGACGTATCGGCGATAAGGAGATGAAGGAAACTAGCAACGCAGTTACCGCTCCTAAAAAAGCTGAACCTTTGGCTGTGGGCGATGTAGTGTTGCTGCCGCCCGAGCTGCGTGCGCGGCAGCGGCCGCTGCGGCCCCGGCACCTGACGCGGCACGCGGTCACGCCGCCTGTAAGCACAAGCTAACCACCCCGCCTGCGCACTGTGTGCCGCTAACATACACCTGGTCCGTGGTTTTCCACTATTCACTATTTACATATTGTACCAGCGTATGCATTGTTTCCGTTGTTAAATTTTTGTAGTAGCAAGTATAATAATAACAAAATGCTCTGTTCGCAAAGTAAAATAATCAGGTGATACCTGCCTGGCGCATTTTTTGCGTTAACTTATAAGAATTACTAGGAATGCCAATGCATGTATTTCTCAGCGATTTATTACAAAGCGACGGTACAGAGAGAAATCCAAAACAAAATCGAAAAAGGGTATTTTTTAAATGCTTGACTTATTGCTACTAACGATGTCTGACGTGACTGTTGTTATAAAAGACACTATTAAGTACAACGATAGTGCATGTCTTAAATTGCTTTGTGCGTGGTTCAAAGCTAACATGTGTCTTCTGTGTGTTAAAATATTTTCAAATTCTATACTTAAAAGAAGATCCTATAGTTCTTTTCCCTATAAAGTTAGTAATGTGACCTAATAATTATTTAAGAGAGGTTCGGGTGGACATTTATCCTAAATTACCTGTGTGAACGTAGATTGTGCAAGTGATCGGAATGCGAGTGGTGTGTCATCTCCCATCCCCGGTGATCCCGTCCCGCTCCCAGGCGCGCGGTGCGCGCGGGCGGTTGAGCGAGGCCTCGGCCGCCCGCAGCTCGCCCCGCAGCGCCACCCGCCCGCCCTCTAACAGCATGTACCTCCGACACACCATACCAATTGTCGCTTGTCTGACGGGCAACCGTTCCATTGTCTGATTGTTGGGTACAACACTACTCGGGTCGTGCGGATCGCGTGGCGCGCTGTCCGTGCATGTGGCGTGGTGCGTGTGGCTGTGGCGTGACATCTGCGCGGCGCGTGCGGCTCGTGCGGCGGCGGACTGCGGTGCGGCGCTGGCGCATGCAGAGCTCCCGGGCACGCTCCTCCGTCAAGGACGACAAGGACGGACATCTGGTCTACTGGCCTGGATATGTCATGGGAGCGAGATGTTCGTGTCCACACCCATAACTTTAAAAACTCTATTTACGCATACATACAATACACATACACAGTACATCACACATACATAATCATTACACAATACATACATATTCATAATTAAAAATTCATGACTCTTTCAGAATAACTGAAACCCAAACACTAGTTACATTAAATGACTCACAAAAACATAACACTACACGACAGATCGCAGAAAATTCAACAAGAAAACGAGTTTTGTCACACAATTACTACCGCCGTGTTTTCAAGATTTCAGACTTAAATTTCTGCTTTTTAATTGTATTTTTATAATTTTTGATAAAAATAGTAACAACATCACAGAGTCCATTTGGATGTTAAAACGAAGTCATGTTGGAGCCTCGGGATTTTGGTCGTCTATCACTATTTGTTGCGTTTCATGATACTAACATAGTTGATATTCTCAAGAATTGATCATAATTCTCAGAGTCTGCAAACGTGTATCAGTTAACTTATAGTGAATGGAATACCAATGCCGATTCCATCATGGCTTTGTGCAGTGAACATTTGATTAATTATGTTGCCTTGGTTTCATTGCAGACAAAATCATCGACACGCTCGGTGAGGGCACCTTCGGCAAGGTGGTCGAGGTGAAGGACTTAGAACTGTAAGTATCTCTCTTTATTTACTCGAATAGCACAGCTTTTTGTGAGCACTGCGATACCATCGGCACTTCGTGGCTCGCGGTGAAATGTATGCATCTGTGACTATTTGCATATCACCTGTTCGTATTTTTATATTCAAGTTTATTCTGTTGTTTATTGTGTTGGCATGGTTAAAATAACGGTAAGTAAACTCAAAATATGAAGCAAAATATGAATGACCAATTGTTAAATGAAATATTGAATGGTAAAGGTCCCTTATAAACTAAGGTGATATGGTGTCGTTAACATCGGCGCCGGATGATGACACGCATTGTTTGGCAGGACACGCCTCACTAATTATTCATATCTATTTCCATTTGTTTATAATAGCACCGACAAATTTCGATACTTATTGCCAAAAATCCGAGTTTTATGTACAAAAATAAAGCATGATATCTAATTTTAAATTTCAGGGAGCACAGAATGGCTCTGAAGATTATCAAGAATGTCGAGAAGTACAGAGAGGCTGCAAAACTCGAGATAAACGTATTAGAAAAGTTAGCTGAAGTTGACCCTGATTGTAAAAAGTGAGTGTTTGATTTGATTGTGTGTTATTATTGTGTGCAACGTCACATGTTGATAGTCGAGGCTGGTCGGGCGACGCGCGACGCCGGCGAATGTAGCAATATTTGACCTTGCACGTTTATATGCGACGTTACCGCTCCTGGCTGGCGGCTCGCCAACCAAGAACCCGATGTCAACTCCTAACACTAAAATACCGTCTGCCGCTCGCTACCGACTCCACATATTATTTGATTCCATGTAATTCATTCTATGACGTCTATTTATTACACACACTCTTCTAAAACTTGTTTAAGAACATGTACTTTATACTTTCTGAAAATGATGTTAAAACACAATTTTTGTTCTATTTCAGCTTATGTGTTAAGATGTTGGACTGGTTCGAATACCACGGACACATGTGCATCGCATTTGAAATGCTCGGACAAAGTGTATTTGATTTCCTGGTGAGTGTCAATTTATTATTACCATTACTATTGTGCATAATCCTGTACATTCGATGCTGAATGCGTCATCGTGACTAAGTAATAAAGTTTATATTAATGGTTCCCCAACATGCGGGTTTTTCACGTTACCCCCAAACAATTTATCCTGTGTTGAGGTTGAATAATTGTTTCATGTTCATATTTAAATTGATTCGATAATTTAAAAAATAATAAAACCGATAGCAGTTAGTTATATTTTTTGGTACAATTACTTTTCTATCTGTTCCGAATAATTTATTTCATCATCAAAGATAATAAACAAAACATTGGCAAACTGTTAGGTATAATAAATATTTGTTTATGGGATTATTTATCCTGTTACAATGACGCAAGAGTATAAATTTAACAATATTTTAGTATTTACCATGGCCTATTCATTATTGTAATAACCCGATTCCGTTCAATAACTTGTTAGGTATTGTGTCAAGCATTGATCATTTTAAATTGAGACACAACATACGCAAACTCGTGGAAGTCACATATTCCTTGCAATTTGAAGGACTAATGCAAAAGATCTCTCCCCGTATCTCGTCCAATATGACACTTTAAATCAGAACGCATTATCAAAATATATTCAGTAAAATCAGAGTTACTCAAAATAGCAAAACACTTGGATTCATCTACAGCTTTATTTATGCATTTCCTTTTGGATCTGTGGGCCCATCTACCTACCTAAATTGTGTCCATATGGCCTAATGAGCCGAGATTTATTGATTGTTAAGATCTCTCATGTGCCTAGCCTTTTCCCAACTATGTTGGGGTCGGCTTCCAGTCTAACCGGATGCAGCTGAATACCAGTATTTTACATGGAGCGACTGCCTAACTGAGCTCCACAACCCAGTTACTGGGTGGTTGTTATTACTTAGCCACAAGCCCCTCTCTTTTTACTCTAGACTAGACTCGAGGCTAAAGTTAGCATTTATTATGTAAAAACACAATGAATCATAAGATGTACGTTTATACATTTGCAGAAGGACAACAACTACCAGCCGTATCCGTTAGAGCAGGTGCGGCACATCGCGTACCAACTCATATACAGCGTGTTGTTCCTGCACGACAACAAGCTCACCCACACAGATCTCAAGCCAGAGAACATACTGTTCGTCGACAGCGACTACGAAGCTGTCAGCGTTTATAACGCATCCAAAAAGGTCAGTTAAAAAAATTATACCTGATTGGAGCATAAAATAAAAATTGGCTGAAGCCATCATAAAATGTTAAAGGCAATAACCGGCCTTAAAGAGAGCAAGCCACGCGCAAAGTTCGCTCGTATGTTGCCTATCAACAAGAATGTAAAACATTTTTGGCAGTTGGCAAACTTTCGCTGACGCACTTACTTTTCAAATTATATAAGAATGGAAATCAAAGCATTGACGCTCGAATTCCAAATGATACAATAAATAACAAAATAAAGTTATTCTATAAGGTCAATCGCGAAACGTTACAGTCCTATAGCTACATCATCTTGAATCGGTACAGTATGTGATGGCCAAGTAATGACCAATCGCCACCTTCAACATCACACTCGCTATTTTTGTCCTTCTCCTAAGAATCGTTTCTCTTACAGCTTTTGACATAATAGGTATAAGGTAATCTCAAAATGTTCACATTGTACTTTACTTCTAACAGTTCAACAGATTTGGTTTCGTGGAAATTGTTGGCCAAGAATGTAGCATTCTTATGTAGCGTCGTAAACGAAGTTAAATTGTGTAATCTAATTTGATACAAAATTGTGTACAGAAACATGACCTGATGCGTGTGAAGCGCAGTGACGTCAGACTCATTGACTTCGGCAGCGCTACGTTCGACCACGAACACCACAGCACCATTGTCTCCACCAGGCACTACAGAGCTCCAGAGGTTATATTAGGTACGTGTCACCCATTATACAACTCCTTTAAATAAGCATTTTTCTAATAGTTTTCTAAACGCCCGCGAAATACGAACAGAAGCTTGTACATTGTCATGCTGAAATTGTTGCAGAGAATTCTCTCTTCCTAGTCATATATCTTTATCCAGCTGTAGAGTAGGAATGCTTGATTAACTGACAATGAAATCGATAAAACCATTGATTGTGTGTGGTCTTTTGTGCACACGCGTTGTCTATTCAGAATCAATGAATAGCCGCTTTATGACCTAGTCATATTATTCTCTAACATAAAGACATTTGATACCAGTCTTCATGGACACGGTGATTTTTCGGACAGACCTTGTCATCATTCCTTCCTATGTTAACTTTTTTATTGTTACTAAAATAGTTTGAAAATAAAACCTTGTCACGATTTTAATAATATTTTTCCAGAATTGGGTTGGACCCAGCCGTGCGACGTGTGGTCTATCGGTTGCATTATGTTCGAGCTGTACCTCGGCATCACACTTTTCCAGACGCATGACAACAGGGAACACCTCGCCATGATGGAGAGGATCCTAGGACCCATACCCTACAGGTTTGTAACACTTGTTGTAATTACAGTTAAGTTATAAGAACCGATAAAGCAATTCGTCGTTGCGCGTGCAAAAGCCGCTATGTGATATTTAGTTATTTTCGGTTCTTTATGCAGTTTTAATCGTTATTTCAATAATACACACATACTGTATAAACAGCTATGTGATAAGTGCAATATTTAAAGGGTTAAGGAATGTAGCTATGTGATATTCATACATCGAAAGTTCCGTATAAACACGCGAAATGCTTATAGCTCAAATAAGTTCACTAAAAACACGTAGCGACTTTGGAATGCGCAACGACGAATTAGTAAGATCAAAAGCTCGGACAATTCTAGAAGCATTATAAATTTTTTTCTTGATATGTAGTCTAATTTCGAATTCATTAGGTTTTGTGTTAGTTATTGAAATATTTTTTAATTAACTCTCAATTCTGTATTCTAAAAACCTAAATTTGTTATTGAATATATCCACGTATTTATTCTCTCGCTGTGGATGTTCTGATGTCTTTGTTTACCAGCTCACCGTTCCAGTTTACGCAACTCAACACGATCTAAGTACTTATAAACGGTATACCGGGCTCGGGCCGTTCAAATAAACAGCCATTTGTTCCGTACACATCAAGTGCCGCCCGATATAAATACTCGTCTGGTTTTTCAAAACTAGGGCAATTATTATCGTCACATCGGTGCTCCACGTTAAAAAAATTTAAGTTCAATTTGTATTTGTGTCGTTTCAGAATGGCGCGGAAAACAAAAACAAAATACTTTTACCACGGCAAATTAGACTGGGACGAGAAATCGTCAGCTGGCAGATACGTCAGAGAAAACTGCAAACCGTTGATGGTAAGTTTCTTTAGTGTTGATGAGTGTGCTAGCATTGATATCTACATTTTTTACGTAATGCCGTAGTTTTGTTTATTTTAGAGTTTATTGACCAGGGCATTTGAATGTTTCCGCAGAGGTACCTACAGAGCAACAGCGAGGAGTCGCGACAATTGTTCGACCTGATCGCGCGCATGCTGGAGTACGAGCCCTCGCAGAGGATCACGCTGCGAGAGGCACTCAAACATCCTTTCTTCAACAAACTTCCACAACACCAGAGGCTCGGTCAGTACACGTACCACTAAACACTGTTTCCTAATGTACGCGTATCATTATTTTGTGAATATTGTGGTTTGCTAAAAGATGTGACGATTTTAAAGTCTTCATCGGACATTTCAATCGAAAGAAACAGACGAAAGTACATTTTATAGGAAACATTCTTACGTATTAATGTTTATGATGAGTGATCTTTTGTTATAGGACACCAGTTTACAAGGCCATCATTTCTTAGGTCAGGCCTTTTCGTCGTTAGATGCTTATTTTAAAGCTTTATTTTTCTTTATTACACTTTTTAAAACATGTTGCGACATGATCTTATATTAATTGGTTTTATATTGTGTTGTTATTGTACGTGTGCCGTTTATTTCTTTCGCTTATTATATTCACATTTTGTTCTAGTATTTAACATTTTCTGTTGATTTTACTTTATTATGTTCTTGATGCCGGGTGAATCTTTCGATTCCGTGCCGGTAACTCGTTTGCATTAAAATAAAACTAAAAATTAAACGAGATTTAGCTCGCATTGTAACTCATTCATGCTGTAGTCACCGTCAGTACTCTTCTATGCGGTGTAAATAACTAAAACGATGTTTGCATATTACAGGCAATGACCGCTTGCGGTGCAATGGTGAGAGCTCGGGGTCCCGCGAGCGATCGCACTCGCTCAGCAGGTGAGCGACACTCGGCCGCCGTCAGGCCCGAGCCGGAGCGTGAGCGGCTGCGACCGGACAGCGGGCCAGCCGGCCGGACAGCCGGCGGCCCAACCGGACGCGGGCCGGCTGGCCGGACGCCCGGCGGCCCGCACACAAGCGATAGTCAAATGGCGCGGCCGCGTCGTGGCCCGCCGACCCTGTAAACTTGTACAGTTGTAATGAAGTGATAAGTGATAATTATTTTGTCGAACATTGTAATCTAGGTAATATTTTGTTGTGAATCGGTACTTCTCAATTTGTATTTATAAAGTAACTATTATTCGAAATAAAGACTGTCAGTCTGAATTTTGTTTTTTTATTTATTTAAGCTGTGCACACGTCTGATTATAGACCCAGAGCAAACGCTAGCCAGACCCATGCCCAATGCAAAGCTACTTTTAATAGCTAAATCTGGCACTTGATTGAATCATAAGGTAGCAGAAATAATAAAAGGAAAGTCGACGAAACCTGAGCGGGTCAGCTAGTGTTTGCTCTAGTTACGCACCACCGGTAACCACGCCGTGCATGGCGTCCCTTTCCGTGTTCAATATTCAAAGACACCACGCTTTTGTAGCACGGTACATCTGTCAATCTGAACAGTTTTGGTTGGCATGTACTGACATGCCAACCAAAACTGTTCAGACATATTAATGGATGACCTTTAATTGACCTTTTTGTGGTGCATTACAAGGGGGTTCTTGTTTTTGAGATATTTTCGAAAAACTCGAGAAGTGGATTCATGTTATCCATTTTAGCAGGCCTGTCGGAATCTACTCTGAAAAAAGCGCAAGTAGGCGCCTCACTCGGCAGGTGCGATTTGACTGCTGAACTTTTAGATTACTATTTTATCTCTTAGGATTTTTTTTTCTGAAAATTGGGTTTGATTTTGATGCACCCTTGCAAGTAACAAAACCGTATCACTATTGGTCCATAGACCGCTTCCCGTACAAAATACAGTAGGCAAATGTTACCATTTGATATATTTCATGTTCATATCACTTTTTGTAATGTATATTTTTATTTCTTATTTTGATTTTTGTTTTTATTTATATCTAATCGTATGCTGCACTGGCTGACGTCATCACGTCAATCACCGGCTGTCGCTGAAAATCAGCGCTGGGGCTCTGTCTCGTATAGGGTCTTAGCATTATGCTGAGCGTTGGCCGTTTTGCGTAGATGTGACGCATACTTTCTCCCAAATTGTTATTTTGTTTTTCTGTTTGTTTTTTTTTTATTTCCATGCGTCATGTTTGCCGCAAATAAACGTATTTTCTTTCTTTCAAATGTGGTCCCAAATACAAGGGTATTAAGCGGTCATCAATTATGCTGATTTTGAGTAATAGGTAGTCGAATGATGATTTTTTTTTTGTTGCCGTGGTTATTTCGTTCGTTTCCTTGTATTTTTTATACCTTCTGCAGATTGGAGACATGATACAGTTCCTCAACAACGCCCTTTTTGTGTAACTGATCGGACGCTGCGCTCCGTCGTCGGAGCGAGCGTTAGGGGCAACCAAACTTTTTGTATTGCTTTTGCATACTTGATGACCTCTTCATACCTTGGCATATGATTTGATTTACTTGCTCGTATTGAGCAACAAATCTACGTGTTGTTAAGGAAGTGCCAGACAATTGTTGCTTCCATTTAGAGTGGCATACACGCGAGGCAACAAACTTGCACCGTGTAACATAAACATAATATCACGCCTGTAATCTCGCAAAGTGTTAGGCAGAAGTGTACCTACCTATAGTACACCCACATTACCCCAATCGCCAGTGTATTTAAGTCCCATGTCGTAGGGAGCGAGCCTATTGCCTATTACAGGACACAAATCCAGACTCCAGGCTGCTAGGTGCTGAGAAATCCCTGGTGGAAAACCCAATAACACTGCCTGACCTAGGAATTGAACCCAGGATATCATGCTCAACTGTAGCGCTTGCGACCACAAGACCAACTAGGCTGTCATTTCCTATAATAGCCAATCACGTTCCCTCGTTGGCAGTGGGACAGGTGCCTAAAGCTACGGTTTCCTAGAAGAGCCTGGGTCGCCACATAACATAGCGTCTGTACTTTACCGGCGAATGACGTTGGTGTTTTCCTAGAGCTTTTATTGACACCGTAAGTCAAATCCCGCTGCCTAACAATTTTAATCGCTAGATTTGCCCTCCCTGTACCAAGACCTTGTCCAAAAGGGGTGAATTCGCCGCAAAACGTTTCGCGCGAATTCTATCGCGCGTTAACGAGATAGGTACTAGGCGCCAATACATCGCATCCACAAGCATCGCGCGATTTCAAAATACGGGCGTAAATCGCGTGCAGTTCGCCACTCTCGACTCGCGCTTGATTCGCGCGTATTGCGTGCGAATTGAGATACTAGACTCTGTGGCGTTGAGGTGACGCGCGAACTTCAGAGCGTTCAACTTTGCTTTCTACTGACAAATGAAATTCGGACCCAAATGCTCGCGCGTTGGTACGCTCCTGGACGCAAGGGTAGTGCGTAATACGCACGAGAGAATCGCGGCGAATTCGCCCTTTCTGGACAAGCTCTTAGTCACAATGCGAATCGGACTTTCTGCGTCAAGAGTTCTTGTTAGTTAGTTAATTGTCGCACCAGTGACTACAGAGGCGTCAGCGACTAGTACCTACACCAAACATTTGGTGTGCGGGAATAGCAGCCCCACGTGATTTTTTATTCTACATGAAATCTAGACCCTATTTCGGACACGGCGGCAAATCTCAACGGAGACTAGCATTCGGCGCGGGAGACGTTATAGTGCACAAGTACGCGCGCAGACACAGGTGCACTCCTTGCCTCACTCATATGTCTCATAGTCCGATGGGACGGCAATCCGACACGACCGGAGAGAGATCAGGTTTGTAGGTATTCTACATACAAATTCAACAACAGGGTGGATTCTCGGACATGAGTTTCCGTGTTGTGCGTGTGTGGATTTTTAGGGGTAGATAAACTGAATAACCGAAACAAATCATTATGTTATTATAATCAATTTATTTCAAAAGATTTACATTTAATACCGTACATTCATGGTTTAGGTAAGTTTTACTATAATTTTAAAGGAACGTCATGCAATTTATTCTAATAAGTTCTAATGTACAAATTAATTTACATTTAACCGTCAACTGCCCTAGATATACATTGCAATAAAAATATTATAATTACATGAACAAATAAAAAATCGGCTTGGTTCCACATGGAAGCTTTTACCAAGCATTAATTTTTATTAATAAATAACACTTAAGTACAAAATATAACTAATTTCAAGGCTGGTTTTGGAATGGTGAATACATAACAGTAAAGGCATCAGACAATGCTTATATTGTATCAAGTGGGATGTGTCACCGCTGGGAGTTAGTATCGCGTGTATGCGACCCTTAAAAAAGATAGTTATGTATCATCAGGCGGTAGTTATATCATAAATGCCTAATTTCGTAAAAATATAATTTCAGTCACTTAAACCGCCGTAAACGTTAAGCTCAGTTAACAAATTCGTTAGAAAAATTCATGGACATCAGTAGGTACGATCGATTTAATTATATATTCGAAGCAAGATTCTGGAATACATTGCAAGCGCTTGAAAACATGTCCAACTATTAAGTAGATTACAGATGAAACGGCAAGAACGATTTTATGGATATGACACGACAGATAAACGCTACTTACACTGATGGACCAATGCGAGGAGACATTTTACAAGGTAGAAAAAAATTACAATTCGGAATGTTATTAGAAGTTTCTTTTTTTTATTGTATCTGACCTTAACACCCAATGCGACGTTCCATAGAGGTCATTTTTACTTAATACAGATTGCAGTTGGCTCTCGCAGTAACCTCGTTTGAGTTGGCGTCGGGTGTCACATAGTGTTGGGACTGTATCCAAGCGCTGCGACTGTGTGGTGCGACATGGATCTAAATAAACGTTGCGAAACATGTATGACAAGACTTTTGACATGTTGACAAGCAGCGACGTCATCCATTTTGATCCATGTCGCCGTGTGCCACAAGGATCTTTTGGCGCCTTCATGACATTGACGTGGAGGCATTGTTGGTAAACATTTGTGAAATTGGATTGAAAAAACAAGATGGTAGCACTAGTTCCGATTTCGGCCACGCGCCAAAAGATCCTTGTACCGTAGTATGTGTGTTGCTTAGACCATGTCGACGCGCAAGTCCCGGCTGGGCCACGCGTACTGCGGCGGCACGGCGGGCGCGTACCGCACGTCGTACATCTGCGAGCGAATGAACTCCTCCGTGTCCAGCGGCTGCGGGAACACTGATGCCTTGCCTGGGTAACAAAATGTGAGGTCAAAGCGTTGTTAACACAAAATTTTGTCTATCATCAGTCTTAGAGTCTACACAGTTTCGAATCAGGGCCTTCCGAAAGGGGCGTCAGTTTTTGTGGGAGGTCATGTTGCCGAACTCAGAGCCAGGAGGGCGGACCTTGGAAAGTCTTGAACCTCATTTCTGTTGTGTGGACAGGCTTTAAAATGATTCAAAGGTTTTCCTATAAAACAGTATTCCTAATTGAAAAACTGATGCAAAATGAACTAATCGCAGGTAGTGTCAATTCTAAGTCAAATAGAAATCGAAACATACTGCGAAATGTCTAGTGCTAACAAGAACCTATTCTACCTATTTATAGTAAACTTAACTGGCAAGCACTCCCCAATAATCAGTACAGGTGCACATATCTCCTCGATCCTTAGGAGCGTCATAATTTTTTTTCTGGGGTATGTTTACAAATAAGGAAGCGATTTTTAAAATGCAAGTTCGCTGTCTATTTTTGAAGCCGGTC
Source organism: Luperina nickerlii (assembly GCA_963855955.1). NCBI lineage: Eukaryota > Metazoa > Arthropoda > Insecta > Lepidoptera > Noctuidae > Luperina > Luperina nickerlii. The sequence continues at coordinate 16,664,906 of OY979674.1, read as the reverse complement.
AGTTCAGTGGCTAGTTGCGTACACACTATTAATCACGATCTGAATAATTTTGAAGGATAATGGTGCCGATTCTGCTGTTCACAAACTAAACTAAATTTAAGTTCATGGCATCTTTGTCTTTCCATTTCATTATGAAAAGGACAGCAGATAAATTTTAGTTTAGACCTGTCAAATTAATCAGCGCCTGACGTAAATTGACGTAACTTTAAGAGGCAAGTTTTTAATCACGTCTCTATACTTGTATGGAGTAGGTAGTGTTAGGCCGTGATTAATTTGACAGGACTAAACTAAAATATATTTTGTCCTTTTCTTAATAAAATAGAAAGAAAAAGACGAACTGAACTTAAATTTAGTTTAGTTTGTGAACAAGGGAATCGGCACCAATGCTTATCCATTGTTCATCTTCATAATGTTCGAAAAAATTGTCTGCTCAATAACGTAAATAACGCAATGAATGTTGTTGAACTGTCAAAATGAAAGTCATTGGTACTGATACTGTGTTACGCAATTACCCGCTGATTTGAAACAAAAACCCTACTACTATCTTATCGATTATCTATCAGAAACTGGGTGGTCTACAGTCCATTTAAAATTACACAGTTAGGTAGGTATTTCTGAAAACGACGAGACGCACTCCGAAAAAACAAATTTCTAACGCGATATGTCGCAAATTGAAATGTACAATGCGTGACACGAAAGAAGAGACTTGACCCCGCCTCCCCCGCTCTTTCCGCCGCCCCTATGACGTCCGGTCCCGTCCCGCACTCAGACCTCATACCGCTAAAGATACCTAAAATCGTGTACTGCGCATGTCAAACCACGTGGTGTGTCAAGTCTCTTCTTTCGTGGCACGCATTGTACTAGGTATTTCTCCCACGCTGGAATTTATCTTCCCGTCTAATTGAACTATAAAGTTGGCCAAGACAATATCCTTTTTATTTACTTATAAACAAATTCAAATTGCGGGTTGGTACATGTCTTCGAATTTTTGGTTCTTTGACATGTCGGTTTCCTCATGATATTTTGCTTCGAGCAATGGTGATGTTTACACAAAGTGAAGTGCCTGGCTGGGTTCGAACTTATGACTCGTAAGTCGGGGCCTTTACCACTGTGCCATCACTGCTCCACCACTGCAGAAGGCTATGCTATGGGTGTCGGTGTAATTATAGGATACACGAGACATTCCTGTTTCGTCTCTGGGATAGCAACACACATGCGACGCCCCTAGTATTACAGCCGGTCTATTCTGTAACTATCTGACAGTGATAACTTAGGTGAAGCACACAGCAGATGTCCACAGACGGACGTGACCAAAGGACCACTTACCATCAGGGCCACCTGATTAAAACAGTGCATAAATGGCCATAGCCTTTGTACTCGGTAGTACTTACCACATGTGTAAGCGTGTTCGAAGACTTTCTTGGCGATTTTGACGGAGCAGTTCTGAATGTCCTTGAGCGGCGGGTACAGGCTGCCTTGGTCCAAGTCTGATTGACTCACGATTTCTGCTAGCGCCTGGAAAATTACAAAAATGTTTTTGAATGTCCTACAATGTGCATCAACATTTGTCGTTAAAGATACAGGTTGAGGGTGTTCTAATTGCCATTAATCGGGTGCAAATCCAGAATTCCGGCCGCTACTGAGAAATTCCTAATGGAATCCAAAAACCAGCCGACCTGGGGGCTTATTCTCCAAACTAATTTAAATTCCAATGAGATGCCAATATGATTCCAATGTTAATTTTACAGTCACGTGATTCGGTACTCTTGAAAACAATATTGTCAACAATTACCCCACGCCAAGCCCGAACCCAATTCCACTTAGTTCTCCAAAATGGACACCCAATCTAAAAATCATTTGGCGCTAGCATCGAACTCAAGAGTACGAAACGTCACAACTCCAATGACGATCTATCGGAATTAAATTAAAGAGTAAGCACCCTGGGGATCGAATCCAAGACCTCAAGCTCAGCAACTGCGCTAGCGACCACTGGACTAACGAATCAGTACGCTGACGGTAGGTCTACCGATCCTTTAAGAACGATCTCGGACACCGGGAGCATTGACAGCAAAGCCCAATCGAAAGCCGAAGTACAACAAAGTGACGTAACGTAAGCTTACCTCAGCGGCTAGCAACATGAAGTCCTCGGAGATGTCGATGATGCCGGCGCAGATGACGCCGAGCGCAAGGCCGGGGAAGATGTAGGAGTTGTTGCCCTGGCCCGGCCGCAGCAGGCGTCCGTCCTTCGTGCGGTAGTCCGGGAACGGCGAGCCGGACGCGAAGATCGCGCGCTCCTGGAAACAGATACATTGCTTATTTTGATACTTCGGTTTGATGAAGACATCATAACGGATGGTTCTCCTATAAGTAGGCAGGTACAAGAACAAGCATCATAGGAGGTACTCCTAATCTGGGTAAGTATATCTTATAGGCTTAGGCAAGTAGGAATGGTGAGTCCCACGTTCAGATCAAACTGATCTGCCTAAAATCCGTATCGAGTTGCTGTAACGGCCTCAAGATCGTCGACGACAGTACCTAGGAACGATCTGACTGAGTCACCGAGTACATCCCGAGGACAACCGAACACATCCGAATGTAGCGCGGTGTCGGTTACGGTAACAGTGTCGCGAGTTCAATGGTTTTTTCCCCATCTCAAAAAATCCCATCAATCAAATCCCATCTCAAATATACCGATTAGCTAATCTTTCGGTCATTATCAAACGACCGAAATCAAGTTGTTGTTCTGGTCTCCTAAAAAAATTTCCTTTTCTTTTTCTACAGAAACCGGCTCAAAACTTACGTCGGTGTTGGTGTACGCGTCGATGGCGGTGCACTCGGCCTTGCTGGTGGGGTTGGAGAGTGCGAAGATGACGGGCTTTTCGTTGAACTGGCCCATCTTGCGCAGGATCGACTTTGTGAACGCACCGCCGATGGCCGCGGCACCTGCACGCAACACATCATGTTTATTTATTTAGGATCTCCAACAAAAGACATACACACATGTGTTATATATTGATGAGACATAAATGATGGGTAACCTGTTAGAACAATTAACAAGTCCAAGGGAAGTGTAGAGGCTGTTGTGTGTTCTGTTTTGATTGCCAAGGCTTAGCGATTGGCTGAGTAGATATTTTTTTTTAAATTATAAGTGCTCGAAAAGGCCTGGCGAAAGTAGCCACCACCAAACGTTTTAAGGGGAAGATCTATTGTCTTAAAATTTATGAAACATCACCACGTTTGATTTTCCTAATGGAAATCGATGAACGAGGTCTAAGATGGTACAGGTGTACATATTCACTGCAGGATTTAGGAGTGGTTTATTTATAAAAAATTCACAACTTCGTATTTTAACAAAATCAAAATTGATTAAGTATTTGCGGTTCAAGCACTGCACAATGGAAAACTCGTAATAAATAGTGTTACTAACCAATAAGCACGGAAGGCCTGGCGGTGTCCACGACCTCCTCCAGCGTGCGCACGGGCGCGTGGTCGCGCGCGAACTTCTCCTTGTGCTCGGTGAGGCCTCCCTCGGGGCGGTTCTTCACGATGAGGCCCTTGGAGTCCACCATCCAGATGCGCGAGCGCGCCTCCTCGTCGGGAGTGCCCTCGGCCTTCATCGCCATCACGCACAGATTGGCGATACCTAGGGACGCCTGTGGATCGTAGATACTTGTAATAAATAATCGTACTAAGACAATATCCACTGCAGGGCAAAAGCCTCTTCTCATACAGAAAAAAAAAAACAGTGGCACTCCGGGAGTGCCAATAGAAGTGAAAACAAAATACAAACAATACTTTGCCATCACTCACTGACATATCGGATATACCTACATTAAAATCGAGTACATCTCGGGGACAGCCGAACACATCCGAATGTACACATCATTTTTTCACATTTTTTAATCGTTTTATAACCTAAACACACCAGATGTCGTTTACGGTAACAGTGGCGCGAGTTCAATAGTATTATCCCATCTCAAAAAATGCCCAGCGCCTAAAGAAGTTTTCACTTCAAAAAGGCATGAGCATTGATCACCACGCTTGTCGAAGATGGATTGGCGATTACAGACAACCGAGTACATTAACGACATATATGTCCAGATTTCTTGACGAGGTTGAGGGTACAAATCCGGGAAGGGTGTAATAAAGTTTAATGAGGACAACAGTTTTCTCGTATCGGCAAGAACAAGAGGTAGAAAAGCGCATGAGGTAGATCAAAATGTTAGCCCGTCAGCTTTGTGGCAGCCGGCAGGGTGCTCCCGATGTACGTAGGCCTACAGTTAAATATTGCAAATTAATTCTTATAGAAGACGGCCGTCCCGTTGGTAAAGTGGAACTTAAGAATGGGGCTCTGAATTCGATTTCAGGGTTTGAGGCAGTGTGTTGGGAACATTTCCAGTAGCAGCTGATGTCTAGAACTGTGGCCAGATAACCGTAAAAGGCTCGGTTTTATAACGTAATTGGCGACAAGCTGATGTACAGACGCCAGCACATCAACCTACCCGAAACTATCAAATTTTCCCAATCAACTTTGAGCCTTATGCTTTAGCGATAAAGTTGAAAATCTATTAAAGAAATTTGTCAGATTGTAGTAGCTTGATGTGCTGGCGTCTGTACTATAAATACACCTTTCCGAGCCCTGGGAGGGTACTTCCAGGCGTGATGTTAATATTATTGATTGAAGGAGTATGCTACCTCTCCGGCTCCCTGGAACACGATGGTGTTCTCCGACAGCTTCTTGCCCGTGATGCGCAGCGAGGCCAGCAGACCCGCCACCGCCACCGCCGCCGTACCCTGGATGTCGTCATTGAATGTGCAGTACCTAAGTAGAAATTTGTTTTTTTTTTTATAAAATGGCTGTTAGCTACACAAGATATTGTGGTACAGATGCCAGCACATCAAACTACTACAATCTGTCAAATTTATTTTAAAGCTTTTCAACTTTATCGCTAAAGCATAAGGTTTAAAGTTGATTGTGAAAATTTGACTGTTTCGGGTAGCTTGATATGCTGGCGTCTGTACTTTTGTTATCATCAGCATCTAGAAGGAATTCTATTCCTGGACTTTGGCCTCCATAAACATCGCGATAACTGTTTCTGCGCTTATTTGCCGCCGTGTTAATTTTATACAACTAAACAATTTGATTTGTGTGATGTAAACAATCCCAATAACAAAAAATAATTGATTCAAAAGTGGATATCTACACAATTTAAATGAAAACTTCCCAAATATCAAGAGTTAAGTATCCACAATTTATCGTCAAGTAGCTGCATCATTCACCATCATAGTAACTAACCGCGGAGCCCCACCGCGATAGTGGCGCCCCTGTTGAGAGCTCCGCGAACTACAAGCTAAACGTGTCGTGCAGTGATTGGGCAATATGTGCTTTGCACTGATTGGTTAATAAACTCGCAAGTTTTAAAGTGCCCGCTATTATATTTTGTTATCTTAAGAATTTGTATATGTAGTTGTTATTTTTAGAAATAGAGCTTATAGAGCATTACTGTTCAGCGTCTCAAACTGTTGTTTCCTTTATACCCTGCATATACCAAAGTCATTTAAACCAGAAGCTTCAGTCAGATACCCCGCCCGCCCGACATGCCCGCTAGCACCACAAATAACTAAATACGTTCAGCGTTAAACTAATTTAAAACATCGAATATTTCTGCGAATCGTTCGAACTTCACAGAGACAACATGATGTTTTAAAATATAATTATTTTTAGCGCTAAACGCATTTGTGTGTCGTGCAAGTGGGCCTTGCAAAGTGATCATGACCAAGGGGTCATAGGGGACTAAACTATCAACCACTAAATAACTCAAGGGCATACCACACTCACTTTCCACGATACTTCTCCAAAAGCCTGAACGCGTTGGCATTTCCGAAGTCTTCAAACTGAATGAGACAGTTCTGTCCGTAGCGCTTCACGACGGCCTGCATGAACTCGTCGATGAACTCGTCGTACTCGGGCCCGCGCACGCGCTTCTGGCGCAGCCCGATGTACAGCGGGTCTTCCAGCATCGCCTGGGTGTTTGTGCCCACGTCTGGAATTACGAGAAGGATACATTATTATCTATGGTAACAGTTAAGGTGAAGAGGGGCCCGTGGTTAAATAATAACAGCCGCACAGGTCGATCGATCAGGTTAAGCCACGATTGCCGCGGTTGGCCTGTGGATGGGTGATCATCTTTACATATAGAGACCCCTCCGTGCCTCAGAAAGTACGTTAAGCCGTTGGTCCCGGCTGTCATTCGTGGATCTTTGACAGTCGTTACGGGTAGTCAGAAGCCCGAAAATCTCGTCAACCAGTCTTATCTAGAGGTATCGTATTTCCCAGTAGGTAACTGGATTGTGGAGGTCAGATAGGCAGTCGCTCCATGTAAAATACTGGTATTCAGCTGCATCCGGTTAGACTGTAAGCCGACCCAAACATAGTTGGGAAAAGGCTAGGCAGATGATGGTAATAGAAGGTAGGGTAGATAAATAAATATAGGAACCTACTTGTGGACGTAATTTATTTTACAGATATCTTGTAAAATCTGACAGTTCTCCGGAATAAAGGTAGTTGACAAGCATCCTATTTTTTAAAAAAACCAATACCTCAATACTTAAAAACCAACATGACATTGTTTGAATTACATTCCCTTCCTGCATAGGGAAAAAACACCTAGATGTAATATTGCTGATCATCGACGCTATAAATTGTTGTTTATACAAACATCAGGCCACAACCAATGGCGGGGTAAAAATATTTGCTAGTCATTAAGGTACCGGAACTGAGTGCCCATAGTGCGTTGGACGTATGTACCTACATTAAAGTATTCCATTCGTGGAAGCTATTTATTCCTGGAAAATACATAAAGAGATCTTCTACTAACCCAAAGTGATGGGCAAGCACTGGTGCGGCTTGATGCCCGCGAGTGCCGTGTACAGTGACAGCTTGCCCACGGGAATGCCCATGCCGCACGCTCCCAAGTCACCCAGACCCAGGATACGTTCGCCGTCTGTTACTACAATAGCACGCACGTCGCTTTCTGGCCTGGGGAAGAAAAAACAAATTAAGTATGTAATTAGAATAACTAAGAATAAGGCCATATGTACACGACACGGTTTCTTTCGTCTTTATGGGAGGGAGTCGCGTTACGTCCGCTACGCGTAGCGTCCGTTTATGGCCCTATTCTGCCGTGCTAAGCTCAAAAGCGGTATCTCAAAAAAATTTGTAAAGTTGATTTTTGTGGCATCGGATAGCTTAAAGAAATATGCATCCAATGAGCTCAGCCAAATAACGGTATCTTAATAAAAAAGTCCTTAGAAAAGTGTTCCCTATCTCAGCTTTACCTCAAATCACTGAGAGAATAAAAAACAAAACTTCAATTTTCTCGAAACTAGCTTTTCCTAAGATACCGCTTTTGCGTTTAGCACGGCAGTATTGTATTCTTAAAGGTGATTTTTTCTCGGATCAGTCGCGTTACAGCCGTTCTACCTAAAAGTACATAGTTGGGCAAAGGCTAGGCAGATGATGATGAAAATCTTCTTCCTCTGATGAAAAAATAAAGATTTAAGTAGAGTTTTTCTACAAGACTCCTGAAAATCCCGTATCTTACTAAGAATCAAACCAAAAGGTAAAAAAACCAGTATAACTTACCAGTTCTTAAGAATATCGTAGACGTGTCCCTTGTCGTGGATGGTGATGAACAGTCCCCTGGGCCGGCGGTAGACCAGGCCGAACTTCTGGCAGGCCAGGCCGACAGTGGGCGTGTACACAATGGGCATCATGTCGGCCACGTTCTCGCCCACGAAGCGGAAGAACAAGTGCTCGTTGCGGTCCTGAACAAATTTGATTTATAATACTCATTATTATAAATTATGATGATAATCACTATTCGATTGTCGACATATTGCAGTTGGGATTTCTATTGTCAATACCATAAAAGTAGGGTGTCCTTTTTAGCATTTTAATAACCTCAGCTGTTCTTGTTTGTTTTACTCAGGGAATAGCTCTAGATTACCACAAAAGATTCTGTGGGTTGCTATTTAAGACCTATGTAGTGCCTAAAAGGCCTACTCAATAGCTGGAGGGTACCGCGAGTATACAGTCTTTCGGAGTCTGTTTAGGTAATCCATACCTTGAGGATAGCAGATAAAACTATGTGGACAAAGCTTAATAAAACTCGTGACTTTCTGACATAGGTACGACTACTCGCCATAAGTCCACAGTATTGAGCAACTTCGAGCCAAAGTTTATAATGACTTTAGTTTGTACGAGAATATTGTTCATCGCCTTGTGCGGTATTCGCTGGGGAATTCAATATATGTACCGGATAATATAATTTCGGAAATTCGGACTACTCTATTAAGACTTCGGAATTTCGAAACTATTATATCGCAGAAGCTAACTCATTACTGTTCCTTGTTTATTCATTACTAAGTAAATCAAAAGATCACTGGATGTCCTGCGCGTCCAGTATAACAATGGTTTCAGGATGTTGTTGAGGCTGAGAGATTTAGAGACAGTCGCAACACTCGCAACCACATCCTGAGATCTGTAGCGGAGAGTTTCAGCTCTCCAATTGTAAAGCAGTTTGTGCGGAGTATGATTGGTCTACACTAGATCAGTTGCATCTAAATGTAAAATTATTTTACTAGTGGATTCTTTGTTCCGAAATAAAAATCATTATTTATTATCGATTTATAAAGTAGTGTCTAATAAGCATGATTTTCAATTTCATATATTATTTCCATTATTTTATATAGGTATTCAATTAATGAGGCTGAGGTCTCTAGTAGGTGTCAATGAACGCAATTTTGTATGTGTTCATAAATACAAATATCGCTTGCTTTTGCTGATTGTAGGTACCTACTAATGTTTGTAGTTGTAGGTCGCAAGTCTGGTAGTATGGTCTGGCCTTCTATTTGACGGGATCTATGCTTCATGATTCCCTTCACTATAGATTGGGCAAGGTTTGAAGGCGTTAATTGGTTGCTTTCGTTTCTTTTTAGCATGTTGTTTTAACTAAGTACCTATGTACTGATTACCATAATTTGCCAAGATCTCCGAAGTACATTTTTCCCCCATTGATATGGCTTCATTGATTTCATTTTAAAGTTCATAATGATTTTGCTAACTGCACGGCAGTTTGCCTTCACTCAGGATACCAGTCAGAGTTCATTAGTTGTCTAATGAACTTCGAAACAACGCTCTAACAGTATTCCGTCAAATAAATATTTAAATAATGTGAAATATTCAATAGACTCATCAGTAAGAAATAACGTCAGTCTGTGTTTTAGTCACTGAGGCTTCATGAATATACAGCGCTTCAGTGAAGCGAAAGATCCCAATTTATTTTGAGCGGCGGTTTATTTTTTATTTCCATCTCAATTAATATGAAATGAACTTGAGTTCTAGTCATATCTAACGAAGTGAATAATATTAACATCAAATAATGTTCCTTTTTATAAAGTTCATTCAAGTTTAGCTGGCAGCTCAGCTAGAACTCTTTTATTAACTTAGACTGCGTTGAGTGAAGGAAGGAAATTATGTTAGACAACTTAATTACCCAGTCGTTTGACTGACGTCTTATTAACGAAGTTATTAAAAAATCAATCACGATTTAATCTTATTTTCGATAAAGACGTCACTTGCGAATTTTTCTAATTTCTCCACGTCTGCTTTTTGAAAGGTCCTCTCGAGATTTCAGATTGGTGTTTATGAGGCTTTCGGCTTCTTATAAAAGAAGAGAAATTATATGGTGTACATACTCGTAATAAAGAGTATTATTTATCAAAGTTTGGTCCCCAATATGTCATAATTTTTTTTATTTCGCAGAAAGCGATAAGGCCGCCCATTGTATGTTTTGTATTCATAATCGTATTTTTTGTTATGTATTTTCTGGTGTACAATAAAGTATATATAAATAAATAAATAATGAATAATTTTATATATTTAGGTTACCACCGGTTTCTTTAACATAATGATTGTTTCGAACGACGGAATTCGGACGACGACGTACGAGCTAATTCGGTCGATGAAGGATTTACTGTAAATCTGTTTTACCTTGTATAGTCTCGACTTACCAGTAGTCCCATAAGGTAGATGTATTTGTTGAGCGGGTCCTCGTACCGTTCGATGGACAGCTTGCACATCGCAACCTGCTCCTCCTGGGTCTTAACCCTGGCTGGTAGCAGACCGTGGATGCCCAGGGTCTGGCGCTCCTCAATTGTGAAGGCCATGCCCTGTGGACAAAAGAAACATGACATAAGTTATAGGTCTGAAACTATTTAGGAACACTGTTTTTTGGCAAGTTTAAATAAATGGGTAGGTATATGTATAGCTACATTATACTAATATGTTAATGGACACCTTGGTCCAGCAGAAGACTAACAGGATGTGACTTTGCAATATGATTAGAGAATCACGAAAATCGGTAAATCCATCTTCGTTGTGCAACCATCCATCGAAAATCTGGCGGTTTGCCAAGTTCCAGCTCAGTATGAAAGTTTGCTATTCGGGTTATTTTCCTCATTTTCCACAATATGGTAGGTATTCAAACACTACAGTCACGGTAATGTATATAATGTTATACATTACCGTGCTACAGTTGTCGTATACATTATGTACCATAGGAACAAACATTCATATCACAAACACTCATGACAATGGTTGTAAATAAAAATCGATGTACCTACAGATAACGCACGCCACATAATTTTATTGTGAAGCACAGTCTATAACTATGCAAGCGAAGTTATTATGTGTTATTATGCCTTTTAATTTAACTATTGTTCTTGTACCTACATAATGATGAATTTCCTGTTGAATTTTCTTTCATTCTCTTCCCATTTTCAGCGTCAGCTTTCTGCTGCTTTTCATAGATACGAAGTTTTACTTAAGTATAAGTATGATGGTGAAAAATTATTGTTACTCTTTTAATGAACCCATTCCACCACAAGAACAGGGCTATCTTATACTAAATTATAGGTAAATATAATTCTAGAATGTGACCTAAATAGGTCTCACCTTTGTTTTGTGAAATCAATTCAGATCAGGTAAGGCTAGCCACCACGAATTAAAGAGACACACACACAACCATCTCTCGAAGGTTACATTGAGGTAGATTAACCTCAATATTTCACAGAACTAGTAAAATCATAAATTCCTACATTGCCTAGTGCGTGATTGAGTACTTCCTCCTCAGCAATCAAGTCAATGCTCCAACTGCGGTATAAATATACCGCAATGGGCAATGTACGACGCCCACACACAAAACACTTTCAATAACACTCAAAGATAATTATAGGTAAATAACTGTTTATAAATAAGTTGTAGGTATAATAAATGGCCAAAAGTATGAAATAAACAAAATTCCGCTTGTCCGGAAATGACTGATCGGCTATCAGCTGTGAATGACGTAACCGAAGGTGACCGTTTCTGAACGACCTTCGATTCTGAATCGCGACTTGTTACTATCCGACTTTATAAGCATTGATATAAAGTTCATTTTTCCTTGGCTCGGAATTATCGGAATATATTACCGTGCGTAAAGATGTTTTGACTAAAGTAATAGAAAGTTTCCGCTAAATCATTACGGTTGTGTGACTTACAGTGATCTAGTGCTGGCTATTTTGATCTAAAAACGTATAGAGTTATCTGACTGTCCTGTAAACGATCGTGCTTTTAGATTAGGCGCGCTTCTATGGCTACGGGAACTCCGGTAGGTATGATAACTGTAACAACTATTCCCCTAAAGGGCCATTAGAATAGAAAAGAATAGAAAACTTTTATTTCAGACAGGAGTCCATATATTAGGGTTACTAACAATTTTACTTAAGGCGAAAGCACCAGGGTAGCCTACGTCAGCGGGATTGTCCGAAAGGGTTACCGCTGGCCCGGAACATAAAGGGCGAAGGAAGGAACACGGGTGGGTTTTAGTCAGTACGAGTCTGACACTCCCTTCCGCTCCACCCAGAGCGGGAGGGGTCATTTGATGATTTCCCATCCTGGAAAAAAAAAGGGCAGCCCGCGTAATTCAATTTTTTTTACGTTTTTTGCAATTTGCTGGTCAATATTAAGTTGTACGTTGATTAATATATGATTCGCGGCCGTAACAAATATGTATTTAAAGAATTATAATCATTAAAGTCATCAACACAACTCAACAAGAATAACTGTTTCATGAAATCATCATTGTTTGGAGTTACGTGGTCTTAGAGAGTCGCGGGCTACCCTGGCGCTTTCGGCTTAACTTCTAGTGTTAGTAGGTTACAGAAATACAGACACAGATATACAATTAAAACTCAGCGTGGAGCTATTTACACAACTAGACAAACAAAACTAAACGACATGCATAATAACAAAAAATATCTACAATTTGTATTTGTGAGCAGTGGTGGCCCAGTGGTAACGGCCGCGACTTACCGAGTTGTAGGTTCGAACCCAGACAGGCGCTTTACTTTGTGTAAATTATTCCATCACCACTGCTCTCAAAACGGTGAAGGAAAACATCGTGAGGAAACTGGCATATCCAGAACCCAAAATTCGAAGACATATATCTACCAACCGGCACTGGGCCCGCGTGATGGATTACGGCCCACTCCCTCTCACTGAGGAGAGGTCTGTGTCCCAGCAGTGGGAACATTATAGACTAATTATGTATCTACAATTTATGTTGCTCAAACTGAATTCTGTTTCCAAACTAAAATGTTTTCCTGATATTTTTTGCTAATCAGATATGTCGATATTTCTTATCATTACCTATATAATATGATGCATCTCGTCTAGTTTTGTTCAGAAGTTTCATTTAAATGCATTATCTACTTGTTAACGATATCATATTGTTAAGTAAGCAAACCATGGAAGGACTACTGTGTTACTTACGAAAGATATATCTACCTAGTTTCTTAACATTTAAAACATGAAAAGCAAAGCCTGTATCATACTATTTATTCATCATTTCAGCTGAATGACGCCAAGCACGATGGAATCATGAATGATTGTTAAACAATATTTCATCATAAATTCTATTAAATTAATAATATTCATTGGCCAGAATATGGTGCAATAGATGTCACAGTTATTTGATAACTATTTAATTCTAGTGAACGAATAAAGGTTTTACTGAAACGAAGCCTGAATAAAGCTGATATAAGACTTTCTGAATGATGCGACTTCAATTAAAAATTAATGACGTAATAAAAGTGTGCCGTCAGCTCTACACAAACAAAACTCAAGTTAATGAATATGACATCAAAGCTGTCTCTCCCTAGAAATTTTAACAGCTTCCGTGAACGAGGAACACTCCCGTTTCGAATAATTTTTAAACATTAGGGTTATGCTAACATTTGTGTAGGATGGTATATCCAATTAACTTCTGTTTATGTATTATAGTTGTTATGCATTTGCACCTTCATGTTTTATAAATTTTAAGAAACCCTTTAAGAGTATTTCATAAAGCACTTGTTCTTATCATTAGAATGTCATTAAAGTAAAACCCCAGTAAAGTTATAACATTTTATGACGCACGAATCATTTATAAATTCTCTTCGTGTCGAAAAGGTAAAATTAGCTTTCCGGACCATTAACAGGGTTTTAAAAGACTACCTAAAGTTATAACTTTACGTTGAAGCAAACGTGACCTGTTTCCGAGGAAAAGGGGGTGCAAAATACCAAGTGATACAACCACTCCAAAGAGTTTTATAAAGATAAGAGTAGGTATGTTTGTTCTTATTCTATAGAGTTGGTACCTATAGTAACAGACCACAAAAGCTTTATGTGAGTTTCCACTTCAGAAGATTACAAGCCGTCTAATGTGGGACTGCATTGTTACCCCTATTCTAGCCATTGTTTACCAACAGCTTTGTAACTGTCAGTTTGACTACAGTTTGTAAGTTTGAACTCTATTTTAACATAGAAAACAGTGATGAAGAAGAAGCAGAACATAAAGTACAAAAGAAAACTCTTCCAGCATATCGCATCACTAGGAGATTTCTAGTAAAACGACAAGTAGACACAGTGCAAGATTTCTCCTCCTTCACTCAGAAAAAGAAGTTAATATTCCGTAGGTATAATACGTGTCTTCATTACCCATTCAAAGATTCTCCCAATCACAATTAACAAAATGATAGAAAAGTCAACGCACCCTTGAGTCTAAAGCAGCAACACTTTCAGACACCGCGTACAAATCCCTGCGAGGAGTCAGGTGCCACCAGTCCTTTTCCATTTTACACTTCAGTCCATAACAATTAGTCACTATAATACCTCCATCACTGAACCACCAAGGCCGCAATTAACGTCACTCGAGCGAAACCACTTTTCAAACCGAAGAAAAGAAATGTATCAATTTTATTGTTCTGCAATGTATTATCGTTCAAAGATATAAACTAAGCTACATTATAACGTGTTTTGAAACATTTCACTCCAATACTGGTCGTTAAATTCGTTGAGGTCGTTAAACCTAACCCGTTTTATAAAACCAGCTTCTGCAAGCTTTAAAGCTAGAACGTTCTACACTTCGTCTAAATTGAAAACGCTTTTCAATTTTCAGCGTCGCTGGCGGCGCGGCGGCAACTGCATTTGAAACGGAAGGAGCGAACTAGAGGGAACAGCTATTAATTATTATTTATTTATTAGGCATACGGCACCTCACGATCGATACTTCAACAGCAAGCACTGTTCTCTAAGAGGTATTGACGGGAAAATTGAGGTCGGTCGGGTGGGTACAGCCCACATGATGCCTGTCTAAATTGAATCTTGTTTATTTTTTGCTGGGATGTTTTCTGACGCGTCGTGTGCCTTTACATTATCATAATGTAATGCTGTAGGCCTCAGTGAGTGTGTGTTAATATGTATATGAAAGGGTCTAAATCTCAGATTTAAAGCGAGAAGAAATGTTCAAGCGGTGTTAAGTTTGCCTTTACAAATTCATGAATCGGAAGTTGGTGTTTCATTATTTAAGGCTTCATAAAGAACAATTTGTTAAATAATACTGCTGGACGTAAATAAGACTTTGTTTGACTGAATGTTGATTATATACTGTCTTCAATACCTACATGACTCTATTACAGTTAACTTTTACAGTATCATCAAGATATCAAGACATCGATTCTAGATATGCCTATCAAACAACATTTCAAACTCAATGCTTTTATACGACATTCAAGACGAGCTGTTTGATCTAAACATCAATAAACAACAACATTACACGACTACATTTCCTAATTACATCCGAGTTACTAAAAACGTTCAACATTTCAACCGCATACAATCCCTCGCGGGCGTAGCACAAGGTTCCTACGGTAATATTATCGGAACCAAGACCGCCGTCGACAGACCCGATACGATCACAAATTGTCCCAATTACAACGGGCAATCATCAAGTGACCTTCAACTTGATGTAAAGTGCCGACGGCGACAAATCTTGGAACATTACGCTCCCCGTATTTGATCCGATTGATGTTTTTATGACAACTGACGGTTCCGGTTCATTAGAGAGGCTTGTACTAGCATTGACACTAATTACATCGTCATTGAAACATCTTAGTAATAGCTAATGGCATTAGTTGCTCAAATAAATTAACATTATGTGTACTACACAACAAGAAAAATAAATATAGTCTGTATAACTTCTACAATCTAATTTGCTGTACTGGTCCGTTTATTGAAAAAACAACAAACATGAAAATACGAATTTATATGAAAAATTCAGCGAACATTCAGGGAAAGCAAACACAACGAGGGGCTCTGTCAACATATTAATTTTCCGAGGGCATATAACTCATATCCCACGTGACACCCTTTGCAGGCACGTTAAATCCGAGCTAAGTACTTACGAGTACCTACCTACCGTAATCATGATAATTGTAGGTACTACAAAGCCCTTTGTACACTGCACGGTTTCATTACATGGAAAAACATGTGACACGGGGCCTTAACGTAATAGCTCAGGGGGATCAATAAAAGTTACGTCGACTACTCATTTTATGAAGCTTTTCACAGAGCTATTGAATTACAAGGATTTATAGAAAATAATGTCTCTTTGTTCAAGTATCCAGGATATTTTCCATTTGTTTTACAATTTTCCTGAAATATTTAGGCAAAAAGGGTCAGATTTATAACTGTGGTTACTTTATTAAACATGGTTTTCAGCAAGCAAAGAGAAAAAAGAAAGAACTTAAAAAGAGCCACCCCTTTTTTTTCAGACCTATATTATATGTATGTTAGGTATAAGAACGCTACCCACATTCCACTTATTTTTAATACGCATGAAGGTATGCTTTTCCTGAAAATGATCGATCAATCTTGAATCTTTTCCGATCCTTCTCCATTCTGTGACGGTACCTGACACCGAACGACCTTTTCAATTTTCAATGTAGAAATTACTCGCTTGTAGAGTGTTAATATAAATAACATAACTACTATTTCTGTATTTGATAGCTTTAAGCCACTCAAACACAATAAAATAAATAACTTGAAAATTGCGCTCATATAGGAAACACGATTTTGAAATATGAAGCCTGAATTAATAGCCCCAAATACATAAATAAAGGTTTTTGATAAAGCAAATTGGTTTAGAATGTGTAAATTACATACATATTCGTTTCCATGGATCTCAATAAGATGTAGATACAATCATAAATGACGATATCATTGTTCATTCTATTGTCTCACGCAATGCCTAGACTACTTATCTGATCTACAGAATGATTTATTTTGCTCTGACGGACCGACTTTTATTTGGTTCCTTCTCTTTGACCTTCATAACACACTAACAGTAGCAATAGTTTTTATTGTGACAGTTCAACAACATTCATTGCGTTATTTACTTGTATGAACAGACAAATTTTACGAACATATGAAACAATGAGGGTTTTCGTGAAAATTTACGACACCAGTTGGCACCACTGTGACAAGAGGTCTTCCAATATAAAATATATGATGACGTTCATCATTCGATTCATTCATTCGTTCATCATTCAGTCATGACTAAAGAAAATATAGGCTCTTTGACAGATGTCTGGACCTGACGTGTCAGTGCTGCCACCTGGCGAACGTCATTTCAGAAAACCCTCATTGCGTAACACACGTTACGCAATTATGGGAGTTTCGAACTTACGCAAACCGGATAAAACTATTTATATACATATATACAGGTATTTACCAAAAGCATCTTCCTACTAAGTTATTACGTCAGCAACAAATGGCCTGCCTGTCATAAAAACAAATGGCTCATTTTCTTAGTCAATTATTCAACAGAATAGGCAATTATGGAGTAGACTTGTTTTTTGGAGTTTAGGACTAAATCATATAAGTGAAGCGACATTTTCTTTTCATTATTCTTTTGACTTAACTATTCAAGAATAAAGGGTCTGAAGCTTATTTAATAAAGACTAGCTTCTGCGCGCGACTTCGTTCGCGTGAAGTTTCTCGTGTTAACATAAACCATAGCCTATTACACTCAGGGATAAAGTAGCTTCTACGACTTGACAAAATATCAAGGATTTCTTTAATTATCTAAAGTGTAATATTCCGTTAAGCTTTGCGAATAAATTCTCTAAATGATGGTGAACATCGCATCAAAAACTGTTGCAGAATTTAGAAGAAAAAACACGGTCACAATGACCTACGAAAAGAGACTTTAAACTTATAATTAGTGTATAGATTAACTAGCAGCGCCCCGCGGTTTTACCCGCATATGTTTCGATCCCGTGGGAATATCGGGATAAAAACTATCCTATGTCCTTTCCTGGGACTTAAACTATCTCTATACGAAATTTCATCTAAATCGGTTCAGCGGTTTAAGCGCGAAGAGTTAACAGACAGACACACTTTCGCATTTATAATATTAAAGTATGGATTATAGATAATACTTTCTGAACTCGAAAGCATTCAATACAAGCAGAAACAAGATTTAAAAATGGATAATAGTGTATTGTCTATGCATAATGCTGATTTCAATTATGCCTGCCTCCACACAGATAATCTAGTCTACATACGTTATCATGAGAAAGTGTATCTAACCATAATAAATCGTTTACGTTTAGTATGATTACTTTTTTCCCGATCTACGTAGGTAGGGACTATGGCCACGACAAACATAATCAAAGCTCTAATAATCCTAAACTTATAGCAAATATTGTACATCAAACACACGTCATTCAGCTGTAGGGATATTAATACTTTTGGTTAATGACGTCAGAAAAATAACGTGATCATCATGACGAGGTGACGCCTCATTTTATTATAGATACATTTTCTTCATGCAATTGTTTGGAAAAATATATTTGAGCAAAATAAATGCGCTTTATTACAAACTTGTCTAGCACTCTAGCATGAAAACATTGACCTATTGACCAGAAATTTGTATTTTTTGCTCGACATCAAACCATGGTCAGTTTTTGCGCCCAAATTGTAGGCAAGTCCTAATTATTTGCGAACTTGGCTATTATTGTATGACGTCAACCATCTGGCGATATTTATTATTCCGTCTGATTTGCCCTACACGTGTTTTAAGAATTAATAATTAGTTGAACTATGGCACAAAACAATACCTAAATAAATTAAAATGATTTAGCATTTTGTTTGTAGTTATAACGATCAATTGTGGGACGAACGTGACTTATGATTTATATTATATTATGGCTTTTTTTTTCAGGATGGGAAATCATCAAATGACCCCTCCCGCTCTGGGTGGAGCGGAAGGGAGTGTCAGACTCTTACTGACTAAGACCCACCCGTGTTCCTTACTTAGCCCTTTATGTTCCGGGCCAGCGGTAACCCTTTTCAGACAATCCCGCTGACCCGGCAGGCTTGAGGGCTTGAATATGAGGGCTTGGCCCATCATGGACCTCATCCATTGCCTTCCATCATCGTGTGACCGAGGTCAAGAGCAGGCGGAAAAAAAAAGGCTCAGGATCAAGTTGAGTGAAAAAAGAAAAGGGCGGCTTTTGCTCTGAAGTGGGACAATACAGGCTGAGGCTGATTATATTATTATTATAACGACTAGCTTCTGCTCGCGACTTCGTCCGTGTAAAATTTCTCGTTTCCCCGACCCATCCCGTCGCATCTCATCGCCTGCCCGCGCTATTACTTCGTTTTTGCTTAGCGTTCTTTCTGACTTTTTTTTTATTTTTGCTCGGCTCCTAATGGTCATAGCGTGATGTTAAATTGGGCTATCAAATATAAAAAGATTTTTTCAAATCCGACTGGTAGTTCCAGATATTATCTACATGCAAACTTACAAACTTTACCTCTTTATAATATTAGTAGGTACTAGTAGGTAGTCCATTTCGACTTTTTGCCGCAGTACCTCCATCAAAAATTTATGTGAGGTAAAGGAAAGGTCAATGAATTTACCAGATTGGCATAATTCATTATTTTTGCTTCGAATTCCATTGCTATAGAGGGCAGGAAATCGCGTCTGTTAATTATGTATATGTCGCAGCCAACTGGTTAAATTAGCCGTTTAGTTAACCGTCTGGCCTTTGGACGTAGTGCTCGCTTCGCTTCGCTCTTTGAGCTCGCACGCGGTTGATCACAGTTCTAACCTAAACCATTTGGTCTGGGTGCCCTGGCTTAGTTACTGCGACCAATTCGGCTCGCGCGTGATTGGTTACAGTTCCAAACTAAACTATAATATTGAATATCATTCAGGCCGTTAGTTGAACGGCCGCCGTTTAGTTAAAAGGCTAGGTGGCTAACTAAACGGCTAATTAAACCAGTTGGCTGCGACATATATACCCGTCAACCAGCAATTTTACGCATTTAAATATATTATTATTACAAGTTGCTGGCACAGCTTTCAGAATGATATAGGATAGCTTTTACGAGAGATAGAGTTCGTTGTTCGAAGTTCTTCTCCATAGAGATCTACTTTATTGGAATGGGCAACTAGCTTCAACTTTCTGACTAACTGGCCGACTCTTTGACAGTCAAAAGTGCCTGTAAATGGTTTAATTGAAATAAATGCTTTGAGTTTGAGTATGAGTGGGCGCTTTGACAGAAAATATGGTAGAAGTCATGTAAAAGTAGACAATTTGTGGAGTAGTTGTGTTTAGTTAAATTTTATACAGTTCGTTAGTGGCTTACTTATCGTTAACGTACACGTTAAAGGAAGGTGACGCAACCGTCCGTAGAGTTGTAGATTTATATATAACCTCGTTCAAGAGCAAGGGCATGGCATAACGAACTGACCGTCTAGCTAGGGTTTGCGGCGACTTGGCACCGACTCAATATTCACTAGCATAACGCACGGTCATGTGGTCTGTTCCGAAAGTATCTGATGAAAGTTTAAACAAACCCTGTTCAGGATAAATTCTCACGCAATCTTGTACTAAAGGGAATAAGTAAAATTATTCATCTACATTAAAACTGTATATCTCATTACTTTTTCCAGAAAATATTGTTTAAATAACATAATCTCAATTATCCGATGAAAAACATCTTTAAATAGATCTGAAGATAATTAAAATCCAACTATAGGCCGACCGCTTAACTGAGACGTTGGCTGAGGTAGCAGCGCGGTGGGGGAGGGGTGTGGTGACGTGATGCGAGAGCTCAGTGTGGCTCAGAGATTCGTCAACTTGTTACAACTATCACCCCTCCCGCACCGCGCAGTTACCTCAGGCAACGTCTCCCTATAATTAATATTCAAATAATCAAATCAAAGCACACAATTGGTAAATGGCACTCCAAATTGGCATCCACAGGTACGTTTTCTAATCCATTTGTTTACATTTTCATCAGATACTTTTGGAACAGACTATAGAAACACGCAGCGCTGTATCGCTTAATACTAGACACACTCTATTATACATATTTATTTGTGGACATATCGATTGAGGATACTATGTTTAATTATCATAGCGCATTAAGTGCTTAGCCCATTGGCAGATAAAACGGTTTTACGTTGCAATGGAAAACGTTTTACATTATTATGAGCTAGCTAGAGAAAAAACCACTTATTCATTTAAAGTTTAAATATTTTAACTCATATCTTTACTACCAGTTTTACTCATTTTTATTATGTTGTTTTGCAAGTGCTGTGATAACAGTATAAAACGATCTTCACTACGATGTGGGTATCTTGCCGCATGAGTCTTTTACTACACCCGGTGTTTCGAAAGCAAAAAGCTGCAAAGAATTGTCGAATGGGTAACTAAATTTCGTCATGGAAATTTCTGATAAAGTGAAGGAAAATAAATAGATACAGTCACGTTGTTTACTTCCTTAAATGCCATCGATACTGGTCACCAAACACGTCTTGTGGTTTGATGGTAAATTTTCCTTTTACGAACCAGATTGTCTGTTTAAATTATCTTGACGATTCTATTAGTAATATTTATTTGAAATAGAATATTAAAACGGCAAGTGTACATAAATAAAAATACCTAGTTATTTTTAATAAATTTAATCATAAGGGATTCGGCACAAATTTATATTCCCTTGTGTATTAAAAACATGTATTTCTGAATATAATATAAAGTCTAAACTTAACGTAATTAATTTTAAGAACGATCGCATTCTAATTTCAAAATCTATGTCAAAAAGTCCTCGCAATTATCAACATTTTTGACAAGTTTTAGACGTTGATTTCCTCCGAGATAAGATTGCGACTCGAATTTGAACGTTTTACAGGGTCTGCTGTCACTTATATAGATATATATTCAATTACACAATATCCTTGTTTTAATATTTTATGTATTCAGTTCAAGAATTCGTTACTTATCTATTTTATTCGTTACCTTAATATTTATGGTGGTTGTCTTTGAATAAATCATTTACTCGTATTTTGGTAGGTATCGCACCCGAGACCGAGAGTACATTTATCTCTGTTAGACTTGGAAAGTTGGCTCAAATTGTATTCTGCTACTATTATAGTTATTTATTAAATACTAGCGACCCGCCCCGGCTTCGCACGGAAACATTATTATTATTATACATATAAACCTTCCTCTTGAATCACTCTATCTATTAAAAAAAACCGCATCAAAATCCGTTGCGTAGTTTCAAAGATTTAAGCATACAAAGGGACATAGGGACATAGGGACAGAGAAAGCGACTTTGTTTTATACTATGTAGTGACTGCTGCTGTGCTGTGAGTGCTGTGTACTGTGTACTTATCTATTTTATTCGTTACCTTAATATTTATGGTGGTTGTCTTTGAATAAATCATTTACTCGTATTTTGGTAGGTATCGCACCCGAGACCGAGAGTACATTTATCTCTGTTAGACTTGGAAAGTTGGCTCAAATTGTATTCTGCTACTATTATAGTTATTTATTAAATATTATACAATATCCTTGTTTTAATATTCCATGTCAACGCGAAAATACGAAAAGACTTCAAGCTAAACTTCTACTTTTGATTTTATTATATCTTTACTAAGTTCTGATAAAAGTTTCCGACGAAGTGGAAATTAATTTACAAAGATCGCTTTGTTCTAAACTTTGATTGAAAATACTTAAGCGTATTTGAAGGCCAGTCTTTTTTTTTCGGTAGACATTTTACGATTTTTACGTTACTCTATCCATACTAATATTATAAATGCGAAAGTGTGTCTGTCTGTCTGTATGTTACCGATATAGATGATATTGCGTATAGAGATAGTTTGAGTCCCGGGAAAGGGCATAGGGTAGTTTTTATCCCGATATTTCCACGTGATCGACACTTACGCGGGTAAACCGCAAGGCACAGCTAGTCTTCCATAAATTGTATTGAGGTAACCGTACATAAATTAAACTGACATTTACGAGCATTTTGTTAAATTAACGTCAAAACATGGACCGTAATTTTCCTACTAATGCTACAATAAAATCGACAAAATCTGTGCTAATACGAGTTACAGGCATATTACGTACAGGCAAAAGGCATGACAAACTGCGGGGTAATAGCGTAACACATCAACTGTACGAATGGCTTTCATTTTGAAAGTTCACCAACGTGAATTGCGTGATTTAAGGTGCTGAGCAGACAAATTGTTCGTTCATATGAAGCTATGGAGTGGCCATATCCTTCGTGATTGAAGTTACGCAATTAGGTTGCTGGTCGTCCTCGGCTTCCTGTCACTTCGATTCAATACGTCCTAAAACATACTTCAACTATACGGAAAAAAACTTAGAACTTACTTACATTGTTCCTAACAATACATATACATGGCAATATAAAGTTCCTTACAGCGAACTGCAATAGCCTCGTTAGGTATGTAATCGATATCAACTTTCATGCAAGCACAATGAGCGACAATGCAAGGATATATGGCGGGCGTGCCGGCTAGCCTAGCTCTTAGAACGCCTAGAAACGGAACAAGGTTAGTAACAATAACCCAGTCAGACAATAACCTACTTTTATACGCAATATGGGGCCAGGAAGGATAGGCCTGGAGGACTTTGGAGGTAAATAAAATAATGATAGTAAGTTTAGAGACGAATGGGCGAATAACAAAATTCAAAAATAGGAGTCTTATTTTCGTGTATTGAAATATTTTGTTATCAAAATCTAAATATTGATTTATGACTTAAAAAAGTTAAGCTGATTTAAGTTCACCTGTAAACAAGCTGTTGCCCAATCTTGTCAACTTCAACAGTATCCTCGCCTTTTACAAAAATTGTATATCTCTAAGTAATCTCATTTTGTGAGGGTCGAAAATGCTTAGTCAATCGCAGTTCGCCTCTGAACATAGTAAAGCCACGAAAGGCCACGTGGCCAAGCCACGTTTAAGTTATTCAATCCGCGAAATGCCACATTCCCAGCTGACTTCTTAAACAATTTATCCAGGAGAATTATCACACAAAACAACGCCAAACCGCACCAATTTCGCGAACCGCGCGTAAATGCGACCACAGCTATTATAATTTTGTCCCAAACAGATTTAAATCCGCAAGAATCACACTAACTCCACTTCACACCGACTGCGTAAAGGTTCCGCCGTTTACATAGCTTTTATAGCACCATGGTAGCAAGTTATCGCGTTGCCATGGAAACGGTAAGCCG
Organism: Luperina nickerlii; assembly: GCA_963855955.1. Taxonomy (NCBI): domain Eukaryota; kingdom Metazoa; phylum Arthropoda; class Insecta; order Lepidoptera; family Noctuidae; genus Luperina; species Luperina nickerlii. The sequence goes on along the minus strand of OY979674.1, from coordinate 16,640,923 downwards.
CCCCACAAACTAAGGCTTAACGCGTGTTTGAGGATTACAGAGTCGATGATTCAATTAGCTGTGAACATGCAACCACCCTTCATTGAATCTACGGAAACCAAAATAACAGTGTTTTGAGTTCCTATTGGTTGAGCAAACACGTGGGAATACGTGTTAATAGGTGAGAGTGAATTGGTTTTCTTTGTTTCGTAGGGTTCCGTTTACAAATACATAGCCTGTCCTTTGTTAACTCTCTGTAGTAAAGAGATGTAATGAAATTATGAGAAGTTTCAATCTGCGCAGTGAAAACATTAAATGAAAATTAAATGAAAACATTACCAGGGCTTACTTTCAGGTGTCCATAAAATTACTCTTTGTTGTAGTAAAAACGCGGGTAGATGAACCGAAAATTACATGAGTTGTTTTTATTGTTTGGGGAAAGAAAATGAGACATGAAAGTTTTTCCAGACATTTCCAGTACCTATTTGAAAATTATTGATTCTATCAAGGCACTCGAATAAATCCGCTTATCTCAATAAGTATTAAAATTAATACTTTACGATAACGTAATCCCCACTTTCGGATACGATTAATGAAAAGCAATTTTTTATCTTCACCTCGTTCGTAGTCTGTATTGTTGTGACCTACTTCGATAGACGTCTGGAAGTGTAATCGTTAAGGCGAAAGCGCCAGGGTAGCCCGCGAAATTAAATTCTTTTTACGTTTTTTGCAATTTGCTGGTCAGTATTAAGTTGTACGTTGATTACCGTACCGACCGTAACAAATATGTATTTACAGAATTATAATCATTAAATTCATCAACACCACTCTAAGACCAAGTAGGTAATCCTACTGAATGACTATTTCATGAAATCTGGATTATATAACTCACTTAGCAAGTTTTATTACTGATTCTAATTATTATAATTCTGTAATATACATATTTGTTACGGTCGCGAATCATATTTTAATCAACGTATAACTTAATACTGACCAGCAAATTGCAGAAAACATAAGAAAATTTGAATTTAGCGGGCTGCCCTAGCGTTTCCCCCTTCAGTGAATACATAACTTTTATCTATATTGAACTATACCTAGGTACTGATGTTCTTTTCTAGGGTTTACATAATTACACCTGAAAAATGGAAATAGCCCCGTTTTTTCGTAATTTAAGTTGAGAATATTTTGTGTTTGAAATATGGTTATCACGCTGATTTAATCATTTATAATGGGAGAGTAAAGATCTTTATCTCTCCGATTATAAATGATTAATGTCTAGCACGTCTCTCTCAAAGTCACATAAATCAAAGCAAGCAAGCAAGTTCAGTTGTTTTCAGAGCCCTATAGACTATGGTAGAAGCCTGAAGTCAATGGTAGGCAAAATATCATTGCTTTGTATTCAAGGAGCTTGTCTCTGCTGCATATGGCTAAATACAACATACAATGGCAGCTTCATTTTCAAGTCTAAGTGTAGGAGTCGTTTTTGAGCACTCCTGATATATGAAGGTATACCGGCCTCACGAAGACAAGAAACAAGAAAAACAGAGCATTTACAACTCTCTTGAGAAAACACAAGAAGAAACTCGGGAGGGCCTCGAAAATGATCGGTTCCGATTATCTCGCGACGAGCAAGAGTAACTTCCTAACGTTTTATTTTATTTTCTCGTGGAGATAAATCGGGCTCAGTTTTTCTGAACATTTTGATACAGACTTTCTATTACCGAAACTTAGTTAACTTAAGTTAGGGTCGGTTCAAGAACTTAACAAATATATTGCATGAATTTGGTTAGTAAAATATTTATTTTCTTCAGGGAGCAATAAATCGATCTCTCCACGTAATAAAAATTGACACTCGACTTTGCACGTCGCGTCGCTGAATCCCCCGAGATATCAGTGAGAGTAGCAATATCTTTGATACGACGCTACCGAGGCAATAAATAGATAACAACGAAACTGGGCGAATTCTGTAAGCAATCGAGGGGAATAAAATGTCAAAGACAACTTTAATATAACATGAAATATCTATAGTAAACCTTTATCGATAAAAAAAGGTTTCTTTTGGTTCAAGATCTCAAAGAAAACTAAGTCTTACGTCTAAACCCAAAATGTATTCTAAGGAATATTTCGCGTTATATGGGGCTGTAGTAAGTAGGTATGCGAAGGAAGAATTCTAATCCGTGACTGTCCGTGAGGCGCCATAAAGCTATATAGGGATGGGAATGACGTCACATTCTAACCCTGGACGCTTTATGTCGTATCTTGAAAAGTGTTCTAAGTAAGTATACTTCTATTGGTTTATTTGAAATAAATGGTTTGAGTTTGAGTTTGAATGCAAAGCCATGTGATGATGACGCAACAAAAAAAATATCTTTAGTCATACAGTTTACACTATCAATCGAGTACGACAAACAATCTATAGAGACGTATTGACTACTTCATCATTGATCAATATAAATTAGTCGATGATACAGCATTTTTGTTTGGTTTATTCCATAGACTCAAATTTCGTGTTAGAGGTATCTATCTATTTAAATAAAGTTCCTTTGAGGAAATCTTTTGTGAAACATAAATATGACAAGTGAAAACACAGAGTAGAGGTGACGTTTTGCGGATCACACAGACACACACTACAAAACGTCACGATAACGCAACCCTCCGCGCGTAACGTTTTACATACAAATTCAACACAAACGCGCTGAATTTGGCTCCGTTTCCCGCGCACAGTCGCGTGACGCGTTGTAATTCGTGACCCGCCTTAATTAGTAACACATTAGAGTAAACTTTACTAATGTTACCAAGTAACTCTGGAAACTAAGTTTTACGTTCAAGGGCCGCCGCAAGGGTTTTACTCTTTTAAGGAATTTAGTCGACGGATGAATTAATTAGAAGTTAACACCTAACTTGTTCTATAAAACCCTTACACTAAGCTTGATCATTAATGAAACTGTAACCACTCATTGTTCTTAAATATATTATCTATAATTATAAAATAATAAAGTTGAAGAGTTTGTTTGTTTGAATGCGCTTATCTCTGGAATTATCAGGCGGATTAGAAAAAAACTTTTTGCATATAATAGCCTAATTCTTGAGAAGGTTATAAGCTAATAAGGAAAACGAGGTAATAGTGCGGGCAGGCGATGCGATGCTTCGAAGAGGTCGGGGGAACAAGAAGTTTCATGCCGCGAGCGGAAGCTAGTTTAATAGTAGATTGTTTGCCAAGGGAGTAAACAACTATTTTGAAGGCGAGGGATCTAAATTACCTCACTCGAGCTTAAAATAGTGTTGCTCCCGAGGTGGACAGACTAGTAGACTACTATTTATCACCCTAGAAAAAATAAGTAGGCAACTTATGAATAAGAATAATACGTTTATTTATTTACATTAAATTACTTGAGGAAGCCATAATCATCACACTATGTAATATTTAAAGGCGAAACTTTGTGAGTGTGTGTGTGTTTATATGTGTGTTACTTCTTCACGCTCAAACGGCTGGACCAATTTCGATAAAATTTTGTATTGGATTAACATATAGGCTTTTTGTCCCGATATTCCCACGGGATCGAAACTTATGCGGGTGAAACCGCGGGGCGCAGCTAGTTATAAATAAATACTCGTTTTATTAATTCACTGGAGAAACTGACAGGTGTCAGCTGTCACTTTGTAAAATATTATGGTCATAGTTTATTGTATTTCAGACCCTTTTTTTTTCAGGATGGGAAATCATCAAATGATTCCTCCCGCTCTGGGTGGAGCGGCTCCCGATGCCCGCGTCTCCCGCGGCGGCTGGGACGGGAGGCTCTCTCCCTCAGCGGTCCTGCCGCCTCCTTCGCTAGCATGACTGCTTCGCAGAAGGAGGCGACTGCCCTTTTAGACCCTTTGGTTTATTTTTTTACAGATTTTGCATTTTACACTTGTTTTATTATTTTTTTAGATTTTATACTAAACTTAATATAAATCAATTAAGCTAATTAATCAGTCACTATTTTAAATATAAATTACCAAATTATATTATAGAGTGGCATGTAACAACTGTCAGTGTTCGTTCTCCAGTGAATTAGCTAGCGGCTGTCAGTTTACTCCAGTATATTAATAGTACGAGTAAGGCCGGATTTTTCTATCGCCAGATAACTTTTGTTCGAGAAATAAAATTGACGTTTGACAGTTTTTATATGAAATAACTGGCAAAATTTCAAAATTATTCTTCGATTAAAAAGCCAAAAAAAAAAATCAGCCCCTAAGTACAGGTAACAATTTTTAAGAGCAACATCGAATAAGATACTGGCTACTAGAAATTAAGCACAGGTGCCTTGAGTCGATCGTGACATTCGTGACACTGCAAGGCTAGGGTCAAAGGCAAGCAGCCGCTGATAGCAACCTGATACATTTATTTTCATTAAAAACTTATTAGAATTATCTATGAACGCAGTTATTTTTTAATTGGTAGAGGAGGGATATCTATGCCAATATGGGAATAGTGCCAGTAACATGATGAAAGGTTTATTTGTGATAAACAAAGTGAATAATAATCTCCCGGATATTAAAAGCTAAGTAATATCTGTCTGGCATAATATCCTGAAGAATGTCATATGTTTTTCTGATTTTGTTTACTGTAGTCTGTATTGTACTTTTATTGTTTCTAATGAATTGCTTTTTTTTTGTGTTTGTGTCCTGTAATAATAATATATAATTGTAGTCCAATGTTAACTACACTATTGTATTAGGTAAGCCTGTGATGATAGTTGTATGTGTTTTAAAATAAAATTAAAAAAAAATATTTAAAAAAAATCAAAGTCTTGACTGACTGATATATCAACGCACAGCCTAAACCGCTAGTCCTAGAGACATGAAATTTGGAGGGCAGGTTCTTTGAGAAGAGAGACACCGTCTTCCGAAATTAAAGTTATCGTCGTATAATTCGTCGTTGGTTTACCATACTGGCCCAACTTTATATTATTCAACTAACGAAACTAGCTTAGATAAGCTTACTTTTAGGACACGTCCATAAAAGTATCTTTTATAAAGCTTAAAAATAGGAAGCCATCGCAAACTAGCTAAACTTTAAGGTCGATTGTTTAAATAGGCCAAGAGACAACAAACTTTTGTAAAACCCATAGACATTTATTACCTACGCTCCGTAGTTCTAGCACATACTTAATGGAAAATTAACGCTTTATATAGAAGGTCTTAAAAGTTAATAACATGATATAAAAGTAAAGTACTAAATCAGAGCTCCGTAGCGGTTTAACTACCGGCAGACGGCAGGTACGGCAAGGTTTTGATCGTGACCAAGCAAATAGCGACGACCTTGTGGTGTTACGTCACGACACACCCACCCACCGAACGTGTTTGAGTGACTGTACTGTACGTGACTGTCTGTCTGACCAGTGATAGTGCAGTTAAATGGAATTTACATGAGGAAACAATTAAATACCTAAGGTATATTCAAATTTATGTAGACAATTGATGTTCTTTCAAGTTAAACAAATATCAACTCCATTTCAATAATATACATAGTTAGTATAGTGGGTTGATTTCAGAGCGACTAGCACTATTGAAAGAGTTGTAATTTTTTTTGAAGTTGTAGCGTAAACTGAACTTTATGGTGTAGGATTTAAAGTAATTTTTCCATAAACTCATATTTGTTTACATTTTTGTTAAATAAATCGCGAATGCAGATAATAAAAATCATGCCTTATTCCCATAGGGGTAGGCAGAAACTACAGAACGCCACCTGCTACGATCCTTACATACTCCGTTTGCTACGTCGCAGATAGATTGCTTATTAGATAGTAATTAAATGAGTGGAAAAAAAAAGTTTGGAGAATAATAAGTCGGTAAAAAGTCAGTAATAACTAGAAAATTAGAATAGAACCATCTGGTTGCACAGTTTTGTTAGCTTTACATAAATAAAACTAACATAAATAAAACTAACTACTAACACGTGTAGTACTTACGGTATTGTGTACGTAAACGTAAAATAGCTCAAGCTATATAAATAAGAGCTATCTATCTTTACTGAACTTTATGAAAAATTCAACAGCGGAAAAGTTCAGAAAATCCAATGAAAAGTGTAGAGGACCTCATTTCTGTGAGTATTACAGCAAATTCTGAAACCTAAGCTGCTTATATGATTTTTCCTTCAAGGCATTTGGCGAACAATGGAATTTATATTCTCTTTCTCTTGAGAAATAAAGAGTAGCTCGTCGAGTCAGGTGCTCAGGGTATTTTATACACAAACGCCTTGGGAAAATCATAAAGGCTCCTTTCCTTCAAACAGGCGCGACACGACCAGCGACACAAAGGCACCGCAAGTCGCGCAACGAGCGGTACCTTTGTGTCACGCGCGATTATATCGCGTGTCGCGCCTGTTTGTAGGAGCCTTAAATTGCAGTTACATTTTTAAATATACCTAAATTAAAACTATATCATTGCTACCAATGAGACAAAGCAATAAACTCATCGGCCATGTGGCTAAGTTCAATTTCTATAAGTACAAACTTTCATCCCGTATATAACTCCTTTAGAGGATGAATTTTCAAAATTCCTTCATCATATAAGGAACTCCTGTGCAAAATTTCATGTTTCAAGTTTAAAAAAAAAAAAAAAAAAAAAGGCTGTGTGTTGTCAGTGAATGAAAGGTTGACTGGTAGAAAATGCCTATGGCATTAAGTCCGCCTCTGTACATTTTGTGTTTCATGTGCTTGAAGTATTAAATAAATAAATAATAAATAAATGAAGTAGATTCCCATGAAATTAACTAACGAAAACGATCAAAGTGTTCAGTAAATGTTCCGATATTCCGAAGTATGGCACAGAAACGGTAATTTCTGTAACACAATGCGGACAGCCAGACTTAGCACCAGTAAAGCCGACATCCATTAAGTCGTGGTACACAAAATCAATATTAATATTGATTGACTTGTTCAGAAACGACTAATGTTTGCTTTGGGTTGGCACAGGTTACTTAGAAACGGAATAGTCTGGCTTACCGAAATAGACTTATGTATCGATTGAATGTGCGTTGTAAATTAATGAGAAGTCCGAAAGTTGGAAGCCTCCGAATTGAGTATTATAAACATCTAAGTATTTTCACTAGGATAGTAGGAGATTATCGAATCTCCAGTTGAAAAGTTTGATAAATTTTCTAAAAGAACGCAAGTAAGACTAATTAATTTCATACTTACTAGCTCTCTTAGCATTTTATGCAACTTAGAGGCAAAATCAAAATACAAATCATATATTCAAATTAGGCTAGGAATCAGCACTTTTTGAAAGACAAATTATAAAAGTCAGTCCCCCGAACCGCCCGCCCTTCACCACTTCCTAGTGTTTTAGCTGGGAAGAAGTAGCTAACGATCTACCGAGTAGCATTATCTGAACTTGATTTTAAGCAATAGTACGCAAAGTAATAATTACTTTGCGTAGTATTATTTAAAATCAAGTTGTTAATTATTAACATTACAAACCAAAGAAACACGAAATATTAAATTAAATTATTTGCCACATGTCAGTGTCAGCTAGCACACGCAAATAAATAAATACAAAAAAAGTAAAAATATTCAGTGTTAAGTTTCTCACTTACACTTTTACAGTACCTAATGCATTTCGGAATTCGAAAATATTTTACTTTTTACCGGAATCTTGTTTTTTACTTCGAAATCTAGACGTTGCGATGAATTTAGAAACTAAGTGGTAATTGGCAGAGAAATTTGGTTTACGAATGTTAATTAATAGAAGTCTTATTTACAGTGGACACAGGTCTTAACTTCTACTTTAACGAGTGGTCTCAGTGTAATTAAATTAGCATGGTTTCGTATCTAGTATTTTTTTCTTCATTAAATAGGTTAGCTATTCGAAGTTATCATACGGTAGTCTATACTAGGGTAGTATAGGTACTCGTAGGTAGAGGTGACATATACTGGCACATTGACACGGGTAAAGAGTTACTTAGTATGTAATGTTGCTAAAGAGTTACGACATATTGAAGTATACAAACATGCCCTGCAGGTATGTTCAATGTTGAACAATTAACATATAATTAATGCTAAGATGTTAAAGCAAAAGGTGTTAAAGTTAATAATGTTGGTTAATCCATACTAATATTATAAATGCAAAAGTGTCTGTCAGTCTGTCTGTCTGTTACCTCTTCACGCTTAAACCGCTGAACCGATTTAGATGAAATTTGGTATAGAGATAGTTTGAGTCCCGGGAAAGGACATAGGATAGTTTTATCCCGATATTCCCACGGATTCGACACTTATGCGGGTGAAACCGCGGGGCGCTGCTAGTTTATTTATAAACTAAATAACGGCGCGCGGTGAGTTTTATCTCTTAAGACATACGGATAAGGTGACTATTTTATTGTGATCTGGCTATATTAAGACATAAATATTGTCGCTAATATTATGAAGGTAATGTATTGAGTAACAAGAAATTTCACGCGGACGAAGTCGCGGGCAGAAGCTAGTGTTCGATAAATGTGGCTGCTCAACAGCGTAAATAACACAATGTATGTCGTTGCACTGTCAAAATGAAACCCATTTATACTTATAGTGCGTTACGCAATTACCTCGCAGTTAGTAACATAGGTTAGTAGTAGTAGTTAGTAACATCTTAGGCTACTCGTATGTCTGCCTTTATTCATGTTTTATAGAACACGCAGTCACCTCTCTAGACGAATCGGAGACCCCTTTTAGAACGCTTTCAATTGTGCCTAGGGAGCCCCTATTGTATAACAGGGTAGGGAGAGGAAGCTTGGAGAATGGGTATCTCCAACGTCCCCAAGCATTTGAAGTGTTGGTGAAATTGGTAGACATTGTTTATTGTTTACAGGTGTTTGAACAGTGAAATTAATATTTCGATGTGTGCGTAACAAACATTATGTATAGTAAAAAATAATAAGGGACTGTGGGTACGTTACGTTGAATTTGGTTTTGAATAAAGTTGTCAATAAACCAAAGTTAAAAAAAAGAATACCATAATATTTTTTCTTTCTAGCAAAATACCCTATTACTGTTTTATGTTTCCAAAAATATAATTGTGTATTTTCAAAACACAGTATTTTGTTATGAAAATAACCTAGCATGAACATGTTTACATTGCTGAAAACTTGTGAAGATAACATACAATACATTATCTTTGCAAAGATATAAAGTGCTAAATATCGATGTGTAATTTGCATAATGTAGTTATAAAACAGATGTAACATATGAAATTTAATAAAACATATACGATATTTTTTTTAATAAGTTTCTATAAACAAACCTTTCAAGGACAAATTGATGTTTCAGATTACTTCGTCCATATAAATATTGTTATTTATATCAAGGCAATAAAAACACAGCACAGTCAAATCTAAAACGTGGAGGGCCGGAAAGGTGCCAATGTCAGGGCGAAATATTTCCTCATTGTAATGGCGTTCGCCATTCTATTGCCATCACAAAAAGGAATTATCTAACAACTGTAACAGACACTTCCTTAATTAAAGATTAGCATAATAAGCCTATTACTTTCCCACTACGGGGTCTCAGGCCTCCTCTCTGTGAGAGGGTGGTGGAGTGGGCCATAATCCACCACGCCCAGTGGGCCCAGTGAGGGTTGGTGGATTAAGTAAACATTAACTTATTTTATAGATCGAGTGCTATTTAACCCTGTGATTTGTATGTTTGTACCTTAGCAGCGTAGAAATTAAATATGTAGTCAGCACTAAGTCATGGTGATTCCTCAAGGTCATATTATTTCAAAGTTACGCCTCTATTTTATCAGTCTTTTCTCTTCATCAAAACTAAAAGTCGGTTTTTCTACTTTTCACCAAAAAGTTACAATGTAATCGAAACCCTTGTTTAGATCCCGCAAGTTTGTTGACATTATGAACCACGTGAACTTTGACGCCGGGTGTAAAGTTCAAAACAAACATTTACATGACAATTGCACGCCGGATATGAGCTGACACCTACATTGACACCTGACACTTTCGATTCTTTAAACAAACTAGACCCATATACACATGGATATTACAATTTGCCGTAAGAACTAACACTTCCGCCAAGTCGGAACCATGACCTAACCGAAAATACGCGGTCATCGATCTTATTAATATGAAAGATACATTATAAACAGTGTGGAAAGTTACCTTGTTGAGTCCTGGGTGGCGGAGGCGGTCGATGCCGGAGACCTGGCTTGCAGCCGTGCTGTCTCCGGAGCCCCATAGTCCGATGCGATCGCGTTCCATGTCGTGCGTACACTTTCCTGCGCTGGCCGCGTACGACTGCTTGCCGGAGCCGAGTGTGGCGCTTGTTTTGTCTCGCTGTGCGGGGGGCGCTGGACTCATCGCGGTTTCGCTCCTGGGAAAGCAGGAAAATGTTTCAGCGTTAACATAGTAGGTACTCCACCGCAGTGCGGTCTCTTCCGTTTGATAACAGGTGGCGCTGTTGAACTTAGTAGCGTGGGAATTGTGATGTAGGTATTGTTTTGCATTCGTTTATTAATACGGTCAGTTAGGAAGATTGAGCAGTATTTTTCGTTGTTACAGGGAGTTAGAATTTCAGTGTTTGAATTATTCTTCAATGGAAAAAAATATTTTCAGGAATAGATTCTGATTAGAACTGCTAGATAGTATAATTATCTGTGCCGCCTACCCATTAAACAATCGATAGTCAAACCGCATTGAAAACATGATTATTATTATTGGGGTCATTGACATCATTGTAGCTATCAGAACCTCTCAGGAAACTGCGGTTTCAGTTCCTACATGTATTGTTTTTATTATCTTTTGAGTTACATAGATACGGTAATTAGGTATAGTTTCACTTCAACGGTGTAGTGAGTTGCACGCAATATCTAACAATCGTCTGAAGTTGTTTATTTATTTAACTGGTTTTTTTTTTGTATTTCATTTGTGAAACAAACACATACCTATTACTCTCTTTATCCAAGATATAAGATATTGGTAAAGCCATATATCGAGGAACAGTTTCTTCAGAAGTTTAGAATAATACCATAAATTGGTAACTAAAGTTCTGGTTTTTATCTCTCGAGAGTTATGAAGTAAAAAGCTATGGGCTCTTCTTCGCTCTATGTAGGTGCTTGTAAAGTATGAAGGTAAAATTCTGATACAATAAATATGGTATGTTATTTAATGCTTACGTCTCTGAGCAAACTTTTCAAATTAAACCTAATTTCCAAGACCAATCTCTAGATCTATGATAAACTATCAAGTCCTATATATAATACATACATAACTACGATCTAAGTAAGTACTTACTTTATATTATACTAAACTGTGACTTACAAAAACTCCTGAAAATGACTTCGGGATTTTTCTACTAACTTTCTATTATTTCTATTGCTGTGTATGTGTGCCTTTATAATAACGTTATTTCTCTCTTGTATATAAATTCGATGATATGGCAATATTAAAATGTAATGCACCTTGCAGACATAAACATTAAGGTCAGACATTACATTACGTAAGAAAAACAAAAATTCTAATCCGAAGGCTAATTCCCGTACTTAATTAAAAACGTTCCAAATCAGCGACAATCAATTTCAAAAACTTGTCAAATATGTAAGGGTTTTACGAGGTATTTTGACAGATTGAGACAGATCAGACAACGTTCTTAAAATGACGAGAATTGGCCCTAAGGTTGCAAGTCACAGGATCGCCTACGCAAGTTGCTACGAGGCTACGACACTACGCTACGAAGCTCTACGGCCTACCTACGCTTCGCGAGACAGGAACGACAGTTTTTCTCACAAGGACAGCTCATAAGAAAACACTATCTGAAACAATTACTAATTTAGTCATTTAATGAAAAATGTGTTCTATTTAGAAGTCTTTATCATTTAAATAGAAAAAAAAATTCAATGTAATATATTTGCCAGAAACACAACGGTACATGATAGGATGTACGTACATTACGAAAGGTCTACAATAATGTCTCATTAGTTTTCACAAATTGTAATGTTACAAAAATTAAGAGGAAATAACTCTTTTTTGTTACAGTTTCGAAAAATAAAGATACTCTGTCACAAATTAGATTACTTTTCAGACAGTGTTCACTATGATGTAATCCAGAATAATTACCTTAAAACTTGGATTTAAAAGAAATTAGGAAATAACAATGGTCATTACAAGAAAGATATATCACCATCATATAAAAATAAATACCTAAAAAAGAGATTTAAAAAATCCACATTAATATTAATCAAAAAGGATCTTTTAAATCTTACGCCGCAAAATGATAATGCTTAAAAGAACTGCGTGTTCATGCCTCGCATATTTTATGTATCTATAGCATTATTCATCATAATACCTAATACCTATATAAGGTGTTTGGAAGCTGGATACAAAGCCTGAAGGCTACGCCGACCGCCTAGTGGCGCCCTCATCGTTTATTTGGTTATGAAAATAGTGGCCACTATTATCCGTTTTAGTGATTATAATAAAACTAAACAATGTAAAACTACCGTTTATAATAATATTATCGTATAATCTTGTGGAGCACAACTTAACGTGCTTATCTTCTGCATTTTCATTCTACAATAAAAGAAATAACCAAACAAACGATGAGGGCGCCACTGCGCGGTCGGCGTTTGGTCGGCACCCTATTAAGAGGGTGATAGTTGACACCATTTAGAGCATTTTGAGTCATACATGTCTTAGACGAAGTATGTTTTTTTTAATTTTTTACGCAGTTAATGTTGGTATGTTAAAAGATACTTCGTCTAAGACATGTATGACTCAATATGCTGTAAATGGTGTCAACTATCTCCCCCTTAAAACTTTGCACTCGGCTTCCAAACACCCTGTATAATTATCCAGTAGTCTTATGTTTGTTGTATAAATCACAATCGCTTCACATAATAACTGATTTATAAATACAAAAATAACAACTTAACAAAATAAATTCGTAGGTACGGCTTTATATGCACTACTTTTACATAATAAATTCCCTACTAAGTGAATGTTTCACCTTTCTGTAAAACGGTCCAAAACTTTCAATCCCTGCGTTGTGCTGAGGTAATTGTCTGTGGACCTCAATAACTGGGTAACTACTAAAAAAAATTAAAATAAAATCAAAATAAATACTATAAATTTACAACAGTACGAGGCACTAGTAAAGTTATCTTTTGAATAATTCACACAAATTGACAAGACTGATCACTGTTCAAAATAAAATTGTAGGCAGGTAAGGTAATAAATATATAAGTACACGTTATAACGATATCCGGTTATTCTGCTTATCCACCCCAAAAAATCCACCACATCATGATCATGATCATCATCATGTTCGAGAATCCACCCTGAGCCCATAAATTTCGTATATTATCCAACTAGGCCTAGGATGGATTCTCGGACATGCGTTTCCGCGTATCCACCTTAGGGTGGATTATTTGGCGTGGATAAACGGAATCCGAATAACCTACGATATCGAGGATGGGAATTTAAAAGCGTCTACATTTTAATTCTGTACTTACAATTTACTTTCCTGTGTTATCGTTATAGCGTGACACGAACGTGGACGTCCACAATACGATCGTCACGTTAGATAAAAGCGCACATTCATTTTTTTTTGTTCCGTAATCTATGATCATTTATAAAGGTTACTCCTAGATTCTGTACAAAATATGAAATGTGAGAAAACATACATACTTGTCAGTAATTCTTTGCTGCCCCTCATTGGTAATATTTAGTAGGTATCTTCAAGGTGTATCAATTAATTTTACCAACTTTTCGCCTAACTTATAAACTCACTTAAATAATATGTAGGCTTTTAGGTAGATTTTTAAATGCTTACCGTTTATTTTTGATGTCAGACGCGCCATTTACTTGACGTGCGTCAAGTTGACTGTGTGACTTGACTTTGCGAGACAAGAATTCCATTTTTGAATTATAACTTTTTTTAAGTCTATTTTGAATTCGGAAAATAGGTTTGATTGACTTTGAAAATAGTCTCTATTATTTTGATAAACTTATGTTAAAGTTACAGAATTTGAATTAACACATATTTTTAAATAAATAATAAATTAACTGATTGCCAGGGAGCTCTTACGAACTCTTAATGACAACTAAAGGTTGGAGAGTGGTACCACTGAACATAAATGAGTTATCAGTATCAATAAGATGATACTGGTCCAACTGTGAACCTGCATCACGCGGCGCAAAAATAAATAAACGGAACGCGCGTGATCGCTGATTACATTGTATTTGTAAAAATGAACATTAAATAAATATAGATAAAAGCTATTTTTGCATAGCCGTACTTGTAGTAATTAATATATGTACATTTTTTACTTACCTGTTTTCACACTGAACTTTTATTTCCCTGTCGGGATTATGGATAGCACAGGGGGTCAGTACGTACTGGTTGGCGTCACATAAGCAATAAAGTGCTGACTTTAAGATGACTAGAGTTTATAAGGGCGACACTGATCACTAGGCTAATCATCTACATTCGAGCTTAGAATGATAATTCTGGTGGTGTGATAAACAGCTGATCCAGAGTTCTTATCACAGATGCCCAAATCACAAGTAGATTGGGAGTTAGAAGTGTTGGTAGAACTATGCTGTAAGTTGTTTAATATTATTGCACTTTTGTGACCTTCGTCCGACTGCATCATCTTCACATAAAATTAATGTAAGTATACAAAATATTGTAAAACATTTAAAAAAAGTAACGGTGGAGTTTCTTGCCCATTCTTCTCCACACTACCTTTGGAAGGGACGACTAGAATCAATTCGATTTTATTTTAAGTTTTGACGTTCAAAAGTGCCTTTTATGTGACCATCACACTATCACACTAATATAATAAAGGCGAAAGTTTGTGTGTGTGTTTGTATGTTTGTTACTTCTTCACGCACAAACGGCTGAACGGATTTGGATGAAATTTGGCACATATATAGTTTATAACCAGGATTAACACACAGGATACTTTTTATCCAGATATTCCTACGGGATCGAAACTTATGCGAGTGAAACCGCGGGGCGCAGCTAGTTGGACTCTAGGGTCTCTAGGTAATATGTACACACGGCGACATAAAATATCTAACTACAGGGTGAAATTAAATTCATGGGCATCCTTTTAAGGGGTCATTGTACTCATCATTATGAACAACTTTTACTATGGGACCAAACCTGAAAACGCGAAAAAAAATCAGCTGTTCCCTACATTTATGTTCGTACGAGTCGTCAAAATGTAGGGAACAGCTGATTTTTTTTCGCGTTTTCAGGTTTGGTCCCATAGTAAAAGTTGTTCATAATGATGAGTACAATGACCCCTTAAAAGGATGCCCATGAATTTTATTTCACCCTGTATATAATAAAGGTGTATGTATGTGTTATAATTGTGGTTTAAATAAATAAATAATAATAATAAAATTTCCAGTATAAGCTGACTCTCATTGTATGAAAAGCCTATACAATGCAAGGTCTGCTAAAACTAGGAATGCATAGCTTGTACTTAACAAACTATACATTTCCAGTTTAAACTGACGTTTGAAAATGATTATAATAGTAATACAGAATTCACACTTGCATGCTTTATTATCAACTAGCTTCCGCCCGCGATGTATGTCGATAAACACTATCCTATGTCCTTCCCCGGGATGCAATTTATATCTCTGCCAAATTTTATCGAAACCCGTTCAGTGGTTTAGGCGTGAAAAGGTCACATACAGACAGACAGAGTTACTTTAGAATTTATAATATTAATATGGATACGGTGTCCAGACTTTTCCATTATCTGTAATCAACTGCCATCTTTGAGGCATTTTTCCATTTGTGCACAATTTATAGGAAGTAAATTCTGAAAAACTGAACTTTTTAAAAGACGAAGTAGAAGTTATTCTTTGTGTGTTGCGTGTAATACATAAGTGGTGTGTATAATGTCGTGACTTTCATTTAACAGCCTCTAAAATTACCGTGTCCAAGTGACTTTTCAAATAGGTAGTTCAAGCAAAATGACGCAACATTTTAAAAATTTTCTTCATTTAGGTAATGGGCGAACAATAATTTAGCGTGATAAATCACACTAATATTATAAAGGCGAAAGTTTGTGAGTATGTTTGTTACTTCTTCATGCAAAAACTGCTAAACGGTTTGAATGAAATTTAGCACACAGATAGCTTATAACCAGGATTAATACATAGGATATTTTTTATCCCGATATTCCAACGGAATCGACACTGATGCGGGTGAAGCCGCGGAGCGTTGCTAGTTTAGTTATAAAACATAAATAAACATCATGAAATGTATTAGTAGGAATTAGAATGACCTACGAATGTTATCGGCAGGTTAACGGAAATTAACCGGTGAATGTTGATATGGATCTTAACAAGAACTCTAAAGTTATTAATAAAAATATCAGTGGTGTTATAGAATAAGTGTTAGATGTCAGTAAACTTTGTGTCTACGGTGAGTCTTTGTTATTAAATAATTTGTTGTGTTTTATTTAGATAGGTTACTCTCCTAAATTATTTGCACAGAATTTTTCAAGGTTTATCTGAGTATGTGTTTATACCCTCTGGACACGTGAAGTGTCGACCAGTCGGCGAGAAATTTCCATAAAAAGGAGGCGTTTATAGTTATGTTCTTATTGTTTTAGAAATGGGCATGACATGATAAACATTACCCTACTGAGCAGTCGGCTAAGTGGGGTACCTACATTTGAAATTGAAAAATTTGAGAACAAATTGGTACATGTTAGATTTAGAACCAAGAATGTCAGCTTGAGAAGAATTTTCAGGCCACTAAGACATTTAACATAGCATTAAACAGTCTATAACGTACCCATTTTGAGAGAGAGTGGGCCATAATCTACCACGCGGGCCCAGTGAGGGTTCTTGGATATCACATTTCTTCGAATTTTTGGTTCTAGGACATGGCGGTTGCTTCACGATGATTTCCTTCACCGTTTTGAGAGCAGGGTGCAGTTGTGATGAAGTTAAATACATAAAGTAAAGTGCCTGCCTGAGTTCGAACTCACGGCCTCGTAAGTCCTCGTAAGTCGAGGGCAATACCACTGGGTCACCACTGCTATATATTATAACACAAATTCGCTTGTGGGTCTGTGTGACCGCGTTGTGCTACAGACAACGAATTCTTTTTTGCGGTTTTAACCATATTTTATAGAATTTATTCCAGAAGTTTTACGTGTATAATTAATCAATAAAGAAATCACGATGTTTTGTGAAGTCATAAAAGCAATGAGAAGCAAAGGCGGGTCGCTAGTACAAAAATAAATAACCCCAAATTAAATTGCGAAAAATCATAAGCCGGTCTAGGTTAAAACATTAGTTACAATGTCACTGCCATAGAGAACGGATGTCATTAAATTATAAGAAGTTTATTAAATGCGCGCGAACTGGCATGGCGATCATGACATGTCGTTCGCATGACCTGCGTATGCGCATGATCAAGATCAGGCCAAGGGCAGAACAACGCATGTTATAAAGCGTGATAGGGCAACACCTATTGGTACGTTAAATAATTGATAATTAGATATTTATTTAAATAAACTTGTTTATAAACAATTTCTTTGTGATTTATATCTATAATGCTGGAGTACATTATATATGTCTGTCTAATACGTTTATTATTAATCAATATGTAGAAAACTCGAAATTAGGTATGGTTTAGAATGAATAAGTACGTTTTGCAGCAAGAAATGAGATGGAAATATCGTGATTCCACTTTTTAAGTAAAACTGGTTTGTTCAAGATTTTCTGAACAGTCAACTTAGGAAATTCTCGAAAGTGACTCGATTTAATTTTTCCAACACAAGTATTTATTTATTAAGGTATGCCAACAGCTTCTATGTATAATACATATATCTTAAGTACCTACTATAGATCACAATAGTCTCGGTCTTACACGGTCGCCAATTATAGGTTTACCAGCAATCTCAGAAATAAGTATAATTATATATAATTTCTAAACCGTTTATCTCTGCGTAGTTTATTAAATTGCCATAAATCTGTTCAATATCAAATATACTTCTTATTCTTACAATTGGCGCGAAAAGATAAGCGAAACTTTATAAAAGATAAAGAATTCCCCACACCGTAAATATGTTCGATCCATTGTTTTTTTCACTCATAAGGTTGATGGTAACTGATATCCTCAAATAAAACTCGTACATACTTATGGACTCTTCTATTAGACAAAGAGGTAAGATTTTCTATTTTATCTAAGGATTGGAGGACTAAGGCGCTGTCGGAGAGTATGCGAACATGGGTGTCCGTAACTCTCCTGGCCGTTATGGCCAGCCGTTTGCATTATGCCCACACACTCTTCTTGGTAGACCGTGTTGAGCATTCCCAGCGGTTTGGATATTTTTATGTTGAGGTCGTGTGAGAAGACTCCGACTCCAGTTCCGCAGTCGGTCTTTGAACCATCACTCCATCAGTGTAAATTCTCATTTCCTTCGGGCCTGAGTAGTCGCACTGCTCCTCTTCAAGCACTATGTTGTAATGCTTTTGGAAGCAGTATTGTTTCGGGGCTTTGTCGCAGGGTGATGCCATCATTGGCTGCCATTTGATCGCATCTTCTTTTAAACGTATGTGTATGACCCTAGAGTCTTTGCTTTGGTTCCTGATTTGAAGAGCCTAAAGGCAGCCAGGGCCGACTCTTCCCGCACTATGAGATGTGGAGGCGGCAGTCCAAGCATAGCCTGTAGGGCAGCAGTGGGTGTAGTTCTCATGCAGCCAGTGATTGCGAACTCACGCGAACCGCTGCAGCTTTTCAAGGTTTTTTTGGGCTGTGCTCTGGTCTGTTCTTGGCCACCAGACTAATGAGTCGTATGTAATGATTGGTCAGATGACTGTGCTGTATACAGTATGCAGTGAGTGACCCTGGGGCTAATCCCCCAATTCTTGCCAAACATTTGCTTGCATTGCCACAGGGATATGCTCGCTTTCGTAGTAATGTAGCTGGTGTGTTTTGCCCAGTTCAACAGTTTGTCCAAAAAAGAGGTAAGATTTGAAAGCCTTGCATCATGAATATTACGTTTAGCAATGAACCAAGACAAAAGATCCGAAATAAATAAATCCATCGAAAAGACAAAAGAACGAAGCAGGTGCACTCCTTATGTGGCTCCTTAGGTGGCTAAGTATAACGTCAAAGAAGATACTTGTCTATTTCATTCCCCAATTGAATAAAGTAAACACTCGTCCATTTCCTACCAAATCGAATTATTCGTAAAACATGGGAAGTGGTGAATAAATGAGTGCTGTAGTGCAGCTGATGTTACAGTTATCTAGATGCTAGTACATAGACGTTTAACCTATACGGGGATTATCTATCTCCTTATGTAAGTCAGCGGTCAGCATACCTAATGAATGTGGTATTGAAATTGTTGAAACTTTTTGGATTTGAAATGATGATGTGAATGTGAAGGATGAAATGAAAATATCGGTTATAAGGCCTCGCCTCTCATGTATGGAGTTGTGGATTCAAATCCGGGCAGATAGGTATGAATGCGACTTTTCAATGTATGTATTTGTATATCATGTATTCACACACATACTTGTTACGGTCGCGGATCA